>CM059446.1:4972142-5489642 GCA_030390025.1 Squalus acanthias | reverse complement strand
TCAGGGGAAACATCCTCCCTGCATCCAGTCTGTCTAGCCCTGTCAGAATTTTATACGTTTCAATGAGATCCCCTCTCATTCTTTTAAAGCTGGTGAATACAGGCCTAGTCGACCCAATCTCTCCTCATACGACAGTCCTGCCATCCCAGGAATCAGTCTGGTGAACCTTCGCTGCACTCCCTCTATGGCAAGTATATCCTTTCTTAGGTAAGGAGACCAAAACTGCACACAGTACTCCAGGTGTGGTCTCACCAAGGCCCTGTACAACTGTAGTAAGACATCCTTGCTCCTACACTCAAATCCTCTTGCAATGAAGGCCAACATACCATTTGCCTTCCTAACTGCTTGCTGCACCTGCATGTTTGCTTTCAGTGACTGGTGTACAAGGACACCCAGGTCCCTGACATCTCACCAAAGGTAGACAAATTCTACATTCTCATTAATTGCACTTGATTCTCTTATCTGCCCGTATCCCAAGTCTTGTTCGCCCATCACCCCTGTGCTCGCTGACCTACACTGGCTCCCGGTCCGACAATGCCTCAATTTTAAAATCCTCATCTTGTTTTCAAATCCCTCCATGGCCTCACCCCCTCCCTATCTCTGTAACCTCCTCCAGCCCCGCAGCCCGCCGAGATCTCTGCGCTCCTCCAATTCCGGACCTCTTGCGCATCCCCCGATTTTAATCGCTCCACCAATGGTGGCCGTGCCTTCAGCTGCCTGGGCCCTAAGCTCTGGAATTCCCTCCCTAAACCTCTCCGCCTCTCTCTCCTCCTTTAAGACGCTCCTTAAAACCTCCCTCTTTGGTCGAAGCTTTTGCTCGTCTGTCCTGATATCTCCTTCTGTGGCTCGGTGTCAAAAATATTTTTATTCATGGCGCTTGGGGCGTTTCGCAACGTTAAAGGCGCTATATAAATGAAGTTGTTGGTGTTGTTACGCGGGTTAGAGCAGCAACGGAGAGACAGAAGCATAAGCCGAAGGCCACGACGGCACGATTGGAGGAATCTCGGGAGATTGCAGAAGCAACCTGCGCTTAACTCAAGTGGGAAGCATTCTCCGAGGACCAATTAAGACCAGGCAGCAGAAACAGTTGTGACACACTGTGCAACCTAATCAGGCAGCCAAGGTGCTACAGACACAGGCTCTGTTTACCCTGACGAGGCGTTTGAGGACACTGCTGCTCACTCCGAGCCTCGGCGGCGAACAGGACGGAATTACATTGTGACACGTCGCCCTTTCTGAAGTTGCATCATGCAGACCTGAAGATGTGCGTGTCGCGCGGGTGGAAAGAAGTGTTGGACAGGAAGACTCCCAGGGCTTTCCGTGGGTCGATGCCGACTGCTGCAGGCAATGGAAGAATGGATTTCACAGCTTGAATCCAGGGCACTGGCTCTGAATTCAATTTAACAGCAAGTAAAAGCTGCCTGTGCAAACCTGGGAGTAGCATTTAGCAGCCGACAGTTCCCTCGCAAATGGTTCCCTCCGCTTAAGGCAACCCCTCCCCCACCCATGCCTGCCGACACTCTCCCCCCGCCCCCGCCGGCAAATATACAATCGGTCCCGCAAACATACAAAATTAACGGGCAGGAAAAGACCAGTTGGTCCATCAATCCTGCCCCACATCTCAGGATGGTGGGGGCATCATGACTAGATACTTCCTACTCCCCATCCCCCCAATCCCCCCTTCCCCCAATCACCCTCCTCTGCTTCCCCCCCCCCCGCCCCCCCCCCCCCCCCCCCCCCCCCCCCCCCCCCCCCCCCCCCCCCCAGCCATGTAATCTCCTGGGAAAGGCAAAAAAACAAAGAGAGAAAAAACCCCGGGCCAAGAAGGGAAATAAATACGCTGGAAAATTCAACTCCGACCCCCTCAGGCGATCGAAACCAGTCCAGGAGATCACATGACGCAAGAAGAGCAGGGGAGTTCTCCCCGGTGTTCCTGGGGCCAATATTTCTCCCTCAACCAACATCAGTTAAAAGAAAAACCCAGATTATCTGGTCATTTATCTCATTGCTGTTTGTGGGAGCTTGCTGTGCACCTACTCTTGTTCCTATGAGTCTGTCGGTCACGGTGCTATCTACCCGTTAATTCTCTCTCTCGCGCTCTCTCTCGAGTCACAATAATGACCTCGCTCTGTCAAGTACAGCAATGATTAGGAGCATAGGAAGAGGAGGAGGCCATTCAGCCCCTCGAGCCTGTTCCACCATTCTATTAGCTCGTGGCTGATCTGCACCTCGACTCCATTTGCCCGCCTCAGCTCCGCATCCCTTGATTCCCTTCCCCAACAAAATAAATGGATGCCTCTCACTTGCTTTCCATCAATCCCATCAATGACTCTCCCTGTCAATCATATCAACGATTCTCTGTCAACACTACCAATCTCAGTGATGTCTCTCCTACTCTAGAGTTACATCTGCCCTAAACAATTTAAAAAGAAACCTTGTAATTCTGCCCACACTGTTGCTGAAACCCACTGCTTTTTCTGCTACAGGTCATAATTGGCGCAGATTAGATACTCAAGGTGGTAGTGTAGTGGTTATGTTACTGGACTAGTAATCAAAGGCCTGGACTGATAATCTAATACGAATGTGTTGCTCAAATCCCACCAGAGCACTTGGAAAATTTGAATGTAGTTAGTTTTTGGACATCAAGGGATATGGGGATGGGGCGGGAAAGTGGAGTTGAGGTCGAAGATCAGCCATGATCTTATTGAATGGCTGCAAGAGAGCCCCAGGTGGGCAGAGGAAACACTTCAAGGACACCCTCAAAGCCTCCTTGAAAAAGTGCAACATCCCCACCGACACCTGGGAACCCCTGGTCCAAGACCGCACAAAGTGGAGGAGAAGCATCTGGGAAGGCGCCGAACACCTCGAGTCTCTTCGCCGGGAGCAAGCGGAAGCCAAGCGCAAACAGCGGAAGGAGCGCACGTCAACCCAAGCACCCCACCCACCCGCCCCTTCAACCACCGTCTGCCCCACCTGTGACAGAGACTGTAGGTCCCGCATTGGACTAATCAGTCACCCGAGAACTCATTTTTAATGTGGAAGCAAGTCATCCTCGGTTCCGAGGGACTGCCAGAGAAGAAGAAGAACAGAGCAGAATCGAGGGGCTGCATGTCCTACTCCTGCTCCTAGTTCTTATAAAAGCAAATGGCTCTTCTTAAAAACAATTACTCTTCAGTAAAGGCAGAATCAGAGCTGGACAAACGAGGGTTGAATGGATTAAGCATTTTCAATGAGAAGATAATTGGGTTTTGAAAGAACTAACTGTGCGAGCACCTTGGAAGTGGGGCAAAGGCCTGACAAGAAGCGAAATACTTTTTGTGCCGCATGCGGGATCCAGCAAACGCAAGAGAGATTTTTCTTCTGTGCACAAGCTCTGATGTTGGGCTAAATATTATAACTGCTTAAAAATGTGAGACACGTACACACAAGAGTTAGACTCAGGGGCAGCCGTGATAGGTGCGCTGACGAACTCCATTCATGACCCGCTCGTAACTTTAACACAGTGAGTTACCCGGCCTTCCCTCGCCAGTGAAGGTATTCCATCATCGCTTGCTGCCGACAGGCTCCCCATCTGCAACCAGACGGCAGCCACTTCAGCCACCTCCTTGCCTCCATTATTGAAGCACAATAGCCCCAAAGTTGGGGAATGAGCCAAATGAATTTTGGGAGACAAAAGCAGTTTCCTCTGCTCCTTTCCCCGCCTCCGCTGAGGAGCGGCTGCTCATTTCTAAAAGGAGCGGCTAAGAGCCTCATTCCGTCTAACAGGTGCGGGCGAGGGTATCCGAGGCACAGAGACTGACGTGTCTTTCACTCGGCCAAAACAAATAAGCACTTCATTTGAGGCCCACTCGAACAAAAAAGCCTTTTTCGGTTTGTTTGCATGGCCTTCATTAGGCTGTGGCCCAGCTCGATCCCGGGGGGTCAAACCTCCACTAGCCACCTATTCAATCAGCAGGACGCACTCCATTATGAAGCACTGAATGATCACGGGCCCCACGGTTGTGAAAGAGCTTTACTCGCTCTCCTTGTGTGTTCAGCTGGTATCAATGGCTTGCTTCAGCCGTGGTTTAACTTCTGCTCGACTTGGGTGATTGTTGCCTCCACTCAGCGCAACAAAAGGGCAGCCACCGTTCAGCAAATAAGCCTTTCACTGGATGACCTGCTTTCAATGGCTGGGAGTTCTGAGCCCGATAAAGTGGATTGCTCGGCCCTCGAGAGATTCTGCAGTGTGCTGATGAACTGCGGCAGGCGGCACATCGGGCCTGTGTAGGGTTGCCATGCCAACCCGCCAGGAGTATCCTGGAGTCTCCAGGAATTGAAGATCAATCTGCCGGACTGCTGCTGTGAGCAACACCCGGGAGAAAAATCATTGCGGGGGGGGAGGCGTCAAAATAAAGTGTGTTTTCCTCAATTTCTTTGAACACTTCCATTTCATAGAATCACAGAAACTTACAGCACAGAAGGAGGCCATTCGGCCTGTCGTGCCTGTGCTGGCTCTTTGAAAGAGTAGTTCGTGTTTAGTCCCACACCCCAGCTTTTTGTCCGTAACCCTGTCAGTTCCTCATCCTCCAGTACCCGTCCAACTCCCTCGTAAAATTATTTACGGAATCAGCTTCCTCCATCTTTTCAGGTCGAGCGTTCCAGATCCCGACAACTCTCCGAGTGAAAAAAATTTCTCCTCGTCTCCCCTCTCGATCTTTTAACCTTATATTGCTTGTGTCCTAACTCGCACCAAGTCCCGCTCGCCCATCACCCCCTGTGCTCGCTGACCTACATTGGCTCCCGGTTAAGCAGCACCTCGATTTCAAAATTCTCATCCTTGTTTTCAAATCCCTCCATGGCCTCGCCCCCTCCCTATCTCTGTAACCTCCTTCAGCCCCACAACCCCCCGAGATATCTGCGCTCCTCTAATTCTGCCCTCTTGAGGATCCCTGATTATAATCGCTCAACCATTGGCGGCCGTGCCTTCTGTTGCCTGAGCCCTAAGCTCTGGAATTCCCTGCCTAAACCTCTCCGCCCTCGTACACCTCTCTCTCCTCCTTTAAGATGCTCCTTAAAACCTGCATCTTTGACCAAGCTTTTGGTCACCTGCCCTAATTTCTTGTGTCAAATTTTTTTGTCTTATAATACTTCTGTGCAGTGCCCACATTACAACAGTGACTCCACTTCCAAAGTATTTCATCGGCTGTGAAGCGTTTTGAGACGTCTGGTGGTTGTGAAAGGCGCTATATAAATGCAAGTTGTTGTTGTTGTTGTTATATTACTTATAAAAATATTGGAGATGGGGGCGGGGGAAAAGGCTGTTTGACTGGGTGGGGCCGTTGGGAGTCGGGGCGGGGGGGGGGGAGGTCACGTGACAAAACCTCCAGGAACACATCCAACCAGAGCTGGCGACCCTAGGCCTGTGTGAGCTCAGTGGGAGAGAACAATTGGCTGCTTTTCCCCTCACCTTCCCCCCCGACAGTACCCATCTAGTATCTGTGTGCGTGTTCGTCATACAGGTGAGTGTTCAGTCAGTCAGTCAGTCCAGTGGCACGGCCCGAGGTGCCGTCTTTCGGATGAGACGTTAAGCCGAGGTTCCCGTCTGCCCTCTCGGGCACCCGTAAAAGATCCCGCGGCCACTATTTCGATGAAGAGCTGGTGGGGGGGGGGGGGCGGGGGGGAGTTCTTCCCGGTGTGCCGGACCAATATTTATCCCTCGCCCAACATCGCGAAAACAGATTTTCTGTTCACTTATTTCATTGCTGTTTGTGGGAGCTTGCTGTGCGCAAATTGGCTGCCGTGGTTCCTACATCACAACAGAGACTCCACTTCATTGGCTGTGAAACGCTTTGGGACGTCGTGGGGTTGTGAGGAGCGCTGCACAAATTCAAGTTCTTTCCTTTATTCCTTTTCATTCAATCTTGGATTGTAAATACTAAAGCAACTTCGAAAAAATACTAAGTAAAGTAAGAACCTCACCCCATTTAAGTAGAGAGAGTGGTTGGCGGGGGGGGGGGGGGCGGGGATGGTTTGACAATTCAGCTCAGGTACAACACTCTTGGGTAATGGGATGCACAGTGTCCCAGTGCATTTTATGTTTTTTTTTTAAAAAGCCTTTCTCTGCTAACTTAACTTGCGAGACAATGCCCCTTTGAAAGCATAAACAATCTGCTGTGCTCCCAGCAGCGTATTCTGCCTGGGGTCCCTGCCATGAGAAAGATTGATGTACAGTTTTGGGGGTTAACTTAAGCCATTAGCAGACCCAGCCTTTCAAAAGTGACCACCCCCCCGCCCCACTTCACCTGAGACACCAGACGACAAAAAGCTTTTAGCGATCGTGTAACTATGACGACGGCTGCGGTCTGTTGTCTCAGGTTTTGAGAAGATTACTATTATCAGGAGTTCTTATCTGCAAAGTACAGGTAGTCAATAAGTCCGCTGGCAACAGACATGGCCGGCTGCCCAATACCTTGAGTGCTGTTTTACTGAGTAAACAACATCTGGTTTGCACAGCACATGCTTCACTGAATCACCCGCAGATACAGAAGGAAAAAGCACCTTTCACAGGAGCAGATGGATATACCTGTGGGGTATTTTTAAGTAGTTGTAACATGACACCTGACCAGTGATGTGGCGCCCCGTTTGTTTTCTGTTTTGTACATTTACAGTTACCCGCACTGAGAGAATCTCAGCTTCAATTAGAGCCAGCTTTAGATCTTGGAGGAGGGTCAGTTTAATCATCAGGATTAAGGAAGTTACGATGAACCTTCATAAAACACTGGTTCGGCCTCAACTGGAGTAACTGTGTCCAATTCTGGGCACCGCACTTTAGGAAGGATGTGAAGGCCTTCGAGAGGGTGCAGAAAAGATTTACGAGAATGGTTCCAGGGATGAGAGACTTCAGTTACGTGGATAGACTGGAGAAACTGGGGTTGTTCTCCTTGGAGCAGAGAAGGTTGAGAGGAGATTTGATAGAGGTGTTCAAAATCATGAGGGGTCTGGACAGAGTAGATAGAGAGAAACTGTTCCCATTGGTGGAAGGGTCGAGAACCAGAGGACACAGATTTAAGGTGATTGGCAGAAGAACCAAAGGCGACATGAGGAAAAACTTTTTTACGCAGCGAGTGGTTCGGATTTGGAATGCGCTGCCTGAAAGGGTGGTGGAGGCAGATTCAATCGTGGCTTTCAAAATGGAGTTGGATAAGTACATGAGGGAAACATTTTTGCAGGGCTACGGGGAAAGGGCGGGGGAGTGGGACTAGCTGAAGTGCTCTTGCAGAGAGCCGGCACGGGCTCGACGGGCTGAATGGCCTCCTCCTGTGCTGTAACCATTCTATGATTCTATGATTAAGCTATGCTTCCATCCACCCTCTGCTATGCTGCTGTAGCCTCCTAAAAACCAGCGTTCTCTCTGAATCATCTTTGTTGTGCGCGGCCTGTTTATTTCAACGAGCGGTCCCTTTAAATGTCTGCGCACGCGCGGTATTTCAGATGGAACGGCTCGTGAGCGGCCGCGCGGTGCCTTGCAGATCACTGCGCGGCCACAAACGCGCCCAGCTTAGAGGGAACATCGCACAAGACCCATCTTCTGTTTCTTCACTGGATCCTTTCCCATCCCCGTTTGCCTTGCACCATCATCTCTTTATCACTTAATCACTCCTGCCCTCCACCCCATCACAGACCTTCCCCTTTGCTCTTCTCCCCCGCTTACTCCCAGGCTCTGTAGTCGCTGAAAACCTGTTAAAACTCAAACATTTTCAGTTCTGACGCAGGGGTCATCGACCTGAAACGTTAACTCTGTTTCTCTCTCCACAGATGCTGCCTGACCTGCTGAGTGTTTCCAGCATTTTCTGTTTTTATTCCAGATTTCCAGCATCCGCAGTGTTTTCCTTTTGTTTAAGTATTTCTAGGTTAATCAGAGCACAACTCGGTTGCCTTGAACTTGTAATTTAAACTCCGACCTCAAAAATGTATGTGACTTCTTTACGACCCTCCGAATTTCTCCCCTGACCCACCACCACCTCTCCTTCCCCAAAGGCCATGGCTCGAGCTGGGCTTCGGTCCCAAAGCGCTTTACAGCCAATGAAGTATTTTTTTAAAGTGTAGTCACTGTTGTAATGTAGGAAACACGGCAGTCAATGTGCACACAGCAAGCTCCCACAAACAATGTGATAATGACCAGATAATCGTTTAATGACCAGATAATCATTTCCCACATTCCAACAGTGACTCCACTTCAAAGTACTTCATTGGCTGTAAAGCGCTTTGGGACGTCCGGTGGTCGTGAAAGGCGCTATAGAAATGCAAGTCTTTCTTTCTTTCTTTAGTGATGTTGATTGAGGGATAAATATTGGCCCCAGGACACCGGGGAGAACTCCCCTGCTCTTCTTCAAAATAGTGGCCATGGGATCTTGTACATCCACTTGAGAGAGCAGACGAGGCCTCGGTTTAACGTTTCATCTGAAAGACGGCACCTCCGACAGTGCAGCACTCCCTCAGTACTGCCCTGGGAGTGTCAGCCTGTTTACTTAAAGCAAATACTGATAGTAGGCTATAGAAAACGCAGTTAAAATTTTGCAATTCCTTGAACCCACAACCTTCTGACTCAGCATACTATCAAATGGGCCAATGACGCCTTTAAATTAACTTGTTCAAACTTATTCTTATTTTAAACTTCTAAATTTGGCATTTTTTAATCAAAAGGTAAAAACAAATGATCCAAAATTAAGTTTTTAAATTATTTAATACATCTCAAATTGATATTCCATTTTCTCATTACCTCAGCAGGTTATTCTGATCATAAAGAAACTTTATTCTCCGCACACTGGGGTAGTTTTACACCTTTAACTTTGAAAAAAACTGACTGGAAACCGTGCTCAAAGGAGAGCTTTTGTTTTGTGTCAACTGAGGGAAAACTAGTGATAATATATTTGTGTTTTCATATGGCAACAACAACTTGCGTTTATAGGGCCTTGGTGAGTCCACACCTGGAGTATTGTGTACAGTTTTGGTCTCCTTACCTAAGGAAGGATATACTGTACTTGCCATAGAGGGAGTGCAACGAAGGTTCACCAGACTGGTTCCTGGGATGGGGGGATTGTCCTATGAGGAGACATTGAGTAGACTCGGCCTACATTCCCTTGAATTTAGAAGAATGGGAGGTGATCTCATTGAAGCGTATAAAATTCTTACAGGGCTTGACAGGGTAGATGCCGGGAGGCTGTTTCCCCTGGCTGGGGAGTCTAGAACCAGGGGGCACAGTCTCAGAATAAGGGGTCGGCCATTTAGGACTGAGATGAGGAGAAATTTCTTCACTCAGAGGGTGGTGAATCTTTGGAATTCTCTACCCCAGAGGGCTGTGGAGGCTCAGTCATTGAGTATATTCAAGACTGTGATCGATAGATTTTTGGATATTAAGGGAATCAAGGGATATGGGGATAGTGCAGGAAGTGGAGTTAAAGTAGAAGATCAGCCATGATCTTATTGAATGGCGGAGCAGGCTCGAGGGGCCGAATGGCCGACTCCCGCTCCCATTTTTTATGTTCTTATGTTAACAAATCTCAAAATACTTCCCAAATGAAAAGCTTGGTCAGAGAGATGGATATTGAGGATAATTTTTTAACAGGTGGACAGAGAGAGGTGAAATGGGGGGAGATATACAGGGTAACTGTTTTTAAATATTTAGAATTGAGATGAAGTTGCTATTTTTTTAACAAATGACACGATGGAGACTGGAGCCTAACTGCCTACAAAAATGAAGGCTTTTATCTGTAGATGAACCAAGGTGTGGAAGCTTTATCCCAGGTGTTAATCAAATTAGATTTGTTGAAGTCCTTAATAGGTCATTGGGAGGCCGGACAACCAGCAATTTCTGCATATCAAGTCCTTATATAATAGGATGCTCCATTGTGAATTTGAATTTCTCTGTATTTGCCTCTCTGTATCTCTGTGACCTCCTCCTGCCCTACAACCCTCCGAGATCTCTGCGCTCCTCCAATTCTGGCCTCTTGCGTGTTCCCCGATTTTAATCGCCCCACCATTGGCGGCCGTGCCTTCAGCCGCCTGGGCCCTAAGCTGTGGAATTCCCTCCCTAAACCTCTCTCTCCTCTAAGACGCTCCTTAAAACCTCCCTCTTTGACCAAGCATTTGGTCACCTGCCCTACCATCTCCTTACGTGGCTCGATGTCAAATTTTGTTTGATAATCGCTCCTGGGAAGCGCCTTGGGACGTTTAAGGCGCTGTATAAATGCAAGTTGTTGTTGAACTTGACTGACAGGTCTTTATTAATTTTTGATATACTACAGACTTGCTTCAGTATCTCTCGTTTAGCAGAATTCATTTTCTGCAATTGACACTTGGAATCTGTGATGTTGTCACTGTCACTTCCCACACATACAAACATTGCATTGGGAAGTCTCAAAAGACGGTTCCATCCAAAATCCTCTCAGATTATTGGACTGTGTAAAGTAACATCTACTAAATAGGATAGGCTAACCTTTGCGGGACTAATTCCATGGTTACCGTTTTCTAGGTATTTGTAGCATTGGCATCTTGCCGCGTCTTTCTGCTTCTGTGTGATATCCTACTTAGAAATATCGAGCAGTTTACAACACGGAAACAGGCCGTTCAGCTCAAGCAGTCCATGTCGGTGTTTACCCTCCACATGAGCAGATAGTTCTAATCACATTTACCTGCCCTGTTCCCACACCCCTTCATCTCGTTTTCCGTCACCCACCTCTCCAATTTAATCTTGAATGTTGACACAGTTTCAGCCTCAACTGCTAACCCTGGCAGTGAATCCCGCAGCATCACGACTCTCTGTGTGGAGAGGTTCCTCCGCCCTCTGTTCTAAATCTCTTAACATTTAATTTTCTATCAATGGCCCCTTGTTCTTAACTACTGGAAACGGTCTGCTTCTGTCTGTAATGGCCCACCCTTTCATAATTTTAAACACTTCTATCATAAAAGAAAAAAAGACTTGCATTTCTATAGCGCCTTTCAAGACCACCGGACGTCTCAAAGCCCTTTACAGCCAATGAAGTACTATTTGGAGTGTAGTCACTGTTTAATGTGGGAAACGCGGCAGCCAATTTGCGCACAGCAAGCTCCCACAAACAGCAATGTGATAATGACCAGATTATCTGTTTTTGTGATGTTGGTTGAGGGATAAATATTGGCCCCAGGACACCGGGGAGAACTCCCCTGCTCTTCTTCGAAATAGTGGCCGTGGGATCTTTTACACCTACTTGAGAGGGCAGACGGGGCCTCGGTTTAACGTCTCATCCGAAAGACGGCACCTCCGACAGTGCAGCGCTCCCTCAGCACTGCACTGGAGTGTCAGCCTAGATTTTTGTGCTCAAGTCTCTGGAGTGGGACTTGAACCCACAACCTTCTGACTCAGAGGCGAGAGAGAGCGACCCACTGAGCCACAGCTGACACTGATCCTGTCGTTATCTGTGCTGTACTAACGAACAAAGCTGCAAAACAAGGAGACAGAATCATATGACAATAGGCTATAGTCCAGTGAATGTCTTTGGTCTCGGAATATTGGAACAGGAGGAGGCCAGTCAGCCTCGCGAGCCTGTTCCGACACTCAATTAGACCACAGCTGATCTGTATCTTAACTCCATCTGCCCGCTTTGGTTCTGTAACCCTTAATAACCTTGCCCAACAAAAATCTATCAATCTCAGTTTTGAAACCTTCAATTGACCCCCAGCCTCAACAGCTTTTTGGGGGGAGAGAGTTCCAGATTTCCACCACCCTTTGTGTGAAGAAGTGCTTCCTGACATCACCCCTGAATGGCCTGGCTCTAATTTTAAGGTTCTGCCCCCTTGTTCTGGACTCCCCCCACCCAGAGGAAATAGTTTCTCTCTATCTACCCTATCAACTCCTTCAATCATCTTTAAGACCTCAATTAGATCACCCCTTAATCTTCTATACTCGAGGGAATACAAGCCCAGTCTGTGCAACCTGTCCCATAATTTAACCCTTTTAGCCCCGGTATCATTCTGGTGAATCTGCGCCGCTCCCCCTCCAAGGCCAATATATCCTTCCTGAGGTGCGGGGCCCGGAACTGAACACAGTGACTCTAAATGGGGTCTGACCAGAGCTTTATATAAACTGTAACATAACTTCCACCCCTTTGTATTCCAGCCCCCTTGAGATAAAACGTGTGAATCCCAGCGAGAGGTTCTGTGCATGGGCTGGCGTGAAGCCTGGAGGCCCTGCAGGACTAGAAGAGGCCCAGAAGGAAACGGCACGGAGAGGTCTAACGGGCCTGAATGAATGGTAACAAGAGGGCCTTTACGAGTTTTATTGACTTCCCTCCCTTTTGACTTCCACCTTCCTTCTCTCTCCTTGTGACTGAGTATTAAGTTACAGCGGTGTGTGAGTTGAAGGTTGGCACAGTGCTAATGACAATGAATATTTTAAAGGCACGGTTTCTTATTTGAGTTGAGTTCTAAAAATGCATCAAAAATATTGAGCGTAATGGAAGCAGAATCAATTTCAACCCTATCTACCTTTACCCGTTGACAAGGCACTGTTCCACATTACTGGTTATAAGGGGTGCGTTTCATTTGGAGCAGGTGAGAATGCCTCGTATCTCCTCTGGAATCATCACCGTCTCACACAAGCGTGCTTTGAAATCGGGAATCAAAGATCAGTTGAACTCATCGCATTCCAGTGAGGTAATCTGTGATTCAACCACACAAACTGGAGAGGGGCCGAGTTGGATCAATCTCTTTGGGCCTCATTTTATATCTCAAGGTGCGCTCTCTGTATTTTACTTCAGGTCTTCGCTTAAAATCAATTGCTGGGCTCGACTCGAAACAAAGACGCCATGCTTGCATATTCTTTTTATTACATTAAGACATTTTCCATTAACATACTGCGCTGTGCAGCCTGTTTCCAAGGAAGAATTCTACTTGGCAGCAATACTCTGATATCTGGGAGTTTCTAAATTAAATTAGTGACCCTTTTAATGCTTCAAGTAGATGCAGCTCTTTAATGTCCCTTCCCTAACCTGGGGCGCTGAGGCAAATTGCAGTGCCTTTAGTACCACCCTTAGCTAAGATCAAGCAGCTCAGCGCACCCAGAGTGAGCCTGCCAAATAGACAAGGTGAAACGTCAGCTCCCATCTCAACAGTGGAAACGAGTCCAAGGCACGAGTGGCAACAGGCGAACGCCTCAAGTCAAAATTGCAACCTCTGCTTTAGAATCGTAGAATGGTTACAGCACAGTAGGTGGACATTCAGCCGATCGACCCCGTGCCGGCTCTCTGCAAGAGCCCCTTCAGCTAGTCCCACTCCCCCTGCCCTTTTCCCGTAGCCCTGCAAATATTTTTCGTTCAGGTGCTTATCCAATTCCCTTTTGAAAGCCGTGATTGAGTCTGCCTCCACCACCCTTTCAGGCAGTGCATTCCAGATCCTAACCACTCGCTGAGTAAAAAAGTTTTTCCTCATGTCGCCTTTGGTTCTTCTGCCAATCACCTTAAATCGGTGTCCTCTGATTCTCGAACATTCCGCCAAGGGGAACAGTTTCTCTCGATCTACTCTGTCTAGACCCCTCATGATTTTGAACACCTCTATGCTTTCCCTGTCCCTCTCGCATTCTCTCTGTCTCTTTCATTCTCTCTCTCTGTCCCTCTCGCACTCTCTCGTACTCTCGCTCTCTCTGTCCCTCTCGCACTGTCTCGCTCTCTCTGTCCCTCTCGCACTGTCTCTTTCTCTCTCACTCTCTCTCTCCCTGTCTCTCTCATTCTCACTCTCTCCCTGTCTCTCGCTCTGTCTCTTTCTCTCTCACTCTCTCTCTCTGTCTCTTTCATTCTCTCTCTCTCGCTCTGTCTCTTTCTCTCTCACTCTCTCTCTCTGTCTCTTTCATTCTCTCTCTCTGTCCCTCTCGCACTCTCTCGTACTCTCGCTCTCTCTGTCCCTCTCGCACTGTCTCTTTCTCTCTCACTCTCTCTCTCTGTCTCTCGAGTAGATTAACTTTTGGAGAGCTTTTCCACGGGCTTTGAGCCACATCAGCACGGGGAAGGAATGGCGAAGAGAGAAAATAGCTTCACGGACTGAGGGCCAAGACATATATATATATTTATATATGAAATAAAAACACGGTTTGAAAGGCTCCTCGTTGTGTTAACCAAAGCAACCGTTCCACTGACCCCAATTCGTTTGAACAGGACACTATTAACAACTGTTGACGTTAACTGGCAAGGGGCAGCATTTTTGGGCAAAACATTCATTTTGGGAGGGGGGTGTGGGTAAAAGAAAGATTCGAGTCCAATTTCTGCATTTGTAAGAGTTTTGGAGCATGGGCCAGGAACTGTCCTGCTCCATGTGGCCCTGCCACTCACTGGATACCCTCGCTGGACCATCAGGAGGGAGCTTCATTGCCCCTTTTAGCACCACTCAGCAGACCAACATCACACAGGGAACAGAAACAAAGCGTTGCCCAGAAAGCCTTGACCACAACCTTTTATGAGAAGTCGCACAACACCAGGTTATAGTCCAACAGTTTTATTTGAAATCACGAGCTTTTGGAGCGCTGCTCCTTCGTCAGGTGAAGTGAAGGTACACTTCACCTGACGAAGGAGCAGTCGCTCCGAAAGCTTGTGATTTCAAATAAAACTGTTGGACTATAACCTGGTGTTGTGCGACTTCTCACTTTTGTCCACCCCAGTCCAACACCGGCATCTCCGCATCACAACCTTTTATGCCATCTCTGGGGCTGAAAAGGGTTAAATTATGAGGTTGCATAGAATATGCTTGTATTCCCTTGAGTATAGAAGATTAAGGGGTGATCTAATTGAGGTGTTTAAGATGATTAAAGGAGTTGATAGGGTTAGATAGAGAGAAACTATTTCCTCTGGTGGGGGGAGTCCAGAACAAGGGGGCGTAACCTTAAAATTAGAGCCAGGCCGTTCAGGGGTGATGTCAGGAAGCACGTCTTCACACAAAGAGTGGTGGAAATCTGGAACTCTCTCCCCCAAAAAGCTGTTGAGGCTGAGGGAGACAGTCAATTGAAAATGTCAAAGCTGAGAAGGATAGATTTTTGATAGGTAAGGGTATTAAGGACTATGGAACCATGGTGGGTAGAAGGGGTTGAGGTACAGATCAGCCGCCATCTCATTGACTGGCAGAACGGGCTCGAGGGGCTGAATGGCCTCCTCCTGTTCCTATGATCCTGGTATGCATTTCGACAGCAAGTGCACTTTTTCTGGTGAAGTTATTGCCTCAAGGATCTGAGTCTCTGAACAGCACACAGGCAAGTGCAGACAACAGCCCGGCTCCACTCCAGGCTGGGTTAGATTACAGTTTATCAGACTAAAACATTCGGATTCACTCGAGCCTTGCCTAATTGCCATGTTTAATCGGGGGCGGGGGGGGGGGGGGCGGGGGAGAGGCACCAAGCTTCAGATGTACTTGTTCCGCATTCTCGGTGGGGAAATTATTCTTCGCAGGGCACACGTTGCTCTGCTGGGGTTATGGTTCAGACTCTTAATGGGAAACACTCAGGTTAATCACCAAAAATAAAAGCTTTCTCCATCCAGTCACGCTCCTTTTCCAGACATCGCTGTTCGGGTTGCCAACTGTGGTTGGACGTTTCCCTGGAGATTTAATCGTGTGACCTTTCAACCGCCCCGCCCAGTCAAACAGCCTTTCCCCCCACCCCCCCTCCCCACCCCGATCTCCAATATTTTTATAACTAAGGAACTAAACTGGTGAAAGGAAATGACGAAAACATACTTTATTTTTACCGTCCCTACGGTTTCTCTCCAGGTAAATCCTGGATTGTTGGTAACCCTAATCTCTGTAGACCGTCAGGGAAGTGATTAAGTCTACGCAGAAGAAAACAATCCTCTTGCACACACGACAAACCCAAATCCTAAAATCTAACGAGTGCGGTGCCACAGCTAGCTCGATGCAAGCCTGTGCCTGCGATTCCCCACAACGAACGTTCGCAGTCCCGTGCCAAGCCGGCACTGGGACACCCCTCCCACACTCGCTGGTGCCTGGTTGGAGATGAATGTCGGTACAGGCCGAGGAGCAGATCACCAAGCTGGTCTGAGTACGACAACAACAAACACCAACTTGTATTTATACAGCGCCTTTACGTAGTAAAACGCCCCAAGGCGCTTCACAGGAGCGATTATCAGACAAAATTTGACACCGAGCCATATAAGGAGATATTAGGGCAGGTGACCAAAAGCTTGGTCAAAGAGGTAGATTAAAGGAGGAGAGAGAGAGGCGGAGAGGTTTTAGGGAGGGAATTCCAGAGCTTAGGGCCCAGGCAGCTGAAGGCACGGCCGCCAATGGTGGAGTGATTAATATCGGGGATGCTCAAGAGGCCAGAATTGGAGGAGGGCAGAGATCTCAGGGGGTTGTAGGGCTGGAGGAGGTTACAGAGATAGGGAGGGGTGAGGCCACGGAGGGATTTTAAAACAAGGATGGGAATTTTAAAATTGAGGCGCTGCTTAACCGGGAGCCAATGTAGGTCAGCGAGCACAGAGAACGGTATGTGGCATGGGTTGCCAAGCCTCCAGGATTGTCCTGGAGTCTCCAGGAATGAAGGTCTAACCTCCAGGACACCTGGGAGCAAAAACCCGGGAGAAAAATCATAGGGACTTAAAAATGTTGCCCTTAAAATATTTTTCTTTGGAGTGCTTTGCTTAGTATTAATAATATCTGTGAATGGAAAAAAAGGCTGTTTGACTGACAGTCTAGAACCATCCAATCGGGCAGTGAAGAGGCTGTTCCTTTTCTGATTGGCCATGGGAAGGCGGGGCGTCGTAAGGATGGACGTGTCGGGCGACCAATGGCGGGACGGTTGGAGGTCAGGTGATGAAATCTCCAGGAATACGTCCGTCCAAGGTTGGCGACAACTCTATGTGTGGCAGGAGGAGGAAACATGAAAGTAAGGGAGTGTAAAAGTGTGTGTGTGTGTGTGCGCGGGCACAGGGGAGTGAACAAAGGTAGAACTATTGGAAGCACATTGATAAGCACTGACAGCAGAGTTTCAGTATGGCAGTGCAAACATTGATCTGTGGAAGATTGCAATTCCATTATCCCACTATCTTCCAACAGTTTAGAACCTGTCATTACGATGCAGACTTGGTGCCGAGTGCCTACAACATAATTACACAGGTTGCAAACATTGTTTTTTCATTATTTTAAAAGCCAGAAAATGCCATAAATACTCCCGATTCATTTCATGCATATCCGATGGAATGAAGTGCACAATTAAGGCTGCATTTAGCAAAAGAGCACGGGGAGGGGGCGGAGGGCTCCCATGCCTTGCATAGTAGTAGCTGGCCGCCTGCATGGTAACAGGCAGTAAGCTGCTCACATTGATTTGGAAAAGGAACGATTTTTCCACAAAGTGACACAGTGTTCAAATGGATTTGGAGACACTAAAATCAATTGCACCTTCCCCTCCAACGCACACACTCACACAACAAAATATTCACTCACTTGTTAAGCATTCTGCCAAAAGCAAGGACGCTTCACAGTGGGTGCGTTGAAGACTGCACCTTCTGCGCTCTGCTGCAGTCCTAGTTACAAGCAAGACGCAGACCCCGGTTTACAATGCCCGAACCGAACTTCAACGCTGCTACCCGGGAGGGATCCTTCCACAGAGGAGCTCACCCGCTGCCCAGGGTTCCACTCCCATGCGTGGCACAGAGCCGCCTGAGATTTGGCACAAAGCTGGCGCCAGGTGGGCAAAGCTTGCAAAGGAAGAACTCAATGGCAGCCTGTCGAGCTGAACTATCCCTACCGTGCAATGGAGCAACCCAGGAGAGGGCTGCCACAAACCTCCAGGATTGCCCTGGGAGTCCCCAGGAATTAACGACTAATCTCCAGGACATTGCTACGAGCAACACCCAGGAGAAAAATCATAGGGGCAATAATTGTTTTTTTTTTAAATTTCTTTGAACGCGATTGTTTATTAGTTATAAAAATATTGGACACGAAGGCAATGTTCCATTAAGCTGCGGTCTGGAGGTCACGCGCAGGCCACTCAGCGGCTTTTAAATGGAAAAACCGCACATGCGCGGAAATTTGAATGGGCCGCGCAGCCTCTTAAAGGGGCCAAGTACCCCCAAAAAAATTAGCGGGAACATTGCATGGGCGGGAAAAAAAAACCTTTGACTTGACAGTTAAGAATCATCCAATCGGGGAATGAAGAGTCTTGTTCACTTTCCGATTGGTGCAGAAGGCGGGTCACCAATGTCCGGGCAGAAGGCAACATCTTTAGTGAATGACCCCCCAGATCACGTCCCTCATTCGGAGTGCTTATGATTTAAGAGGATTACTAACTTATAATGACCGACTTCCCCTCCAAGCCACACACCATCCTGACTTGGAAATATATCGGCCGTTCCTTCATCGTCGCTGGGTCAAAATCCTGGAACTCCCTCCCTAACAGCACTGTGGGAGCACCTTCACCACACGGACTGCAGCGGTTCAAGAAGGCAGCTCACCACCACCTTCTCAAGGGCAATTAGGGAAGGGCAATAAATGCTGGCCTTGCCAGCGACGCCCACATCCCATAAAAACAAATTTAAAAACAACTTTCCCTCCACTCTGGTGGACACGGTGTCGTGAGCAGTAAATTCAGCAACAGGCACACTCCTCCCGACTGTTCAGTCACGAGTGACCCGTGGCACCTTCGTCCTCAGGCTCCGTCCGTGTCCCGCACAATCCGGTATTTAGTATTCTTCATGACAGCTCCAGTTAAATAACATCAAGTCCATAATCACAATAATCACATCACCTGTCAATGGGCTTTGGGGACTAAACTTGTCTGGATGCAGTTTTCATTACGTGAGTGTTTCAGTCATTCATCATTCAAGCCACTGTATGCCATTTAAAACTGACGTGATGATTCACAAGTAAATGCCCTTGCTTGTTATCCCTAATGCTGCTACTTCCTTGCAGGAGTGTTTGGTAAGCTTGACAGCTACTTGACACATCATAATATTTTGCATTGTTGATGATAGTTTGGTGCACTAGTGCATCTTGTGCACTTAAATCTAAGACGCGTTGTTCAAACCCATTAATAGTTTCCACGCCTGTCAAAATACGACAATAGGAAAGCCCATCCTTTTGTTAACTCACGGGTGGTTGTCAGTGCAAGCAATGTGTAATTAAATCTTAAACCCTATTTACAAAGAATGGAGTCTTCCGCCAGAAGAAAGAGGCCCTATTCTGACCCTTGCTCCCCATTACCCTGTGAACACCAACTCGCACTGCTCCCCACAACAACAACTTGCATTTCTAGAACGCATCTTTAACCTAGTAAAACGTCCCAAGGCGCTTCACAGCAGCGATCATCAAATAAGATTTGACACCGAGACACATGAGGAGATATTAGGGCAGGTTGGTCAAAGAGGTAGGTTCTAAGGAGCGTCTTAAAGAAGGAGAGAGAGGCGGAGAGGTTAACAACAACAACAACTTGCATTTATATAGCGCCTTTAATGCAGTTAAACATCCCAAATTACTTCACGGGAGCGATTACCAAACAAAATTTTGACACCGAGCCAGATAATGAAGATATTAGGACAGGTGACCAAAAGCCGGGTCAACGAGCCAGGTTCTAAGGAGCGTCCTGAAGGAGCAGAGAGAGGCGGAGAGGTTTAGGGAGGGAATTCCAGAGCTTAGGGCCCAGGCAGCTGAAGGCACGGCCGCCAATGGTGGAGCGATTCAAATTGGGGGATGCGCAAGAGGCGAGAATTGGAGGAGCTTTTTATGCTCTGGCCTTTCACAGATACAATTATCAGCACTGAAAGGCTGCACTATCACACAAGAAAGCCTTACAGCCAGCACTGAATTATAATCAGAGCATTAAGCCAGTGATGCCTTTTGACTTCAGTGTCACAGACAGAAGTCTTTGAATTTTATTTCAAAAAGCATACAATCTACTCTGTTCTCTAGCATGTGCTCAATTACATCTACAATATACAACATGGGAATAAGACCAGAAACTCATGTCCAAAACTCAAGCTGCCCGTATCCTAACTTGCACCAAGTGCCGTTCACCCATCACACCCTCCCCCCCCCACCCCGTGCTCGCTGACCGACATTGGCTCCCGGTCTGGCAACGCCTCGATTTTAAAATCCTCATCCTTGTTTTTTCAAATCCCTCCATGGCCTCTCCCCTCCCTATCTATGTAACCTGCTCCAGCCCTACAACCCGCCAAGATCTCTGCGCTCCTCCAATTCTGGGAGCTTGCTGTGCACATATTGGCTGCCGCGTTTCCTACATTCCAACAGTGACTACACTTCAAAAGTACTTCATTGGCTGTAAAACGCTTTGGGACGTCCTGAGGTCGTGAAAGGCGCTATAGAAATGCAAGTCTCTCTTTTCTTTTAATATGGTTATCAACACTACCCCATCCCGAGCTCTGTGATGGTGTCAGTGGTCTGAGGTAATGAGTAGTTCAGTCACACAGACTAGGAAGGTTCTACATTGTCTGTTAGAAGATCTAAGCGAGGTTGCCAGCAGGGACATTTCAAATGGTTTTGTGTCCCTGAGCTGGGGAATGAGTGGGGGTGGGGTGGGGGGGAATGGCCAGGATTCCCGCTCCTGATCACTATCCAGCGACCACCCACGCGATCACCCCATCCCCATCCTCGGACTGGAAAGTGCCATGTCTGAGCCTCCAATGAGGACAGAATTGGTCGCAATGCCCTTGTAGTTGACTAGCCAGCCAACAGTCACTACTGAAACTCAAAACATGGTGAGAGCCCACTTGGCACCGGTGGGACCGCAGCCTAACAAGAAGTCAGTGCCTTCAGGAGAGCAGGGGAGAAGATCGGGGGGGGATAAATATAAACATAGGAGTCCTCCCAATAAAAAACAGATGCAGTGGGTTAACCATCTAAACTGGTCCTGTTTGTAACACAATACACTTCTGGTTGGTGCACTGGATGTTAGATGCAAGGCTGCAGTCCAGTTTCTAAATGTACAATTCCCTGTCCATTTTCCAGCCAGTTGACACCTTATTGACTCAGTTAATCAACGGAAATAAAACCAGAAAATGCTGGAGATACTCAGCAGGTCAGGCAGCATCTGCAGAGAGAGAAACAGAGTTAATGTTTCAGGTCGATGACCCTTCGTCAGAACTGGAAAAAGTTGGAGATGGAACAGGTTTTTAAGCAAGTGTAGGGGCGGGGAGAGGGGGGAGGGGAGGAAAGAACAAAATGGAAGGTCTGTGATAGGCTGGAAGGTAGGAGAGATTAAGAGACACAAGGGATGATGGTGCAAGGCAAAAGGAGATGGTAATGGGACAAGTTAAGAAACAAAAGATGGGTCTAGATGAAGTGTAAATGGCGATGGCAGAATGATCGACAGCTGCCATATGAGGAAGAAAAAAAAATGATATGGGCAGGTGTTATGGTCTGAAATTGTTGAACTCGTTGTTGAGTCCAGAAGGCTGTAAAGTGCCTAATCGAAAGATGAGGTGCTGTTCCTCGAGCTTACGTTGAGCTTCGTTGGAACAGTGTAAGAGGCCGAGGACAGAGTTAATTAACGGGATCAGTTCTAACATTCCCCCATGGATCTCATTCTGAAGCGAGCGTTGGCGCAGGGTCTGTAGTCAGTGACCTATTCCCAGTGCGTAGCAGCCTCGTTGCAGCGTGATCAGTCCCTCCGGGCCTCTGGTAACCTGAATCGCACATTAACGAGCTAACTGGCAGATCCCCAAAGGAGGCTGGCGTAAACCCTTCAGACTGCCGATCCGCCTCATTCTCCCCTCCTCTCGCTCTCGCCCTCGCGCTGCTGGTGGAAGGGCCCCAGCTCCAGCTTGTTGCCACAAATGGTTTGGAGCGATCGGTCACCTTTACACCGAACCAAAAGGCCCCAAGCTATACACGCAGATATTTGTAAGTAAACATGGGCCAGAGTATTTGCATAGGAGCCTATAAAAGGACGCCTGTTAGTATCAGTGGAGGAATGCTTAATGTGATTGCACGATAGTCAAGAGTCTGCTGCTTTAATGGAGGTCATGATGTGGAGATGCCGGTGTTGGACTGGGGTGGACAAAAGTGAGAAGTCGCACAACACCAGGTTATAGTCCAACAGTTTTATTTGAAATCACTGAAATGGAGGTGTTAACCCAATTAAAATCAACAGATTGATGTCTCTTGTTAAAATAACAAGGCTGGGGAATTTCATATCAATGCGTTCAGCATTCATCGGCTAATGTCACCCACAGTCCTTTCTAAGCTGTTCTTGCCAAGGAGCACATGGCCAGGGGTAGATGAAGTGTTCTGTGGGGAAGGGGAGCCTATCAGGGGCAATCCAAGGGCTTTTGAGCGTAGTGGGGGAGGAACCCTTAAATTCACCCGATCGCCCCCTCCCCCAGCCCCACAGGAAAAAGCCTGCTGGTATGCTTTTGTTGGCACCTTAATCTACAATGGACAAGGCCCACTGCGTGTTGGGCCGTTGACAGACATGTGGGTGGTTTGAGTTGAAGGAGGATCCGGCAGCTGTGGTGTTACTGGAGTGTCAGCCGTGGCTCAGTGGGCAGCACCCTCGCCTCTGAGTCAGAGGGTCGTGGGTTCAAGTCCCACTCCAGAGACTTGAGCACAAAAATCCAGGCCGACACTCCAGTGCAGTGCTGAGGGAGTGCTGCACTGTCAGAGGTGCCGTCTTTCGGATGAAACATTAAACCCCGTCTGCCCTCTTGGGTGGACGTAATAGATTGCACGACACTATTTCAAAGAAGAGCAGGGGAGTTCTCCCCGGTGTCCTGGCCAATATTTATCCCTCAATCAACATAAAAGCAGATGATCTGGTCATCATCACATTGCTGTTGGTGGGAGCTTGCTGAGTGCAAATTGGCTGCCGCGTTTCCTACATTACAACAGTGACAGTACTTCGATGATAGCAAAATACTGCGGATGCTGGAAATCCGAAATAACAACAGAAAACGCTGGAAAAACTCAGCAGGCCAGGCAGCTTCCGTGGAGAGAGAAACAGAGTTAACGTTTCAGGTCGAAGACCTTTCGTCAGTACTTCATTGGCTATAAAGTGCTTTGACAAGTCTATCTCTCTCGTTAAGCTATGTTTTGGCAGTAGATTACAAGCACACACCTGTACAAAGCAAGAGGGAGGGTCACTCGTGGCTCTGTACTATTATTGGAAAATGCCAATCCAAACAAAATTTGGCGCCGAGCCACATCAGGAGATATTAGTACAAGTGACCTTGTCAATGTGGTAGGTTTTACGGAGCATCTTAAAAGGAGGCGAGAGAGGCCGGAATTAGGAGGAGCACAGAGAGCTCGGAGGGTTGTAGGGCTGGAGGAGGATACAAAGATAGGGAGGGGGGGCGAGGCCGTGGACGTGGTTGGTCTGAAAATAAACGATAGCCCGAGAGTTGGTTTCTATACAGGTCCACTACACTCATATACCAGTGGTGCGATCCCCACTAGTTTTCCCGGTGTTGGTGTCACCCAAGGGTATGTTGACACCAGGGTATGTGTTTCAGCACTTGCTCAATGAGATGAAGCTGTACCGGGATTGGAGGAGCCTGTAGATATCACATACTTTCATCAATAAACACACGGAGCAAATCTATGGGTATGTACTTGTCATTAATATCAGTGACCTCTAATGCCTTGTCCCCAGAGTATTCTTTATACTCCAGTCAAGGCTAGGACAAGATGTGGACAGCCTCTAAAAGAGGAGACACAGAGACATTCATGTTTAGAAAAAATAGTTCAAGAAATGATATCTAAAATAAAAGCAACAAGCTGCGGATGCTGGAAATCTGAAATAAGAAGAGAAAATGCTGGAAACACTCAGCAGGCCAGGCAGCATCCGTGGAGAGAGAAACAGAGTTAACGTTTCAGGTCGATGACCTTGCGTCAGAACTGGTGATATCGAAAATGTTTGGTTGTAATTAAGACACGCAACCTCAGCTCTTTATCACTCATCGGTTCTGACAAAGGGTCGTCCGATCTGAACATAAGAACATAAGAAATAGGAGCAGGAGTCGGCCACACGGCCCCTCGAGCCTGCTCCGCCACACGGCCCCTCGAGCCTGCTCCGCCACACGGCCCCTCGAGCCTGCTCCGCCACACGGCCCCTCGAGCCTGCTCCGCCACACGGCCCCTCGAGCCCGCTCCGCCACACGGCCCCTCGAGCCTGCTCCGCCACACGGCCCCTCGAGCCCGCTCCGCCACACGGCCCCTCGAGCCTGCTCCGCCACACGGCCCCTCGAGCCTGCTCCGCCATTCAATAAGATCATGGCTGATCTTCCACCTCAACTCCACTTTCCCACACTATCCCCGGAAACTTTAACCTTGCCCTTTTTCCTTTCTCTTGACCTGCTGTGTCTTTCCAGCATTTTCTGTTATTTTAGATTTCCAGCACCCGCAGTATTTGGCTTTTTTGTCTTTATCATCCATTCCTGCCCTCTCAAGAAAGGGTGACTATTCTAATAGCACCAGGTGATGTGCGGTAATGTTGCAGTACATTAACTCACACAAGTCATGTTGTCGCTTCCCCTGGGGAGTTGGGCAAATCAACAGGGGAGCAAGAAAAGGTGGATGAGCACTGCCCCTTATTGCTAACAAGGTAATCCATTAGAGGCAAACAGGGAGCAGGAAACAAATCGTTCAGATGATCTGAAATGACAATCGCACTGTTCCAAATATAGGAACAGATGAAAAGATGAGATGTGGCCAGGTTTTGGCCCTTTGTGCAACCCCCTTTCGAACGGATCATCCACAATTTACACCATCATTGATTCACGCCAACTGAATCTCCTGATAGAGATGAGCGATTGCAGGGAAAACCTCCAAGACTACAGAACTGTGAGGTTTCTCTCTTCACCCTATCCAGCAGTGTTGCTGTTCTGGAGAACGTAGGAAGGAACATAGGAACAGGAGGAGGCCATTCAGCCCCTCGAGCCTGTTCCGCCATTCAATTAGAACATGGCTGATCTGCATCTTGGCTCCATTTACCTGCCTTGGTTCCGCATCCCTTAATACCCTTACCCAACATAAATCTAACGTTTCCTACATTACAACAGTGACCACACTTCAAAAGTACTTCATTGGCTGTAAAGTGTTTTGGGATGTCCTGAGGTTGTGAAAGGCGCTGTTAAAATGCAAGTCTTTCTTTCTTATAATTACAAAATGTCTCTTTCTGTTTGGAGATTACACTTTTATTACTTATTCTGTAAAGTTGTTCCTAATTTCCACCCTTTGCTGCTTCTCTGTGGCCACAACACGTAGCACCACCTAGAAGCCTGACGTGGGATCTTCTCCCAAGCCTACGCCAATAGCTCCCTTTGAAACCACAGTTGATGGTGAAGACACGCATCTCCAGCCTCAAAACAAATGGAAATAGAAACCGCGCAAGTTAAAAGGAAAGGACTTGCATTTCTATAGCGCCTTTTACGATCTCAGGAAGTCCCAAAATGCTTCACAGCCAATGAAGTCCTTTTGAGGTGTAGTTGCTGTTGTTTTTTTTTTATTCGTTCCTGGGATTTGGGCGTCGCAGGCAAGGCCAGCATTTATTGCCCATCCCTAGTTGCCCTTGAGAAGGTGGTGGTGAGCCGCCTTCTTGAACCGCTGCAGTCCGTGTGGTGAAGGTGCTCCCACAGTGCTGTTAGGGAGGGAGTTCCAGGATTTTGACCCAGCGACGATGAAGGAGCGGTGATATAGCCGGTGCCGAGGTCGATGCTGGGTGATCCGTCCGGTTTTATTCTTATTATGTTTCATAGCGGTTAGTTACAACTGAGTGTCTTGCTAGGCCATTTCAGAGGGCGGTTAAGAGTCAACCACATTGCTGTGGGTCTGGAGTCACATATAGGCCAGACCAGGTAAGGACGGCAGATTTCCTTCCCTAAAGGACATTAGTGAAACAGGTGGGTTTTTACGACAATCCGATAGTTTCATGGTCACTATTACTGATACTAGCTTTTTATTCCAGATTTTATTTAATTTAATTAACTGAATTTAAATTCCCCAGCTGCCGTGGTGGGATTTGAACTCGTGCCTCTGGATCATTAGTCCAGGCCGCTGGATTACTAGCCATTGACATTACCACTATGCTACCGTTGTGAAGTAAGCCAACATTCCTATGGCTTCCCAGACTACACCAGGAGGCCAACAGTGCGGGCAAGGACCCAGCCGCATTTCCAACATCACCTACCTTAATGCACAATTTACACGGCCATTAACTCATCCAAAATAAGCACATCCTCCTCCCCACCCCCCCGCCGCCCCACCAATTACCTAAAGCAGGGGAGTCCCTCTCAATGTACACGGTTTTAAAGGGATGGAATGAAATGTACATTATCTTTTGTGTTCTTATTCTTGGGAGCATTACTCTGTGAAATTTGTATTTCATTCAAAATGAAGTATTTGAATGTGCAGTATTCTAATGATACTGAACATTCAAATACTTCATTTTGTTTAAAAACAATTATTTCCAGCTCTCCGGGTAACTCATTGAGTTGACCCGCTGAGTGGCTGAGCTGTACTGAACGCACTGAGAAGCACCTAGGCTTGATGCTTGGACAGTGCAGTGGGGAGCACTCTTGCCTCTGAACCAGAAAGTTGTCTCAAGTCCCGCTCCAGAGAGTTGAGCAGTATTTCTAGGCTGACCCTCCCAGTGCAGTGCTGAGGGAGTGCTGCACTGTCGGAGGTGCCGTCTTTTGGATGAGACGTTTAACCAAGGCCCCGTCTGCCCTCTCAGGTGGACGTAAAAGATCCCATAGCACTAATGGAAGAGAAGCAGTGGAGTTCTCCCAGTGTCCTGGCCAATATTTATCCCTCAATCAACAACTAAAAACAGATTATCTGGTATTTATCTCATTACAGTTTGTGGGACCTTGCTCTGCGTAAATTGGCTGCCGCGTTTCATAAGAACATAAGAAATAGGAGCAGGAGTCGTCCATTCGACTTCTCGAGCCTGCTCCGCCATTCAATGAGATCATGGCTGATCTTCGACCTCAACTCCACTTTCCAGCCCTATCCCCATATCCCTCGATTCCCCTAGAGTCCAAAAATCTATCGATCGCCGCCTTGAACACACTTAACGACTGAGCCTCCACAGCCCTCTGGGGTAGAGAATTCCAAAGATTCACAACTCTCTTGGGTGAACTACAACAGTGACTACACTTCAAAAGGGCTTCTTTGGCTGTGAAGCGCTTTGGGATATCCTGAGGGTGTGAAAGGTGCTGTACAAACAGTAATGAGATGAAAGACCATTGTTTATAATACAATAGAGCAAAGCCCCTTTAGCCGGTGTGATCGGTAAGCAACCTGCAGTGTGGGAATATTCGACAGGAAAGCCCAGCTACGTGAGGCAGACGTTCTATGCAGAGGGGGCTGGAAAATAATGAAGAGCTGACACGCCAGTCTGCACATCCTGCATTGCAGATGTGTGAAGTGCTCAGCCAATCGAGCTTTTCAATACCATTATTAATGAAACAATAATGGGAAAAGGCAACAGGAAAGTTCAAGTTGGATGACATCTTGTTGAGCAGGAACTACTTCACAATGATGTAGGCAGATGTGCACCTTGCACCAATACGTGCGTTCACTGGCAGCATCCTGTTGAGACCACAGGGAGTGAGCTAGCGTGCTGGGGTTTACTGTTAACACTTTGGATCCCAGTCATGCCCTCGGGGAGGACCATCATCGTACAATGACACTCGGGAGCAAATGGTTCGTCGAGTCATAGAGTAGTACAGCACAGACGGAGGCCATTCGGCCCATTGAGTCATCAGCGGCTCTGAGCGTCCGCTGTGGCTCAGTGGGCAGCACTCTCGCCTCTGAGTCAGAAGGTTGTGGGTTCAAGTCCCACTCCAGAGACTGGAGCACATAAAGCTAGGCTGACACTCCCAGCGCAGTGCTGAGGGAATGCTGCACTGTCGGAGGTGCCGTCTTTCGGATGAGACGTTAAACCGAGGCCCCGTCTGCTCTCTCAGGTGGACATAATAGATCACATGGCCACTATTTCGAAGAAGAGCAGGGGAGTTCTCCCCAGTGTCCTGGCCAATATTTATCCCTCAATCAACCTCACCAAAAACAAAGACTTTCTGAACTTAAAGGGACATTGCTCCACATTAGCAGAATAATGCAACTACATGGCATTACACTCATCCTTAAAAAAAGGTACATCATCTGTTAAGTGAGCAGAGCCACAAGAGATCTATACATTATATATTAGAAGAATGAGAGGTGATCTCATTGAAAATTACAAAATTCTTACAGGGCTTGACAGGGTAGATGCAGGGAGGATGTTTCCCCTGGCTGGGGAGTCTAGAACCAGGGGTCACAGTCTCAGAATAAGGGGTCAGCCATTTAGGACTGAGATGAGGAGAAATTTCTTCACTCAGAGGGTGGTGAATCTTTGGAATTCTCTACCCCAGAGGGCTGTGGATGCTCAGTCGTTGAGTATATTCAAGACAGAGATCGATAGATTTTTGAATATTAAGGGATTCAAGGATAGTGCAGGAAAGTGGAGATGAGGTAGAAGATCAGCCATGATCTCACTGAATGGCAGAGCAGGCTCGAAGGGCCAAGTGGCCGACTCCTGCTCCTAATTCTTATGTTCTTATATACACACTCTCACACAAAGACTAGATTCAGTAGAAAGGCTGGGTGACTGGGAACATTCAGAAGAGGACCCGGGTTGTGCTGTGTGATTAAACGTTTTGAGGTCCACAACTGGGTTAAAAGTTTCCCTCTTAAGGAACGATCGGCAAAGTCGAGGTTATTTGGGAAGGAAAACTTATACGAGTCCTAAAAAAATATTCAGTTCACACAGGGCAGCAGAGCCTTTGCAACAGGGGCTGAAAACAATCTCTCGGCCACAAGGGAACTGGGGGGCGGCGGGGTGGCACTGTGCTTCTAGAACTGAGCTGGCAGAGTCCGAACTGCAAGTGGAACTCCTCTGATACTCTGTGTGATATGAAGGCCAAGGGGTCACTGAGGCTTCGGAGTCGAGCGAGATTCTGCTGGTAACTGGGGTGCGCTGCATTATTAATGAACCTGCACAGACTCAGCAGTTACGCCAAGCAGCTCAGAAGCAGGGGGGAGGGGGGCTGCTTTCTGAAGGAGACTAAAAAAAAACCCAGAGTCTGGCGGACAAGCGCTTTACGCAGCTTTCTGTATTAATAAAAGATTCTTTAAGTGGTTTCACAGTTCCTCTTACACAGCTGCCCCAAGTTCTCTCTCAGTGACACACACACGGGGAGAATCAGAAGACAAGGGCTACAGGAATGACATAAATCGAGACTGAGAGACAATGAGAAGAAACAGATACGCTGCAAGGAGTTAAAGGAGCAGATCATGGACACCTCCTCCTAAGTGAATTATGTTCGAGCATAATAGATGCCTGGCAGTGAGTTAGACGCAGAATGATACCTGAAAGTGAATTACAAAATTGTAATCCAATCGATGGTCTTAGATGACATCATAAAGCATAAGGGATTTGCAAGCACTTTGTGAATGTCACCTGACTCCCTGTCCACAGCCTCCAAACACAATCCCATGTACCATACTGATGCACGTAAAGGCTGCCTCTTCATATGGGCCACCTCGCTACATCAGCTGGCCAGCCAACCTGAGCCCACCCCCCCCCCAACCTAAACTTTTGTTTGACAGCACATACTGAACAGGCTGAGGCTCTTTTCTTTAGAAAAGAGAAGGCTGAAGGATGACCTGATAGAGGTCTTTAAAATTATGAAAGGGTTCGATAGGGTAGACATAGAGAGGATGTTTCCACCTGCGGGGGAGACCAGAACTCGGGGCGATAAATATAAGATAGTCACTAATAAATCCAATAGGGAATTCAGGAGAAACTTCTTTACCCAGAGAGAGTGTTTAGAAGGAGTAGTTGAGGTGAATAGTATAGATGCATTTAAGGGGAAGCTGCATAAACACATGAGGGAGAAAAGAATAGAAGGATATGGTGATAGGGTGAGATGAAGTAGGGTGGGAGGAGGCTCGTGTGGAGCATAGACCAGTTGGGCCGAATGGCCCGTTTCTGTGCTGTACATTCTATGTCACAGTCTATGTGAGCCTCCTCCCACACTATCTTCATGTAACCCCATCAATAGGAGCAGGAGCAGGCCATTCGGCCCCTCGAGCCTGCTCTGCCATTTAATGAGATCATGGCTGATCCGATTTTGGCCTCAACTCCACTTTCCTGCCTGCTCCCCATAACCCTCGACTCCCCTGTTGCTCAAAAATCTGTCTATCTCGGCCTTGAATATATTCAATGACTCCGCTTCCACAGCGCTCTGGGGTAAGGAATTCCAAAGATTCACGACCCTCAGAGAAGAAATTCCTCCTCATCTCCGTCTTAATGCGCGACCCCTTATTCTGAGACTGTGCCCCCTGGTTCTAGATTCCCTGACGAGGGGAAACATCCTCTCAGCATCTACCCTGCCAATCCCCCTCAGAATCTTATGTTTCAATAAGATCACCTCTCATTTTTCTAAACTCCAGTGAGTATCAGCCCAACCTGCTCAACCTTTCCTCATAAGATAACCCTTCCATCCCAGGAATCAACTTGTGTGAACCTTCTCCGAACTGCCTCCAATGCAAGTATATCCCTCCTTAAATAAGGGGACCAAAACTGTACGCAGTGAAAGATCCTTCAATTCATTTCTCTGTCATGTGTTTATCGAGCTTCTCCTTACAGTTTGATATAGAATTAGTGATCAGTACGTGTTGGTTTGATGGGTTTTGAGGAGGTTCTAAACCCAAGAGAAAAACTGAGCAGTTTGGACTCCTCATCTGAACCCCAATACTAGGTTAAGCTCATTTACAGGATCCATTATTACTTTGGCACCGTAGAGTCGAGGCATTCATTGTTAGACTGGAGATTCTGAAATGAGTTCATTCAGGTTCCCATTCCCAATTATCAGGAGTCCAGCGGTAGATTCAAGGAGCCAAAATATGTGTTAAAGAGGCATTCCTTATAAATATGAGAGTAAAAATTAAAAATTGCAGGGATATGGGGAAAGAGCGGGGGAGCGGGACTGACTGGATTGCTCTCAGGAAGAGCCGGTGCAGACTTGATGGGCCGAATGGCCTCCTTCTGTGCTGTACTATTCTATGATTCTCTGAGCTGAATCTTCTATTCAGAGAGATCTCGTGGTAGAACATCAACACTACACTACATTTTGACATTCTGTCCAGTTTTGGACAACTGTGGTCTTTTCTGGGGTGTCCACTTGGAATGTCAATCATCCGTTGAACAACTGGGCATAGAGGTACATGAATCACTGCTGGGGGTAACTCTGCTCTACAGGCTGACTGGACTACGAGGGTGGGGGAAGGTGGCTGGTTTTTCTCATTACATTCACCAGTCTTACCTTCTTGCATTGCTGCACCAACAAACACCTCAGACACGCTCCACTACATTCTTTGTTTCTGTCAATGAACGCAATAAAGAAAGAAAGAAAGACTTGCATTTCTCCAGCGCCTTTCACGACCACCGGACGTCCCAAAGCGCTTTACAACCAATGGAGTACTTTTTGAAGTGGAGTCACTGTTGTAATGTGGGAAACGCGACAGCCAATTTGCACACAGCAAGCTCCCACAAACAGCAATGTGATAAATGGCCAGATAATATGTTTTAGTGAGGTTGGTTGAGGGATAAATATTGGCCAGAATACCAGGGCGAACTCCCCTGCTCTTCTTCGAAATAGTGTCATGGGATCTTTTATGTCCACCTGAGAGGGCAGACACAATACAGTCATAAATCTGGGGTGACTAAGTATCGTTAGTGCTGGTGCTATACAGATAACGCATTTAGAAAAATGAGCTCTTCAATGCACCAGGGTATCCTCATTATCAAACTACAAAGCCCACTCCTACTGCTCAAAAAACAATTCATTACCGTCATTCTATTACAGCATTATTGCACTGAATACTTTTCAAAAACATAATTATTGAAGCAATGACTGCAAGGCCCACTGATAGTGCTATAACTACCTTAAAGTCATAAACCTAAATAAAAATCCAACTTAATGTCAAACATGAAAAGCGTTGTGCACATTTTATTACAAGAAAACTCTACGCTTCCAACAGCTTGTCGTTAATACGCTGGATTCTTTTCCAATTTCCAGCTACCAACACGTAACTCATTTCTATCATTTCATCTCCGCCGTAAAACACAGGTATCAAAGAGAGTGCTTTCCACTGACACAATAGCAATCACAAACTGCTCTCGCAGATCGTTAACTCAAAGCCCAGGGTGACTTGAAGGGTGTGTTTATACTGCGGTGCTGTGAAATGGTTTCCACGACCCACCGATACAGTATAACCTGGAGCCAGGGCTGCAATCTGGGTCCGGATAGTAGTACAAACATACAAAATTATGTTTTTTATTCGTTCATGGGATGTGGGCATTGCTGGCAAGGCCAGCATTTATTGCCCATCCCTAATTGCCCTTGAGAAGGTGGTGGTGAGCAGCCTTCTTGAACCGCTGCAGTCCGTGCGGTGAAGGTGCTCCCACAGTGCTGTTAGGGAGGGAGTTCCAGGATTTTGACCCAGCGACGATGAAGGATTGGCGATATACTTCTAAGTCAGGATGGTGTGTGACTTGGTGGGGAACTTGGAGGTGATGGTGTTCCCATGCGCCTGCTGCCCTTGTCCTTCTAGGTGGTAGAGGTTTGGGAGGTGCTGTTGGAAGAAGCCTTGGCGAGTTGCTGCAGTGCATCTTGTAGATGGTACACACTGCAGCCACGGTGCGCCGGTGGTGGAGGGAGTGAATATTTTTAAGGTGGTGGATGGGGTGCCAATCAAGCGGGCTGCTTTGTCTTGGATGGTGTCGAGCATCTTGAGTGTTGTTGGAGCTGCACTCATCCAGGCAAGTGGAGAATATTCCATCACACTCTTGACTTGTGCCTTGTAGATGGTGGAAAGGCTTTGGGGAGTCAGGAGGCGAGTCACTCGCCGCAGAATACCCAGTTTCTGACCTGCTCTTGTAGCCACAGTATTAATGTGGCTGGTCCAGTTAAGTTTCTGGTCAATGGTGACCCCTGGAATGTTGATGATGGGGGATTCGGTGATGGTAATGCCGTTGAATGTCAAGGGGCGGTGGTTAGACTCTCTCTTGTTGGAGATAGTCATTGCCTGGCACTTGTGTGGCGCGAATGTTATTTTCTACTTATCAGCCCAAGACTAATAGCTGCAGTACAATAGCATTCCCCCCCCCACAATCCCAAGTTGCCACAGTGTGACTCCATAAGCTGATAGTCACCATCTCAATAAAGCAGCTAATCCTGGCTCTCAAGTCAACAGAGAACCTGCACAGCCAAGTCGAAAGGGAATCTCATTCAGTCTGAAACAGATTTCCATTGAGTTAATTGAACGAAACTGAGGTAGAAATTAGATGTCGGAAAATTGCAGAGTCCACATAATGCCAGCTGAGCTGGGATCTGGAGCTGTCCCTTCAACACCCGCATGCTCCAAAATTCACTCAGGAAGAGAAGCCACATCGGATCGCTGCCCCACACCCTCCGCAGTGTAAACAAGACGCATTAAAGTATTGACGGTCCGTAACAATATAAAACATGCCTTGTCTATCAAATCTGATGAGACACTGTTTATGACTGAACTTTATATCCCTGTTTTTTTTCCCTCTGTCTCTCCCCCAGGGCCTGGCATTTACACACTGGATCCTTATCTGGCAAATCCAAGCTGTCATTGTGTAAATGTCGTTCCCTACTCTCCTCCGGGTTTCTGTTACGAGAGATCGACCCAGCCCTCAGTAACGTGGCCCGCTCTCCTTCTTCTTGCGCGTGAATATTGAACAGATATTGGCCCTGAATTTCCGATCGGAGGCTTCCAGCGGGCGGATGCCTCCGATCAGCAAAAAATCTACGAACCTACCCGCTGGTCCCGGAGATACAGAGGCTTGCGATCCTGGGCCTCTCTTGTTGGAGATGCGCAGAAGCCCACGTATCCCAGGGGCGCAGGTGGTCCGCAAGCACCCCTGGGATCACGTGGACCAGCCCAACCAATGAAAGAAGGGAATCCCCCTTCATACTTTTGACAGTTCCGTACGTACAGAACTGTGAAAAGTATGAATGGGGATGACTGCAAAAATGCACCAACACACGGAAATAAATAAATAAAAACCATCAAATATATAAAATTAATTAAAATGGCATTTAATTTTTTGAAAATATTTTTAATATGTTTTAACAGGGCTTAATATAAACTTAACTTATTGGACAGGGTTTTTAATTTATAAGTCAGTGATAAAATCTTATTTTTCTACTTTTTTAAACTCTTATGCTGGTAAAATAAGAACATAAGAAATAGGATCAGGAGTTGGCCGTTTGGCCCCTCGAGCCTGCTCCACCATTTAATGAGATCGTGGTTGATCTGATCTTGGGCTCAGCTCCATTTCCCTGCCCGCTCCCCATAACCCATCACTCCCTTATTGTTCAAAGATCTCTCTCTCTCCACCTTAAATATATTCAATGACCCAGCCTCCACAGCTCTCTGGGGCAGAGAATCCCACATTACCAGGCGTAAGAATTCCACGGCCTTTCAGCGGGCGGAAGTTGGGCAAATGGCGCAACTCTCCGCCCGCAGAGGCCCTTGTCCCGGGGATGCGGAGGATCTGTCGAGAGGATTCTTGACAGATCGCAAGTGCCGGGTTTCAGCGCGTGCACTTCGCGCGCCCAAACCCGGAACTTGCGCGGCCCCTACGGGCGCGAACGCACCTCGTACGCACCCGTGGGGGTCGGAAAATATGGGCCACTGCCTTCGCGCCGTTAAAGCCACCCAGGTGCCTTGCTGAGCTCCAGTTGCTCCTCGAGCCGTCTCCACCCCACCCCATAGCTCGCAGGAGCTGCAAAGCTCGATGCAGTGCAGGGTGCAGTGCGTCCCACCCACTCCCGACCCCTCACATTACTGTCCAGCTGACAGTAGTCTTTCCTCCTCTCAGTCTCTTTGTTCTGGCCTCCACAGGCTGGGCAAATTAAGCCTTAAAAGCCTTGGTAATGGCGCGAGGAAACCTGGACTGAAAATGATCCTGATGAGATAAAGATTTTTGCAGCCAGCAATTAAGAGGACACGGGAGTCTGTATCTGCTGGTAGGAAATGCTTATCTTGTCACTGCAGGGGCTCATTACTGCTTTGTAGCTCTCCTGTTGCTAATATCAGATGACTGGGTTCTCAGGGAGGAGCTGACTGATTTCAGTTGGGCCTGATGTTGTCCCACCGTGATCTGATTTGCAAAAGGACTCCCTGTAATCCTGACTGTGACATGTGTCAGCCGTGGCTCAGTGGGCAGCACACTTGCCTCGAGTCAGAAGGTTCTGGGTTCAAGTCCTACTCCAGAGACTTGAGCACATAAATCTAGGCTGACACTCCAGTGCAGTGCTGAGGGAGTGCTGCACTGTCGGAGGTGCCGTCTTTCAGATGAGAAATTAAACCGAGGCCCCGTCTGCTCTCTGGTGAATCACACCAGACTATAACCTGGTGTTGTGCGACCTCTCAATTTTGTCCACCCCAGTCCAACACCGGCATCTCCGCATCATGAATCTAAAAGATCCCATGGCACTATTTCGAAGAAGAGCAGGGGAGTTATCCTCAGTGTCCTGGGACCAATATTTATCCCTCAACCAACATCACTAAAAACAGATTATCTGGTCATTATCACATTGCTGTTTGTGGGAGCTTGCTGTGCGCAAATTGTCGGCTGCGTTTCCCACATTACAACAGTGACTACACTTCATTGGCTGTAAAGTGCTTTGGGACATCCAGTTGTGTCAGTATTTACAGGGAATCCTGGGAGTGTGTCAGTATTTACAGGGAATCCTGGGAGTGTGTCAGTATTTACAGGGAGTCCCCGGGAGAATGTCGGTATTTACAAGGAGTCCCCGGGAGTGTGTCAGTATTTAATGGGGTCCCCGGGAGTGTGTCAGTATTTACAGGGGGTCCCCGGGAGTGTGTCAGTATTTACAGGGGGTCCCCGGGAGTGTGTCAGTATTTACAGGGGGTCCCCGGGACTATGTCAGTATTTACAGGGGGTCCCCGGGAGTGTGTCAGTATTTACAGGGTGTCCCCGGGAGTGTGTCAGTATTTACAGGGGATCCCCGGGAGTGTGTCAGTATTTACAGGGGGTCCCCGGGAGTGTGTCAGTATTTACAGGGGGTCCCAGGGAGTGTGTCAGTATTTACAGGGGGTCCCCGGGAGTGTGTCAGTATTTACAGGGGGTCCCCGGGAGTGTGTCAGTATTTACAGGGGGTCCCCGGGAGTGTGTCAGTATTTACAGGGGGTCCCCGGGAGTGTGTCAGTATTTAAAGGGGGTCCCCGGGAGTGTGTCAGTATTTCCAGGGGGTCCTCGGGAGTGCGTCAGTATTTACAGGGGGTCCCCGGGAGTGTGTCAGTATTTCCAGGGGGTCCTCGGGAGTGTGTCAGTATTTACAGGGGGTCCTCGGGAGTGTGTCAGTATTTACAGGGGGTCCCAGGGTGTGTGTCAGTATTTACAGGGGGTCCCCGGGAGTGTGTCAGTATTTACAGGGGGTCCCCGGGAGTGTGTCAGTATTTACAGGGGGTCCCCGGGAGTGTGTCAGTATTTAAAGGGGGTCCCCGGGAGTGTGTCAGTATTTCCAGGGGGTCCTCGGGAGTGTGTCAGTATTTACAGGGGGTCCTCGGGAGTGTGTCAGTATTTACAGGGGGTCCCCAGGAGTGTGTCAATATTTACAGGGGGTCCTCGGGAGTGTGTCAGTATTTACAGGGGGTCCCAGGGTGTGTGTCAGTATTTACAGGGGGTCCCCGGGAGTGTGTCAGTATTTACAGGGGGTCCCCGGGAGTGTGTCAGTATTTACAGGGGGTCCCCGGGAGTGTGTCAGTATTTACAGGGGGTCCCCGGGCGTGTGTCAGTATTTCCAGGGGGTCCTCGGGAGTGTGTCAGTATTTACAGGGGGTCCTCGGGAGTGTGTCAGTATTTACAGGGGGTCCCAGGGTGTGTGTCAGTATTTACAGGGGGTCCCCGGGAGTGTGTCAGTATTTACAGGGGGTCCCCGGGAGTGTGTCAGTATTTACAGGGGGTCCCCGGGAGTGTGTCAGTATTTAAAGGGGGTCCCCGGGAGTGTGTCAGTATTTCCAGGGGGTCCTCGGGAGTGTGTCAGTATTTACAGGGGGTCCTCGGGAGTGTGTCAGTATTTACAGGGGGTCCCCAGGAGTGTGTCAATATTTACAGGGGGTCCTCGGGAGTGTGTCAGTATTTACAGGGGGTCCCAGGGTGTGTGTCAGTATTTACAGGGGGTCCCCGGGAGTGTGTCAGTATTTAAAGGGGGTCCCCGGGAGTGTGTCAGTATTTCCAGGGGGTCCTCGGGAGTGTGTCAGTATTTACAGGGGGTCCCCGGGAGTGTGTCAGTATTTACAGGGAGTATCCGGGAGTGTGTCAGTATTTACAGGGGGTCCCCGGGAGTGTGTCAGTAGTTACAGGGGGTCCCCGGGAGTGTGTCAGTATTTAAAGGGGGTCCCCGGGAGTGTGTCAGTATTTAAAGGGGGTCCCCGGGAGTGTGTCAGTATTTAAAGGGGGTCCCCGGGAGTGTGTCAGTATTTACAGGGGGTCCCCGGGAGTGTGTCAGTATTTACAGGGGGTCCCCGGGAGTGTGTCAGTATTTCCAGGGGGTCCTCGGGAGTGTGTCAGTATTTACAGGGGGTCCCCGGGAGTGTGTCAGTATTTACAGGGAGTATCCGGGAGTGTGTCAGTATTTACAGGGGGTCCCCGGGAGTGTGTCTGTATTTACAGGGGGTCCCCGGGAGTGTGTCTGTATTTACAGGGGGTCCCCGGGAGTGTGTCAGTATTTACAGGGGGTCCCCGGGAGTGTGTCAGTATTTACAGGGGTCCCCGGGAGTGTGTCAGTATTTACAGGGGGCCCTCGGGAGTGTGTCAGTATTTACAGGGGGTCCCAGGGAGTGTGTCAGTATTTACAGGGGGTCCCCGGGAGTGTGTCAGTATTTACAGGGGGTCCCCGGGAGTGTGTCAGTATTTACAGGGGGTCCCCGGGAGTGTGTCAGTATTTACAGGGGGTCCCCGGGAGTGTGTCAGTATTTACAGGGGGTCCCCGGGAGTGTGTCAGTATTTACAGGGGGTCCCCGGGAGTGTGTCAGTATTTACAGGGGGTCCCCGGGAGTGTGTCAGTATTTACAGGGGGTCCCCGGGAGTGTGTCAGTATTTACAGGGGGTCCCCGGGAGTGTGTCAGTATTTACAGGGGGTCCCCGGGAGTGTGTCAGTATTTACAGGGGGTCCTCGGGAGTGTGTCAGTATTTACAGGGGGTCCCCGGGAGTGTGTCAGTATTTACAGGGGGTCCCCGGGAGTGTGTCAGTATTTACAGGGGGTCCCTGGGAGTGTGTCAGTATTTACAGGGGGTCCCAGGGAGTGTGTCAGTATTTACAGGGGGTCCCCGGGAGTGTGTCAGTATTTACAGGGGGTCCCCGGGAGTGTGTCAGTATTTACAGGGGGTCCCCGGGAGTGTGTCTGTATTTACAGGGGGTCCCCGGGAGTGTGTCAGTATTTACAGGGGGTCCCCGGGGAGTGTGTCAGTATTTACAGGGGGTCCCCGGGAGTGTGTCAGTATTTACAGGGGGTCCCCGGGGAGTGTGTCAGTATTTACAGGGGGTCCTCGGGAGTGTGTCAGTATTTACAGGGGGTCCCAGGGAGTGTGTCAGTATTTACAGGGGGTCCCCGGGAGTGTGTCAGTATTTACAGGGGGTCCCCGGGAGTGTGTCAGTATTTACAGGGGGTCCCCGGGAGTGTGTCAGTATTTACAGGGGGTCCCCGGGAGTGTGTCAGTATTTACAGGGGGTCCCAGGGAGTGTGTCAGTATTTACAGGGGCAATAGTCCACTTGAATATGCTAATGAGGAGCCTGTTTTTGAACCCCTGAGGAACGTGGTTGTGTTGTGCAGAGCTTTGTGTCTGTCCCGCTTAGGGCTACCAGGCCTGGATGCGGCCTTGCAAGAGTCCGGCACATCCTTCTATTCCCTTCTCCCTCATGTGTTTATCTAGATTCCCCTTAAATGCATCTCTGCTCTTCGCCTCAGCCACTCCCTGTGGTAGCGAGTTCCACATTCTCACCACTCTCTGGGGAAAGAAGTTTCTCCTGAATTTCCGATTGGATTTATTGGTGACTATCTTATATTGATGACCTCCAGTTCTGGTCTCCCCCACAAGTGGAGACATCTTCTCTACGTCTACCCTATCGAAACCCCTTCATAATTTTAAAGACCTCCATCAGGTCGCCCCACAGTCTTCTCTTTTCTGGAGAAAAGAGCCCCAGCCTGTTCAGTCTTTCCTGATGGGTATAATCTCTCAGTTCTGGTATCGTCCGTGTGAATCTTTGTTTTGCAGCTTCTCAGGTGCCTCGATATCCTTGCTGTAATATGGAGACCAGAACTGAGCACAGCACTCCAAGTGTGGGAATGGGAAGCCAGTGGCCATTCGGAAGGACAGGGGTAATTGGCAGGTGGGACTTAATCCACGGCAGAGACAAGAGATACAGCGAGGGCAGGACAGGTTTTACTACGTGCTTGCAAATGTGTCAATTAAAGACGTTCAACAGCAACCTTCATCTGATTTACACACTGTAATTACAACCCTAAAAATTGACTGTATAGTTGAAGGCCGTAAATAATCCCTTGTTGTTCTTTAGCCCACATCCCATCCCCCTTCCTAAGTGCTAACAGATTCATTGACTCCGAACAGTGGATTTAATTTCCCTCTCCCTTACTGTTGACTGAAGGGGCTTTGTAATGAGTCTGTTGTGGAATTTATTTAGGACTTAGCGAGTACCGTTTGGTATCATTAGTGACTTTTAACACAAAGCATCCAGCCCCCTGCTGTCCTCCTCCCTGCCAATAAAAAGTCAGAATCCCCCCCCTGTAGATGCTCCAAGCAGCTATTTCATTACTTGAATAAGCACAGACGGCCAAAGCCAGGCTGCCTGGGGTCCTTACACCTGCCCAATTGAGGCAGCAGCCTTGAACTTGACAGAAACAAAGAATTATTTCCACAAAAGAAGCTTCAAACTGCCAGCTCTCCTGACGCTGCTTTTACACTGTGCGGGTGACATTGGCTCCCAACCCGTAGGCCTTGCAGCCTAAAGTAAACAGTCTGGGAGGCAAACTGTTCTGACATCGGATGGTTTCCAAGCCTCCAGGATAGTCCTGGAGTCTCCGGGAGCGAAAGATTAATCTCCCCAACAGCCGGGAGAAAAATCGTAGGGCCATTAAAATTATGGTGTGTTTCTTTCAGAATTTCTTTGAACATTTTCCATTTATTAATTATAAAAATATTGGAGCTGGGATCATGTGATGGAATCTCCAGGAATGCGTCCAACCAGAATTGGCAACCCAAAACCCATCTGTCAGTCTAGGCGGATCTCTGGCAGCTGCCCGCGACCAGGCTGGTGCAATGCATCGGGAGCGATGGTCCCCGTCAGCTGGGCTTTGTTCTGCGCGGCCTGCTTCTTTTAACGCGCGAACCCTTTAAATTTCTGCGCCTGCGCGGTATCCGCAATGTAAAAGCCGGTGAGCAGGCCTGCGCGGGACCTCAGATTACTGCGCCGCCGCGCGCCGCACATCTTAGTGGGAACACTGACCGGGAGCTGGCAAACCCAATCTGGCAAAACACATCGAGAGCTGGCACAATATAAGGTCATAAGAAATAGGAGCAGGAGTCGGCCATTCCACCCCTCGAGCCTGCTCCGCCATTCAATAAGATCATGGCTGATCTTCTACCTCATCTCCACTTTCCTGCACTATCGCCATATCCCTTGATTCCCTTAATATCCAAAAATCTATCGATCTCTGTCTTGAATATACTCAACGACTGAGCCTCCACAGCCCTCTGGGGTAGAGAATTCCAAAGATTCACCACCCTCTGAGTGAAGAAATTCCTCCTCATCTCAGTCCTAAATGGCCGACCCCTTATTCTGAGACTGTGACCCCTGGTTCTAGACTCCCCAGCCAGAGGAAACATCCTCCCTGCATCTACCCTGTCAAAGCCCGGTAAGAATTTTGTGTTTCAATGAGATCACCTCTCATTCTTCTAAACTCTAGAGAATATAGTTCCAGTCTACTCAATCTCTCCTCATAGGGCAATCCCCCCATCCCAGGAACCAGTCTGGTGAACCTTTGCTGCACTCCCTCTATGGCAAGTATATCGTCACTTAGGTAAGGAGACCAAAACGGTACACAGTACTCCAGGTGTGGTCTCACCAGGGCCCGATATAATTGTAGTAAGACTTCTTTACTCTTATACTCAAATCTCTTGTAATAAAGGCCAACATACCATTTGCTTTCCTAATGGCTTGCTGTACCTGCATGTTAACTTTCAGTGATTCGTGTACAAGGACACCCAGGTCCCTCTGAACACCAACATTTCCCGATCTCTCACCATTTTTAAAAAATACTCTGCTTTTCTATTTTTCCTACCAAAGTGGATAACTTCACATTTCTCCACATTATATTCCATTTGCCATGTTCTTGCCCACTCACTTAGCCTGTCTATATCCCCTTGAAGCCTCTTTACATCCTCCTCACAACTTGCATTCCCACCCAGCTTTGTATCATCAGCAAACTTGGATATATTACATTCGGTCCCCTCATCCAAATCATTGATACATAATGGAGCTTAAAGTCCTTCACGCCAATAGATCACAAGATGCCGAAGAAAATAAGCCAATATTACCGAGTGGTTGTGAGCTACTCGTCCTCTCCACCATCCCTGAGGAACTCAGCTCAGCATGCTGGCTGCACACCTCCTGTTATTCCCTTGTTATCTCATTACTGGAACACATCGCAAGCACTGGGAAGATAAAGCACGATACACTTACCTAAAAAGAAGAAAAAGAATTGGTTATTAACTGGGATACATTATTCTCAGTAGAATCATTTTAATACAGGAGACTCTGTGCATCCTACATTTTAAGAATTCGCTCATAAATCACCTGTGGTGTGGCCCACGGTCAGTTAAAGAAAGCAAAGTCTTGCATTTATGTGGCATCTTTAACGATCTCAGGGCGTCCCCAAGCAGCCTGTGAAGTACTTCTGAAGTGCAGTCACTGTGGTGACGCGGGGAAATGTGGCAACCAAATTGTGCACAGCAAGGTCCCACAAACAGCAATGAGATAAATGACCAGATAATCTGTTTTCGTGATGTTGGTTGAGGGATAAATATTGGCCCCAGGACACCGGGGAGAACTCCCCTGCTCTTCTTCGAAATAGTGGCCATGGGATCTTTTACGTCTACCTGAGAGAATAGGTGGGGCCTGCACAAGATAATATATAGATATGTCAAGATCAGTAACACTGATGTATAGAATTATCGTTTATAGTTATTTTTAAGCTTTCAATCCTCCATATTTTCTTCACCATCCACTTGAGGAATCCCACGCCCCCCCGCCGGTCCACGAGAGGTGGGGCAAGTGACTCGTTCTCAGGACCTTCCCAGCATCACTCCTGAGCTGGCGGGGGGGGGAAGGGGACAGGCAGGGGACGTGCCGGGGTGTTTCGGATCCTGCTGATTCCCCCCTTCAATGGCTGTGGTGAAAAGTCTGGCCTAAGCTGATGCAAAGGGTGCCCAAAGTGTGGGCCAGGCGACCCCCCTCTAAACCCAGGAAACCAGGCCCAGAAAAACCAGGCCACTAAATCCTAATTGCACTTGTATTTCTCATTTGCTGCTCCGTTCTGTTTGGACCTTGGCGGTTGGGAAAATGGTGAAAGATTGGGGAATGCAGATGCTCAAAGGGACCTAGGTGTCCTTGTACATGAGTCACTGAAAGTGAATGTGCAGGTGCAGCAAACCATTGGGAAGGCAAATGGTATGCTGGCCTTCATTACAAGAGGATTTGAGTACAGGAGTAAAGAAGTCTTACTCCAATTATATAGGGCCCTGGTGAGACCACACCTGGAGTACTGTGTACAATTTTGGTCTCCTTACCTAAGGAAGGATATACTTGCCATAGAGGGAGTGCAACGAAGGTTCACGAGATTGATTCCTGGGGTGGTGGGACTGTAGTATGAGAAGAGATTGAGTAAACTCGGCCTGTATTCTCTTGAATTCAGAAGAATGAGAGGGGATCTCATTGAAGCATACAAAATTATTACAGGGCTTGATAGGGTGGATGCTGGGAGAATGTTTCCCTTGGCTGGGGAGTCTAGAACCAGGGGCCACAGCCTCAGGATAAAGGGTAGGCCATTCAGGACTGAGATGAGAAGAAATTTCTTCCAAATTGGTGAATCTTTGGAATTCTCTACCCCAGAGGGCTGTGGAGGCTCAGTCATTGGGTATATTCAAAACAGAAGTCGATAGATTTCTGACTAGTAAGGGCATCAAGGGATCTGGCGATAGGGCCGGTGAATGGAGTTGAGGCAGAAGATCAGCCATGATCTCATTGAATGGCGGAGCAGGCTCGAGGGGCCGAATGGCCGACTCCTGCTCCTATTTCTTATGTTCTTAAAGGGTTGTTTTTTTTTGTCTTATTGCCTCACAGGTGGATAAATCCTAAACCAGATAAACAACAACAACTTGTATTTATATAGCGCCTTTAACATAATAAAACGTCCCAAGGCGCTGCACAGGAGCGATTATCAAACAAAATTTGACACCGAGCCACATGAGATATTAGGGCAGGTGACCAAAAGCTTGGTCAAAGAGGTCGGTTTTAAGGAGCGTCTTAAAGGAGGAGAGCGAGGCAGAGAGGTTTAGGAAGGGAATTCCAGAGCTTAGGGCCCAGGCAGCTGAAGGCACAGCCGCCAATGGTGGAGCGATTCAAATCAGGGATGCTCAAGAGGCCAGAACTGGAGGAGCGCAGAGATCTCGGAGAGTTGTGGGGCTGGAGGAGATTACAGAGCCGGGGAGTGGGGGGGTGGCGGGGGGGAGGGGCGATGCCTTGGGTTGGGTGACGCAGCTCCCGCTGCGATCAGTCTTTACAAGCTCCATTGGTGTTGCTCGGATCAATGTTATCGTGGGCGGACTTCTTTCAATGTAGGCGTTCCGAGATTACTGTGGGCAGCTGCACCTTCTGCTCGCCTGTCTAGTTCCCAGCCTGTTGAGTGATATTTGGTTTAAAGCGCGTGAGCATTTGCAGCTTCCCCTTGTGTGACTGAAGCACGCCACAACAATGGAAGGATTAATGCAGCTGCAGTATTTTCACAAGTGATCAAATACACTCTTTCTCTTGACCTTTCACCCTTTCAAACACTTCGGTCCTTCAAGATCATGGAACTTGATTCTTAAGCTTTGTATCCATTACTGTAGTCATTTCCTTCTCCTCATGCCCCCCTGCGCCCGCCACCCTTCAGTTCTGAGGCCCTGTAATGTTAACAAGGCCTTGGAGAGGGTGCAGAGGATATTTACCAGAATGGTACCAGAGATGAGGGACTCCAGTTATGTGGAGAGACTGGAGAAGCTGGGATTGTGCTCCTTCCAGCAGAGAAGGTTAAGCAGGAGATTTAATGGAGGCGTTCAAAATTATGAAGGGTGTCGATAGAGTAGACGGGGAGAAACTGTTTCCACTGGCGGGAGGGTCGGTGACCAGAGGACACGGATTTAAGTAATTTACAAAAGAACCAGGGGGGAGATGAGGAGAATTCTTTTTACGCAGCGAGTTGTTGTGATCTGGAACGTGCTGCCTGAAAGGATGGTGGAAGCAGATTCAATAATAACTTTCAAAAGGGAATTGGAGAAATACTTGAAAAGGAAAAATTTGCAGGGCTGTGGGGAAAGAGCAGGGGGGAGTGGGACTGATTGGAGAGCTCGTTCAAAGAGCCGGCACAGGCACGATGGGCCGAAAGGCCTCCTTCTGTGCTGTGCGATTCTACGTTAAACCCATTGCCCTGGTGATCATATAAATCTACTCGTAAACATATCTCAGTTTAGGTACACGTGCACTCCAGGTATTAGGTACAAAAAATGGACAGAATTATTTTCCTTTGTTAAGTGCTGAATGCCCATTTTCCAGCATTTAAAAATGAGTTATTACTGAGGTCGAAGCAGGGTTGTACATAAGCGACATAAAGCCATGAATCACAGCTCAAGTCGTCGCTGGCTGCTATTGATCAGACTGCTGTAACATTTACATAAGTGATTTGTGTTCACAGTTGGAATAGGCCTAGTTTAGGTAATTACATCCATTAGCCGACCTTTTTATTCCGCTCAGGCTCAGGGAGAAAATAATTTAAACATTTGCAAAGCCCAGGGTGGGTTCCAGGTTTGGAGCTTTCCACTGATGCTCGATAATGTACAGGCGGCAGATTCACATTATACACAACTCGCACACACACTCACTCACACTCACCTCACACACTCACACCTCACACTCACACCTCACACACACTCACCTCACATTATACACAACTCACACTCACCTCACAACTCGCACACACACACTCACACACGCACACCTCACAACTCACACAGTCACCTCACAACTCACTCACACCCCACACTCACAACTCACACAGTCACACCTCACAACTCACACACACACACCCCACACTCACAACTCACACACACTCACAACTCACACCACAACTCACACGCACCTCACAACTCACACACTCAGACACACCCCACACTCACCTCACAACTCACACACACACCCCACACTCACCCACACACACACACACCCCACTCACCTCACAACTCACACTCACCTCACAACTCACACACACACTCACAACTCACACACACACTCTCTCACACACTCACACACAACTCACACACACTCTCACACAACTCACACACACACCCCACACTCACCTCACAACTCACACACAACTCACACTCTCACACACACCTCACAACTCACACACACCTCACAATTCACACACACTCACACAACTCACCTCACAACTCACACAACTCACCTCACAACTCACACTCATCTCACAACTCACACACACTCATACACCCCACAACTCAGACACACTCACACAACTCACACACACCCCACACTCACCTCACAACTCTCACACACTCACACACACACACCCCACAACTCACACACACACTCACAACTCTCACACACACACACACTCACACACACCCCACAACTCACACACCCACACTCACCTCACAACTCACACACACACACACCCCACACTCACCCACACACTCACCTCACAACTCACACACACACTCACCTCACAACTCACACACACACACTCACAACTCACACACACTCACAACTCACACACACTCACACACACACACCCCACAACTCACACACAACTCACACACACCCCACACTCACCTCACAACTCACACACACTCACAACTCACACACACACACTCACCTCACAACTCACACACACACACACACCCCACACTCACCTCACAACTCACACACTCACAACTCACACACACACACACACTCACCTCACAACTCACACACACACTCACCTCACAACTCACACACACCCACCCCACAACTCACACACACAACTCACACACACTCACACAAGTACGCACCACACTCACTCACACATCGCACACGCACAAGTATGCACGTCACTCACACACACACACTTTCCCAGTAACCTTCCTTTATAAAATGTATTGCGTGCACATATGCAGCAGCATTTGTAAGTGATCCTTTTACACAGAGGCCACTTAACAAGGGGTGGTGGGGCTGTATTACAAGGGCAGGGAGGGTCACTGTACAGAGTTAATGGTAGAGATGGGGTCATGCTAAAGGGGAGGGGAGTGGGACAAACAGCGAGAGTTTAATAGAAAGAGCTGCACTGAAAAGGAAATTTCAGTTCATTCCTGTTGAGAGGTCCTGACAACTGTTGATGCTTTGCTCCGAGTGTTGTCCCCACAGACTGTGTCAGCCTCTCCAACAGGCTGAATGTTGTCGAGACACTTTATTAAGGGCCTGTTGGGATTTTTTCCCCCTTTCTCTATCCTATCTTGTCTATCAATCTAGCATGTGCCTGGTAACAGGAACTTAGAGATAGAAAGGGGGAGGTAAAGCACCAGCACTTTCAAACAACTCAAACTTTCTCAGAATAATCAGAAACGGTTTGTAAATTAAGCTTTGAGCAAATCTCCTGCACTTCCTGATTAACCAATAATGACACACAAAAGGGTCATCAACGGTCAAAAAACCCCCCAGAAAACATCGTAAAAACTAGATTTCAGGCTAAAGTACAGAAATCTGAGGCACACTGATGCATGAACTAATTCGGTGTGTTGAGCAGGTCACAGCAAGAGGTCATTGTGCTGACAGATTGAGACGCCCAGGAAAAAGGGGGGTCTCCATAGCTGCCGGCCTGTGTGGAGCGCGGTGTGTTTACGATAAGGAGCCCCCAGTGACTGAGGGAGAACGGTGCAACGTTAAGTGAAAGCACCTCAAGACTATGAAGCGAGTTCCACGTACAACACGTGGGGGGAAAGGCGGGTAGGAGAGCTACATTTTCAGATTTAACCGAATCAATTTGTTCCTCTTGTCCCACTCCAGAGACTTGAGCACAAAATCTAGGCTGACACTCCAGGGAGTGCTGCACTGTCGGAGGTGCCGTCTTTCGGATGAGACGTTAAACCGAGGCCCCGTCTCCCCTCTCAGGTGGATGTAAAAGATCCCATGGCACTATTTCAAAGAAGAGCAGGGGAGTTCTCCCCGGTACCTTGACCAATATTTATCCCTCAACCAACATCACGAAAAATAGATTATCTGGTCATCATCATATTGCTGTTTGTGGGAGCTTGCTGTGCACAAATTGTCTGGCACCATTCCTACATTACAACACTGATTACACTTCAAAAGGTATAAATCTAGGCTGACACGCCAGTGCAGTGCTGAGGGAGTGCTGCACTGTCGGAGGTGCCGTCTTTCGGATGAGACGTTAAACTGAGGCCCCGTCTGCTCTCTCAGGTGGACATTGACGTAAGAAAACTACTAGGCACTTGGTCTAAGCGTTAAACAAAGCTTTAATCAACTGTTTTACAACATGGAGATCTAGTTGTGTCCTTCACTAGTTCCTGTTGAGGAATGTCCTAAGCAAGCTGGGCCCATGCCCGAGTATTTATACACTCCCTGGACAGTGCCACCAGCAGGCGGCCCAGTATTACTTCATACATGAATGACAAGATTCATGTCAGATGTAAAAGATCCCGTGGCACTATTTCGAAGAAGAGCAGGGGAGCTCTCCCCGGTGTCCTGGGACCAATATTTATCCCTCAACCAACATCACTAAAACAGATTATCTGGTCATTATCACATTGCTGCTTGTGGGAGCTTGCTGTGCGCAAATTGGCTGCCGCGTTTCCCACATTACAACAGTGACCGCACTTCAAAAAGTACTTCATTGAAAACCTTTGCCAATAGGGTTGTCAACGCGCCGGGATTGCCCTGGAGTCTCCAGGAATTGAAGATTAATCTCCAGGATGCTGCTGGGAGCAACACCCGGGAGAAAAATCATAAGGGGCATTAAAAAAGATTGTGTGTTTTTCCATTTCTTTGAACAAGTCTCATTTATTAGTCATAAAATACTTCACGAACAGTCAATATTAACCCAATTGGGTAACAAATAGTACCTTTCCAATTGGCCGTGGGAAGGCAGTCGCTCCTGGAGGATGGGCCAATGGCGGGAGTGTGGGGGCGGGGCAGTTCGAGGGAGGAGGTCATGTGATGAAACCTCCAGGAATATGTCCAACCCGAGTTGGCTGCGGGTGGATTCAATCTGTCGGTGTAACTGGGCACGTGATGGGGAAGTGCCGAGATGGAGCACGACACAACAGTTGGCAGTTTCACACCATGTCAGGCCTGTCTGGTAAGAGTCCAGGGAGCAGGGTTTTGCGGAGCGAAAGGTTAATTCTGCTCAGTCGGGGGCTGTTGCGCGATGCTCTGAACATACTGGGGCAGATTTCATTCCGTTCATAGAATCAGAGACATTTACGGCACAGAAGGAGGCCATTCGGCCCCTCGTGACTGGTCCGGCCGAAAAAGAGCTCTCCAGCCTAATCCCACTTTCCAGCTCTTGGCCCGTAGCCCTGTAGGTTACGGCACTTCAACTGCATATGGAAGATAGGAGCAGGAGTAGGCCATTCGTCCCCTCGAGCCTGCTCCGCCATTTACTGAGATCATGGCTGATCATCCAAATTCAGTCCCCTGTCCCTGCTTTCTCCCCAATAGAAACATAGAAGATAGGAGCAGGAGTAAATGGGGTAAATATCCAAGTACTTTTTCAATGCGATGAGGGTCTCTGCCTCTACCACCCTTTCAGGCAGTGAGTTCCAGACCCCCACCACCCTCTGGGTGAAAAATGTTCTCCTCAACTCATAGGATTACATCAGATATACGGCACAGAAACAGGCCATTCGGCCCAACCAGTCCATGCCAGCGTTTATGCTCCACTCGAGCCTCCTCCCGTCTTTCCTCATCTAACTCTATCAGCATAACCCTCTATTCCCTTCTCCCTCATATGCTTGTCTAGCCTCCCCTTAAATGCATCTACACTATTCGCCTCAACCACTCCCTGTGGTAGCGAGTTCCACATTCTCACCACTCTTTGGGTAAAGAAGTTTCTTCTGAATTCCCTATTGGATTACTTGGTGACTATCTTATATTGATGGCCTCTAGTTTTGCTCTTCCCCACAAGTGGAAACATTCTCTCTCTGTATCCACTCTATCAAAATGTTTCATAATTTTTAAGACCTCTATTAGGTCACCCCTCAGCCTTCTTTTTTCAAGAGAAAAGAGACCCAGCCTGTTCATCCTTTCGTGATATAAATACCCTCGCATTTCTGGTATCATCCTTGTAAATCTTCTCTGCACCCTCTCCAGTGCCTCTATATCCTTTTTATAATATGGCGACCAGAACTGCACGCAGTACTCCAAGTGTGGTCTAACCAAGGTTCAATATAAGTTTAGCATAACTTCACTACTTTTCAATTCTATCCCTCTAGAAATAAACCCTAGTGCTTGGTTTGCTTTTTTTATGGCCTTGTTAACCTGTGTCGCTACTTTTAGTAATTTGTGTATTTGTACTCCGAGATCCCTTTGCTCCTCTACCCCACCCAGACTCGCACCCTCCAAGTAATACATGACCTCCCTATTCTTCCTACCAAAATGTAATACCTCACATTTATCGGTGTTGAATTTCATTTGCCAATTATATGCCCATTCTGCAAGTTTATTAATGTCTCCCTGTAATTCCCCTCTAATCCTTTTACCAATTACTTTAAATCTATGTCCCCTGGTTATTGACCTCTCTGCTAAGGGAAACAGGTCCTTCCTACCCAGGGTTTCAATATTATTCGCGAAAAACTCAACATGAGTATCAAGTGGCCAAGGAGAGAAACAGTGGCCATTGTCTTCTCACTGATAGCAATGAGCAGCGTGTCCACCCAGAACACATCTGTGAGCTGTTCTCAGTCTTGTAGGCTTCCCTCCCCCTCAAATGTCGTTAAACGCATCCTGCCAATTTTCGGATGTGCTGATTCTTCAGAAGTTAGTCAGCACCGACTGTGATTACTTGTGAGATACCAATCCCTAACCAGGAGATTGTGGCATGTGATTGCTGATGATGGATTACAGCACTATACAAATCCCACTTGCACTACAAGCTTGACGCAGGTAAACATCTTGCTAGGCAACACTACCCTGGCAACAAGCGACTGCCTCTTGCAACAGCGAGAGTGCCATGAGGTCACGCAACTGGTTATCAAATCTCACCAAGAAGTGACTCAGCCACACTCAGCGTGGCTTCACTGGCTTTTTCCTTTATTCATTCTTGGGATCCGTCGCTGGCAAGCCCAGCAGTCCGCGCGGTGAAGGTGCTCCCACAGTGCTGTTGGGTAGGGAGTTCTTTGTCGCGGTTGATACAACTTGCAAGGCCACTTCAAGCTCTGGAATTCCCTCCCTAAACCTCTCCGCCTCGCTACCTCTCTCTCCTCCTTTCAGACGCTCCTTAAAACCGACCTCTTTGACCCAGCTTTTGGTCACCTGTCCTAATTTCTCCTTATGTGGCTCGGTGTCAAATTTTTTGTCTTATAACACTCCTGTGAAGCGCTTTGGGACGTTTTACTACGTTAAAGGTGCTATATAAATACAAGTTGTTGTTGTTGTTGTTCAGACGCCAGTCAAGAGTCAACCACTTTGGTGTGGGACTGGAGTCACGTATAGGCCCAGACCGGGTAAGGACGGCAGGTTTCCTTCCCTAAAGGACTTCAGTGAACCAGTTGGGTTTCTCGGACAATCCGACAGCTTCATGGTCACTTTTTTTCTTAAATAAAATTATTTCCACACTTTTAGAAAAGACTGAATTCAAATTCTCAAACTGCCCAAGGTGGGATGTGAAATTAGGAAAGAAAGAACTTGCATTTGTATAGCGCCTTTCACGACCTCAGGACATCACAAAGCGCACAGCAAGCTCCCATAAACAGCAATGTGATAATGACCAGATAATCTCTTTTAGTGATGTTGGCTGAGGGATAAATATTGGCCCCAGGACACCGGGGAGAACTCCCCTGCTCTTCTTCGAATTAGTGCCATTATATACATTACATAGGATGACATAGGATATACGGCACAGAAACAGGCCATTCGGCCCAACCAGTCCATGCCGGCGTTTACGCTCCACTCGAGCCTCCTCCCGTCTTTCCTCATCTAAATCTATCAGCTCTATTCCCTTCTCCCTCATATGCTTGTCTAGCCTCCCCTTAAATGCATCTATACTATTCGCTTCAACCACTCCCTGTGGTAGCGAGTTCCACATTCTCACCACTCTCTGGGTAAAGAAGTTTCTTCTGAATTCCCTATTGGATTTTTTGGTGACTATCTTATATTGATGGCCTCTAGTTATGCGCTTCCCCACAAGTGGAAACACTCTCTCTCTATCCACTCTATCAAAATTTTTCATAATTTTAAAGACCTCTATTAGGTCACCCCTCAGCCTTCACTTTTCAAGAGAAAAGAGACCCAGCCTGTTCATCCTTTCCTGATATGTATACCCTCACATTTCTGGTATCATCCTTGTATATCTTGCTTCGTTCCCAATTGCCGTGGGATCTGTTCCGTCCACCTGAGAGGGCAGACGGGGCCTCGGTTTCGGTTTAACGTCTTATTTGATCTCACAACTCAACGCAAAGATTTTTTTTTTAAAGAGGTTTCATTAATTTGCTGCATTCCCAATTGGGGTTTAAAACTGTGAAGAGAACAAGTGCTGTTCTGCAGTTAATTTTATTTCGCACTTTCCTGTATCATTTACAGAACTTCATTCAAATCAACGCATGACATTTTTTTGAAGCGCAATTTTTTTTCTTCAAACCATCGGAAGGAGTAGATGGAGAAAATACAAGTCAAGTTATAAGCAACTGTACAAAGACTACTTTGCTTGTGATTGTTAACGGGCCTCCCCTCCGTTCAATAACTGCGCCGATTATGAAGTGAGGCAATCGACACCCCGATTCTGTTTGGTGCACTGCTGACTCGCAGTGTCATTGCAATTCTGACACCGCACGTGACTGAGGGCAGGAACTAACACCACTCGACTGTAGCCTCGAAATATCCTGACTTTGTGATGTCCGCGCCTTGTATCCCTCTCCCCCGCCCCGTCCCCTCCTCCTCCTCCCCCCCTCCCCGCAACTCCCGGCTGTGAGCCCTGTCTGAAACTCCCCCCGTAAAGACAGTGCGGTAATGTGCCAAAAAATCTGCCCAGGCAGCAGCGTGATGGCCATTATTGTCTTTCGCAAGCTGGGCTGACTCTCCACGCAGCCCAATCAAGATCCATTAGCAGTTGAGAGTTTTTAATTTAAATATACATAACCAAGGCAGCGCAGCTTCCCGTAACTGAGAGCTATAAAGCTGCAGAGCGACTGTGCGCTGGACTGTAACTAGGAAAGGGGAACATCAGCAAGGCTGAGCACAAGTGGCCTAATGTACTGCCGACTGAAAGATGAATGGCTCATTCAACAGCTCGCAATAAAAAACTGGAAATACAGGAGTTAAAAGCCCCTCAGTTTACCTAAAATATTTGATAACACACTGAGCAACTATTTATTCGATCTCAGCACAGAGGGAGACCTTTCTCTTCCCAAAATACAAGCTGCATTCATGCTTAAAACCCCAGTGAAGGTTCTCTGTTGATGATGGAGGCAGCAGTTTTGATTCAGTGTGAGCCGTTTTTTGCGGTGGAAAACTTTTTATTTTTTTTATTTTATTCGACCAAATTTCCTCCCCCTCTACCTCAGAGGGTGCTAACTGTGGCTGGGATAGCGTTCCTCAGCTGCCTTTGGCTCTCCAGTACCTCGCCCAAATGGCCCTTCTTTCATGCGGGCGAGCCTGGGCGGCCAACGTGGATGGCTATGCGGCCACGGGGGGCATCGCGCCCAATCCCCAAATCCCTGTGTCCGCCCCACAACCCGGGATTATAGGGCTTCACACTGAAGGGCGAAGGAAGGTGATTCCCCTCCACCCCACAGAAGCAAATTAAACCACTTCAATCGGTATTTAGCCGACTTTTCTGAGAGGGAGACCCTCGGGAAATAGTAACGCTCCTAAGAGGGGAACCCCTGACATAACTTAGGGAATAACTCAGCCATCCAAAGGGAAATAGGGGCCATCATTGCAGAGAATGTGCTGTATTAGTTTAGAGTAACAGGAATAATGTGCTCGGAGCATTTGTTGCAGCTGCTACACGTGAAAAATGCTCAAACACATTTGAAAAGCCTTTCGAAGGAGCACTGATGACAGGACAGTAATCGGAGGGGCTCAGACTCCCAGCATGATCCCCTCACAGGCCCCCCATCGTGACCTGTTTGCAGACCCCCCCGCAACCCCCTCACAGACCCCTCGTGACCCCCTCACAGGCCCCTCGTGACCCCCTCACAGACCCCGTGACCCCCTCACAGACCCCGTGACCCCCTCAGTGACCCCCTCACAGACCCCCAGTGACCTCCTCACTGACCCCCAGTGACCCCCCATGACCTCCTCACAGACCCCCTCAGTGACCCCCAGTGACCTCCTCACAGACCCCTCGTGACCCCCCGTGACCCCCTCACAGACCCCCGTGACTCCCAGATACCCCCTCACAGACCCCCCATGATCCCCTCACAGATCCCCCGTGACCCCCTCACAGACCCCCCGTGACCTCCTCACAGACCCCCCCGTGACCCTCTCACAGACCCCCACGTGACCCTCTGTGACCCCCTCACAGACCCCCGTGACCCCCTCACAGACACTATGGGGTCCAGGGACCTCTGATTGCTGTAATTGTTTACAGGGGATCTCGGGACAATGGTTCCTTTTTGAAATGTCACCCTCTTTCAGCAGACGGTTCTGTCTATAAACAAAGCTGATTCAGAGCGATGTAACGCTACAAAATAAATGTACAGAACATAACATTTTCAGCGGCTAGCTGCAGGATATTTCCCCATAAAAGCTGCAGCGATAGCCTCACAATTGGTAATCCCCCTGTGTGAATGTCATCACACATCAAGTACAGGGCCTCACTCACTGACCAATTGCAGATTTGGAACTCCCACAGAAAAGTAAAAGCGATGCGCAATCGCAAATCATTGCAAAGCTGTATCCCAAACCCAAGGCTCAGAACAGGGCTGTAATGTGGGCATCAGTCGTGGCTCAGTGGGCAGCACTTTCGCCTGCTTCTGTGAAGGTTGTGGGTTCAAGTCCCACTCCAGAGACTTGAGCCCATAATTTGGGCCAACACTCCAGTGCAGTACTGAGGGAGTGCCGCACTGTCGGAGGTGCCGTCTTTCGGATGAGACGTTAAACCGAGGCCCCGTCTGCTCTCTCAGGTGGATGTAAAAGATCCCATGGCACTATTTTGAAGAAGAGCAGGGGAGTTCTCCCCGGTGTCCTGGGCCAATATTTATCCCTCAACCAACATCACTAAAACAGATTATCTGGTCATTTTCACATTGCAGTTTGTGGGATCTTGCTGTGTACAAATTGGCTGCCGTGTTTCCTACATTACAACAGTGAGTAAAGTGCTTTGGGATGTCCTGATGTTGTGAATACCCTGTATAAATACAAGTCTTTCTTTGAGTCCATAATCGAGGCTGACACTCCCAGTGCTGCACTGTTGGAGGTGCCGTCTTTCAGATGAGACGTTAAAACGAGGCCCCCATCTGCCCTGCCAGGTGGAGGGAAAAGATCCCATGGCTTTATTATACGAAGAGGAGAGAGCTCTCCCCATGTTCTGGTCAACATTCTTCCCTCAACCAACAAAAATAGGCTAACTGGTCATTCATCTCATAACTCTGTGATTCTTGCTGTGCTGGCTTAAATGATGACAATACTTCAAAAAGTATCCCACACCAGGTCCTGCTTGCTCACCACCGCTATCCTCATCAGCCCACATTGGCTCCTGGTCCACTATTGCCTCACATTTAAAATTCGCATCCTCATGATTAAATTCCTCCATGGCCTTGTCCCTCCCTATCTCTGTAACCTGTTCCAGCTCTACAACACTCCCTCTGCTGAGCTCTCTGTTCTTCTTCTCCCCATCCCACCATTGGCGGCCGTGCCTTCAGCACCCCAAGGCCCCACCCTCTAGAATTCCCTCCCTAAACCCCTCCACCTCCTGCTCTTCCTTGAAGATCCGACTTAAAGGCCACCTAATTGGGCAAGGCCCATTCATACTTGTCTCTTCTTTGGCTCGGTTTCCATATCTTTCTTTGTTCCTCTTGGAAGTGCTTTGTGACTGTTGTTGATGTTAAAGGCGTTATATAAATATAAGTAGTCATATGTGGAATGCTGTGGGATGTATGCTGGATGGTAACTAGGAAGGGGAACATCAGCAAGGCTGAGCACAAGTGGCCTAATATACTTCCAACTACAAGAGCTGAATGGCTCATTCAATAAAAACTGGAAACAGAGTAGAAATGTTCAGTTTACCTAAAACATTTGATAACACACTGTGTTCCTATGTTCCTATGAGTATTTATTAAATCCCAGCAGAGAAGAAGATCCTTCTATTGCAAAGTACAGGGTGCAATCACGCTAAGCCTCAGTATAGGTTTTTGGTAGAGATTAAGGCTGGAGTTTAAATCTGCGGGAGAAACTTAAAAAATTTGCCCAGAATTTCTCCGCTCATCATCTGAGAGATATGATCAGGCACTATATAAATGAAAGTTCATGCTTTCTGATGTCTAATGGGCAGTGCAGTGTTCCCCAGTGTCCTGGGGCCAATATTGATCCCTCAACCAACATCACTAAAATACAGATTATCTGGTCATTATCGCATTGCTGTTTGTGGGAGCTTGCTGTGCGCAAATAGGCTGCCGCGTTTCCTACATTACAACAGTGACTACACTTCAAAAAGTACTTCATTGGCTGTAAAGCGCTTTGAGACGTCCCGAGGTCGTGAAAGGCCGCTGGAGAAATGCAAGTTAGTTCTTTCTCTTTCTTTCATGTAACCTCACCAAGAGAGCAAAATGAGTCGATTATATTCTTCTTAAAGCCTGCAAGCAACATTCTGGCTTTGAGAGGAAAGGGGATTATCTGACACACCTGTAATTGCATCATTAAAGGATTTCTTTAGCGCTGACACGCAGGGCTGGTCTTAGCCTTGCTGTTGCATGCTCAGGGACTGCTGTAACTACAAGTCAATTTTGCTTTCCTATCTGCAGTCAGTCGGCAGTTGTGTCTAAAGAAAGAGTTTCCCAGAGCCAGCTGAATACTTCATGTTCTATTCTAAGCAGAGCTGAGATTGTGGGTTTGTAAAGAGTGTCGAGAAAGATATCAAACACTGAATAGAGTCAAGGTCAGAGGGTCTGCATTCGGCTTCTTGGAAGTGTTGAAAATGGTAAGAGAGAGCAAAGAGACGGGACCAAGGGTTATGGACTGAAATCAGACCAAGAACATTTAAACAGCAGAAAGACAAACAAATGTTGCAACGAAACAACAACTTGCATTTATATAGTGCCTTTAATGTAGTAAAACGTCCCAAGGCGCTTCACAGGAGCGATTACCAAACAAAATTTGACACCGAGCCACATAAGGAGATATTAGGGCAGGTGACCAAAAGCTTGGTCAAAGAGGTAGGTTTTAAGGAGCGTCTTAAAGGAGGAGAGAGAGGTAGTGAGGCGGAGAGGTTTAGGGAGGGAATTCCAGAGCTTAGGGCCCAGGCAGCTGAAGGCACGGCCGCCAATGGTGGAGCGATGAAAATCGGGGGATGCGCAAGAGGCCAGAATTGGAGGAGCGCAGAGATCTCGGAGGGTTGCTGGGCTGGAGGAGGGTACAGAGATGGGGAGGGGCGCAGAGATCTCGGAGGGTTGTTGGGCTGGAGGAGGTTACAGAGATAGGGAGGGGCGCAGAGATCTCGGGGGGTTGTTGGGCTGGAGGAGGTTACAGAGATAGGGAGGGGCGAGGCTAGGGAGGGATTTGTAAACAAGGACGAGAATTTTGAAATCCAGGCGTTGCCGAACCGGGAGCCAATGTAGGTCAGCGAGCACAGAGGGCAATGGGTGAACGGGACTTGGTGCGAGTTAGGACACGGGCAGCCGAGTTTTGGGCAAGAGGAAAGTGTCAGTCGAGTAGCATTACTGAAAAGAAGCCTGGGCAAATTTGTCCGGGCAAGCAGAAGTGAAGTGAAAGCATTAGTGTGACAGTGGGAAACAACATGCGAACACATTGTACTCATACAGCACAGCATGACTTTGTGCCTCAATTACACCCTCCCGCCACAGGGAGCGCTGCAGCGCCTCCATTACCTCTCCCAGTTCATCACCCACTTTAAAAAAAAATTATGTTTTATTTATTAAAGACAAAGGATAAGCAAAAATGTACTTTGCACTTTCCAAGGAGTCAGCCTAGACTCAGTTGGTAGCACTCTTGACTCTGAGTCAGAAGGTCGTGGGTTAAAATCCCACCCCGGTGCAGTGCTGAGGGAGTGCTGCACTGTCGGAGGTGCCGTCTTTCAGATGAGATGTAAAAGTCCAGGCCCTGCCTGCTCTCTCAGGTGGGCATAAAAGATCCCATAGCCACTATTTCGAAGAAGAGCAGGGGAGTTCTCCCGGGGTCCTGGCCAATATTTATCCCTTAATCAACATCAGTAAAACAGATTATCTGGCCATTATCCAATTTCCATTATTGGGAGCTTGCTGTGCATTTCCCTACCCTACAACAGTGACTACTCTTTGAAAGTACTGAAAAGCGTCTGGGACATCTTGAGGCTGTGAAAGGCGCTATATAAATGAAGTTTGTTTCTTCTTTACTTCCTTCATCATTTTATAGACCTCAATTAAATCCACTCAAAAAAGGGAAGGAACTTACATTTGCCCTTCAGGACCTCGGGATGTCCCAGAGCGCTTTACAGCCAATGAAGGACTTTCGAAGTGTAGTCCCTGTTGTGATGTCATTTCTCAACTTTGTGGTCTCCCTGACTGACCTTGCTCGTTGCCGGGACGACGGGCACGTTGGGCGGGATTGGGGCACAGAGCCTCCTGCCCTGGGCAGGGTCACCCAAGCCAGCGGGCCTGCCACTCACATCGGGTCCTGCCCCTGCAGTGACTACGGGTCATTAACTGGAAGTCCATCTGGGCTCATTAAACTTGGTAAACAGTTGGCCGAGTGAATCAGAGCCTGGAAACGCTCCAAGGAAGCTAGTGCTCGCCAGAGTGCTTCTCGAAGGCTTTCTGCAACCTTATTTAGACTGAGGCTCTTTTACTGCAGTTTGGTCCAGCGCCGATTCGACGGGTCAGGATGGAAAATGTGAGATGTTATTTCAGTTATGCAGCAGTACTAGTGCCGGATCTGTCTCCTGTTTTACAGTTCCCTGTCCAGAATTAACAGGAGGTTCTTTCCACAGTGGCAGTTATTCAATATCAAGAGTATTGTTTACTAAATTCGAGCAGAACGCACTGCTCATTCGCAGCCAATTCATTTTACAGGCTGTGGAAACCTTCATTAGGAGACGCTTAATGGTGTCATCTACCAGTGAGTTATAACTACATCGTGTTAGCCAAATGCTGACTTCAGTTAAGACGCTGCTGATATGCATTATTCAGCCCGAGTACATTCGCCTCCCTGGAAGTCAGAGCTTATGTTAGAGGTGCTTGCTGCTGCTAATGAAACAGGAGATAAGATTAGGACCCAGCCACGCACCCGTGATTCCCTACCCAGACCCCCCCCCGACCCCCCGTCTGCCCTCTCAGGCGGACGTAAAAGATCCTGCGGCACTAGTTCGAGGAAGAGCTGGTGTCCCGGGCCAATATTCAACCAAGATCACTAAAAACAGATTATCTGGACGTTATCACATTGCTGTTTGTGGGAGCTTGCTGTGCGCAAATTGGCTGCCGCGTTTCCCACATTACAACAGTGACTACACGTCAAAAAAAAAGTACTCAATTGGCGGTAAAGCGGTTTGGGACGTCCTGAGGTTGTGAAGGCCGTTACAGAAATGCATGTCTTTTTTTCCATATGTGTCAGCTGTGGCTCAGTGGGTAGCACACTCGCTTCTGAGTCAGAAGGTTGTGGGACTTTAGCACATAAATCTAGTCTGACACTCCCAGTGCAGTGCTGAGGGAATGCCGCACTGTCGGAGGTGCCGTCTTTCGGATGAGACGTTAAACCGAGGCCCCGTCTGCTCTCTCAGGTGGACGTAAAAGATCCCACGGCCACTATTTCGAAGAAGAGCAGGGGAGTTCTCCCCGGTGTCCTGGCCAATATTTATCCCTCAACCAACATAACAAAAGCAGATTATCTGGTCATTGTCACATTGCTGTTTGTGGGAGTTTGCTGTGCGCAAATTGGCAGCCGCGTTTCCTACATTACAACAGTGACTACACTTCGAAAGTACTTCATTGGCTGTAAAGCGCTTTGGGACGTCCTGAGGTTGTGAAAGGCGCTGGAGAAATGCAAGTCTTTTTTCATATCTACAGTGTAAGACAAATTGTTGCACGATTTTCTCTCCTCTTTAATTTGTGAAGTTCCACCGAAATTAAGAAGAGTGTTTAATAATATCCGGAGTACACTGACAGTGGCAGTATTGTTGGATACAAGATTAATGTACCAATTTTTGACTTGTCGTTAACCACAGCAGAGGGAATTCTTTATTCCAACACTTACGTGGGCGCAGGACTGAGTCACTATTTCCATGTCTCTGATGTTACAACAAAAAAGTGTCTTTGATGAAAGGATTATTTTGATTGCAAGCCAAAAAAATAAAACTCACGCAACATTATGATACCACCTCTCTTTCTCTCCCCGCCTCCCTCCCAATGGGAGAAGGCAGAACCCTTCATTCTGTAACCGCTGTGCAACACCCGCGACCTCCACCGCCTGGCAGGACAAGGGCAGCAGGCGCATGGAACACCACCACCTCCAAGTTCCCCTCCAAGTCACACACCATCCTGACTTGGAAATATATCGGCCGTTCCTTCACCGTCGCTGGGTCAAAATCCTGGAACTCCCTCCCTAACAGCGCTGTGGGAGTACCTTCACCACACGGACTGCAGCGGTTCAAGGCGGCGGCTCACCACCACCTTCTCAAGGGGCAATTAGGGATGGGCAATAAATGCTGGCCTTGCCAGCGACGCCCACATCCCAGGAACGAATAAAAAAAAAAGCGATACAGCATTTAAATCCACCGCAGAGTGTATCCTTTTGCCTATCTCCTTTTCTGCTCCGAGACCTGAATTGGGCAATAAATGCTGGCCTTGCCAGCGACGCCCACGTCCCAGGAACGAATAAAAACATGAGAGTGGCTTGGGGTGACGTTACCGCTCTCTCTGTAGTCTGACACCACACCCTGGTTGGTGCCCAGACAAGGAGATTCATGGTTCGCAAACCAGCTCTATATTGGCTGGCGGGGGGGGGGGGGGGGAGGGGGGGAGGGGGGGAAATGGACACAAATCGCTTTCGCCCATCACCCCTGTGCTCGCTGACCTACATTGGCTCCCGGTTAAGCAACGCCTCGATTTTAAAATTCTCATCCTTGTTTTCAAATCCTTCCATGGCCTCACCCCCTCCCTATCTCTGTAACCTCCTCCAGCCCTACAACCCCCCAGAGATCTCTGCGCTCCTCCAATTCTGGCCTCTTGAGCATCCCTGATTTTAATCGCTCCACCATTGGCGACCGTTCCTTCAGCTGCCTGGGCCCTAAGCTCTGGAATTCCCTCCCTAAACCTCTCCGCCTCTTAAAACCGCCTCTTTGACCAAGCTTTTGGTCACCTATCCTGATATCTCCTTATGTGGCTCGGTGTAAAATTTTGTCTGATAATCGCTCCTGTGAAGCGCCTTGGGACGTTTTACTACGTTAAAGGCGCTATATAAATACAAGTTGTTGTTGTTATTCTCCCAATCTGTACTATAGAATCTCTTTTAGATAAATGTGTGTGTGTGCAGACCAGGATTGTGGTGTGCCAGGGGTTCACAACCTTACAGGCTCATAGTGCTGGTGGAAATCGATCTCCGCCAACACATCTGCCGGTTGGGAATAGTTAGCCATTTTAGGCAATGCTGATGAGGAATCACAGGCATGCTGGGTTAATTAAACTGAAATATTTTTTATGTTTCACAGACACATTAGTAACAAGAACTGCGTGGGAGGGGAACACATTTAGTGCGCCAGCGAGAAATCAATGGGATCCAATTTAGGTCTCAGATAACTGAGCATAAATAAACAATCTCTTTGCAAACATATCATGGGACGAAGAAAAAAACCCCCAAATGTCTCTATTTTTATTAGATGCAGTGGAGTTGAGTATGAGAGCGGTTTCAAAACATCCCTGGGCAGGGTCCCACATTGACACACTCCCACAGACCCGCATACACACCCCCGGAACCCCGTGCAAATATCGACACCACCCCCCGGAACCCCGTGCAAATATCGACACCCCCCCCCCGGAACCCCGTGCAAATATCGACACCCCCCCCTGGAACCTCGTGCAAATATCGACACCAGCTGGAACCCCGTGCAAATATCGACACCAACCCCCGGAACCCCGTGCAAATATCGACACCAGCTGGAACCCCGTGCAAATATCGACACCCCCCCTGGAACCCCGTGCAAATATCGACACCCCCCCGGAACCCCGTGCAAATAGCGACACACCCCCGGAACCCCGTGCAAATATCGACACCACCCCCCGGAACCCCGTGCAAATATCGACACCACCCCCCGGAACCCCGTGCAAATATCGACACCACCCCCCGGAACCCCGTGCAAATATCGACAGACCCCCTGGAAACCCGTGCAAATATCGACACACCCCCCAGATCCCCGTGCAAATATCGACACCAGCTGGAACCCCGTGCAAATATCGACACCCCCCTGGAACCCCGTGCAAATATCGACACCCCCCTGGAACCACGTGCAAATATCAACACCCCCCCTGGAACCCCGTGCAAATATCGACACCCCCCCTGGAACCACGTGCAAATATCAACACCCCCCCTGGAACCCCGTGCAAATATCGACACCAGCTGGAACCCCGTGCAAATATCGACACCCCCCTGGAACCCCGTGCAAATATCAACACCCCCCCTGGAACCACGTGCAAATATCAACACCCCCCCTGGAACCACGTGCAAATATCAACACCCCCCCTGGAACCCCGTGCAAATATCGACACCAGCTGGAACCCCGTGCAAATATTGACACCAGCTGGAACCCCGTGCAAATATCGACACACCCCCTGGAACCCCGTGCAAATATCGACACACTCCCTGGAACCCCGTGCAAATATCGACACCCCCCCTGGAACCCCGTGCAAATATCGACCCACTCCCTGGAACCCCGTGCAAATATCGACCCACTCCCTGGAACCCCGTGCAAATATCGACACATCCCCTGGAACACCGTGCAAATATCGACACATCCCCTGGAACCCCGTGCAAATATCGACACACCCCCTGGAACCCCGTGCAAATATTGACACACCCCCTGGAACCCCGTGCAAATATTGACACACCCCCTGGAACCCCGTGCAAATATTGACACACCCCCTGGAACCCCGTGCAAATATTGACACACCCCCTTGAACCCCGTGCAAATATTGACACACCCCCTGGAACCCCGTGCAAATATCGACACCCGCTGGAACCCCGTGCAAATATCGACACCCGCACCCCCCCCCCCCCCGGAACCCTGTGCAAATATCGACACTCCCGAGGACCAATGTTTCCGTTTAGCTGGGCGACTGTCTGAATCTTCTGCTTGCCGGTTTCTCAACGGGAAAAAAACGCGCGTGCGCGGAGGTTTGAACGGGCCACGCTGCCCCCTTAAAGAGGCCACGCAGCCAAACAAAAAATCAGAGGGAACATTGCTCTGTCCTAACCTCAGAAGAACAGCGTCAGCTACGCAAAGGGAGACTCTGCAATCGTTGCAGGAAAAGGTGTTTTTTTATTTCCAGGCACACAGAAAGAGATAAAAAACCCTTTATGGGTTAACAAATTCAGAAATCGGCAAATGGACTGAAATCTGAACCCTCCACCGCCCGCACCCCGGGACCCTTTTAAGGAGCCTCATATGGTGTGGGAACCCCAGGTGAGAAAGCTGTGAAGCACTGAGACTGTTTGGAGTGGCTGTATGTGACGGGTCCGGCAGAAAGCAAAATGTGCTGCTGAGAACGGAGGACTGCAGCTGTGACGCCCATCGGAAAATGCCACGTCAGAGTGGCCTGCTTCGATTCACTGGGTCCCATTCACACAGTGCAGATAAATATTAGACTCGAGCGTCACTGCGGCATTAATTAGCCCAGTGCCCGAGTCGCAGGTTTGAGTATTTCCCCCCCCCCCCTTCGTTTCTACTCCATTCCCGAGTCTGCCCAGTGCGCTCTGTGATACAGACTGCCTCGGACACTCCAGCCAACCGGCTCCTTGCCTCGGGCTCCAGAGAAAGACCATCTCATTAAAGAGCTTGAAATGAAATGAACTGAACGCAGCTGCCAGTTCTCATCTGTCAACGCACCAGTTCCTGTAAACGTGTTAGTTAACGAGTGTTGAAAGACGTGCAGTCCCGTCCTGAACTTACTCAGTAATTTTTTTTATGGGTGCCTTCATATAAAACATTTTTTACATTTTTTGGAGGTGGTGTTCCATCGAGTCATTTTATTCCCCGGTACTAAAGTTATTTAGCCGTTTTCCAGTCTCGAGTTGCTCTCTGATGCACTTCATCAGAAAAATTAAGTCAAATAAATCGAAACAGCACAATGAGCACTTTCCTGTAACTCGGAGCTCCTTTCTGTTACTGGGTTTAGGGCGTCATCCAGCATCCTCCATAGAGAAAGTGAAGAAAGAAAGACTTGCATTTCTCCAGCGCCTTTCATGACCACCGGACGTCCCAAAGCGCTTTACAGCCAATGAAGTAATTGCGAATTATAGTCACTGCTGTCATGTGGGAAACATGGCAGCCAATTCACCCACAGCAAGCTCCCACAAACAGCAATGGTGATAATGACCAGATAATCTGTTTTTAGCAATGCTGGTTGAGGGATAAATATTGGCCAGCACACCGGGGAGAAATCTCCTGCCTGACTGTAAAATGCTTTGGGACTTAAGGTCGTGAAATGTGCTGTAGAAACACAAGACCTTCCCTTTCCTTTGGTAAAACTTGGCACAAAGTGACAGCATCTTTAGAGATGCACAACTCAGAGATAGTTCCTCCGCGTGTCAAGTTAAGGAACGATCCTTTTACTAAACTCCACGTCGATCGGGCAGCAGCCGCGGGAATTAGGCAGAGAGAGAGGCACAGAGGAGGCGGTCTCACCTCCTTCGTAACAGGCGTCGGCCGGGAATTCCCAGAAAAGGAAATTTAATTACCTCGTCAATACAGCGGAGAATTTCCTCTCCGAATGGCTGGATCTCAAACAGAAGCAGCCAGCGTGGAATGCGAGATTGTTTCGGAGTTAACAGCGAGTGTGCAACAGGGGCACGTCGGTTCCGCGCTAAGGGACCGCCTGTAGTATTTGCGAATGGGCAGAAAAAGAGACCATTGCTCTGTGCTCCAATTGAACGGGTGAAACAAGAACAAAATTGATCAAATACCAGCTGAATAATCAGGAAGAAATCCGGTGTAGGCTTGTTGAATCCTTTCATGCAGTTCAAGTATTAGTGTGGATGGAATCTCCAATAAAACTTGGGAGTGTGTGCTCCTCATCTGCCCAATCGCCTCCCCCATACACAGTTACCCTGTCCCATCCACCCATCCACCTTCCACACAGTCATGCCATTTGCCCACTCCCCCTCTCTATACAGAACCCCATCTGCCCACTCCCCCTCTCTATACAGAACCCCATCTGCCCACTCCCCGTCTCGACACAGCCGCCCTACCCATCCGTTCCCTCTCCCCACACGCAGCCAGACACACAAAGAAACGGAGTGCATTTTAGGAACCAGAGCGGACGCACCATCAGATTTTCTGTGGCGCCCAAGGCCCAGAGTCTTTGCTCTTTTTTTCATACCATCCTTGTGTTGAGGCTGCCGCGAAACACGAATTAAGACTGAATCCATGTGTGGAAAACAAGAGACTTTTTAATACAACTGCATGGTACAAAATGGCTGAACAGACTGCTCCCAGAATTCTCTGGAAAAATCCTGAGGCCCCGCCCACTCCTGCCTTAAAGGTAAGGTGCCTTAAAGGCAAGGTGCTTGATATTTGTCCACGGACGGAAAAGTGGATTATGCCCGTTTAGGTGGCGATCTGCCACACTTGTAACATTCGCAAAAGTTATCTGCGGGGATGTGTGCGCTGTGGAACATGTCCCTTCTGGGGGACACATTTACAAACACAAGCGCCTGGAATTAGCGTGAGGGTTCTACCAATCTCCTGAAGTCACTTTGACGGGAGATGGGTGGAAATCTTGGGGAGGATCGGCGTAAACGGGGTTTGCACTGACCGTCCGCTAAAGGGATCAGGAGAAACCCAGGCGGAAATTCTACCCCACGTAAGAGTAAACGCCGTTGGGGCTCAATTGCGGTGTGTGTGTGTGTGTTCAGGCTACGAACGCCCAACAGAATCTCCCTGCCTGTCACTTTAACACAGGTGTCAACCCATTTATCTTAAGTGGAATTTTGACACCAGCTCATTAAGTGAATATCGTATTTCACCTCGTGTGTTTCTGGGAGCTATGCAGTAGAGAGATGGAACTAATCGGAAAGAGTTTTACACACGGGCCTGAATGACAAGGTAAGGTGATTGGATTGAATGAGCTTTTTACTGGTTCTACCCGCTTTAGGTAAAACTAATAATAAACTAGTCCGAGCTAACGGCACTGCTCAGCGTATAGTCGTATGTGGCTCAGTCGGTAGCTCTCTCGCCTCGGAGTCAGAAAGTCACGGGTTCAAACCCCACTACCATGAAACTTGGGCACAAAATCTAGGCTGACTCTCCCAGAGTGGTACTGAGGGAGCGCTGCACTGTCGGAGGTGCCATCTTTCAGATGAAATGTTAAAACCGGGCGCTCTCTGCCCTCTCAGGTGGACGTAAAAGATCCCACGGCACTATTTCGAAGAAGAGCAGGGGAGTTCTCCCCGGTGTCTTGGCCAATATTTATCCCTCAACCAACATCACTAAAATAGGTAAATATCACATTGCTGTTCGTGGGACCTTGCTGTATGCGGATTGGCTGTTGAATTTCTTACATTACTTCACTTCCAAAGTATTTCATAAAGCACTTTGAGACGTCCTGAGGTTGTGAAAGGTGCTTTATAAGTGCAAGTCTTTGTTTCCAGTATTCTCAATACAGGGACAAGGGCAGCAGGCACACGGGAACACCGCCACCTCCAAGTTCTCCTCCAAGTCACACACCATCCTGACTTAGAAATATATCGGCCGATCCTTCATCGTCGCTGGATCAAAATCCTGAACTCCCTCCCTAACAGCACTGTGGGAGCACCTTCACCACACGGACTGCAGCGGTTCAAGAAGGCGGCTCACCACCACCTTCTCTGAGGGCAATTAGGGATGGGCAATAAATGCTGGCCTTGCCAGCGACGCCCACATCCCATAAACGAATAAAAAAAAAGCGATACAGTATTTAAATCCACAGCAGAGTGTATCCTTTTGCCTATTTCCTTTTCTGCTCCGAGACCTGAATTGAGACAGACAGCTGATGCGGAAGAGGTCCAGGGTTAAATAACGATATCACCACTGATGTGAACTGCCCTCCCTTCCTTCTGTCAGGCTCAGTAACTCATTCAAGACAGGCAGCGTCATCGGTCACTGTTTGACCGAAGCCACACTCAACAGCAAGGCACGAAAGGAATAGATGTTAATGATCGGTTGCAACTATTGGATTTGATTTTTTAAAAGCAGCGCCGCCCCCTCCATCCCCCAGTCAGTTTTACAAGGTTGTGAGTTCAACGCACTTTCCAGTTTTCACCGTTTGTGCAGCCTATCACTGTGTGAAACAGCAAAGTTCCTGTTTCCTTGGCTGCCAACTCCGCCCTTCGATTCAGCTCGTTTCCCGGTGATGTGTTAAAGTTTCTGAGGCTCAAGAAAGGTGAAAGAGGAGCGTCACCGAGTCCAGCAGCACCACAGCGCCATAAACCAAGGGATTATTACCCACCAAGTACGATTAGCACTTGCTCCCTCTTTTAGGAAATGTCTCTTGAGGTAACTGGATTTGAAAAGGCAGTGCCATTGCCCATTCACATGCCCCATTACTCCTCTGGTGCGAGGCTCTGTCCTGCCCCATCAACCTATTTGGTCTGCTTGGGATTGGAGTGACATTCTGAACTAAATCCCACGTTTTAACTCTTGCTGAGATACCGTCATCTCAAAACACGGGACCATGTACAGGATGAATGCACAGGGACTCTGGACACGAACGTGCAATCATTACCTGTGATCCAGCCTTGCCCCCCCCCCACCCCGCCCGCCCAGTGACACAGTCTGTTTTATTCAATGCCACGAAAGTGGACTGCGGGGGCGGGGAGAGGGGTGGAGTCCAGAACAAGGGGGCATAACCTGAAAATGAGAGCTGCATTCAGTTCTGGGCACCGCACCTCGGGAAAGATACATTGACCCAGGAGGGGAGCGGAGCACAGATTAAACAGAACGATGCCAGGGCTAAAAGGTTTAAATAATGAGGACAGGTTGCATAGACGAGGCTTGTATTCCCTGGATTGTAGAAGATTAAGGGGTGATCTAATTGAGGTGTTTAAGATGATCAAAGGATTTGATAGGGTAGAGAGAAAGAGAGAAACTATTTCCTCTGGTGGGGGGAGGCCAGAACAAGGGGGCATAAACTTAAAATTAGAGCCAGGCCGTTCAGGGGTGATGTCAGCAAGCACTTCTTCACACAAAGGGTGGTGGAAATCTGGAACTCTCTCCCCAAAAAGGCTGGTGAGTCTGGGGGTCAATCGAAGCTTTCAAAACTGAGATTGATAGATTTTTGTTGGGCAAGGTTATTAAGGGTTACGGAACCAAGGTGGGTAGATGGCGTTAAGATACAGATCAGCCATGATCTAAATGAATGGCTGTTGAGGCTGGGGGTCAATTGGAAATTTCCAAACTGAGATCGGTACGTTAATAGCTCACGCCATTGGTCACCCAACATGTCGATCCTTGCAGAGCCCCGCCTTCCCACGGCAACATGGAAAGTGAACAGACTCTTCGTTGCCTGATTGGATGATTCTGGACTGTCAGTCAAGCAGCCTTTGTTCCCAATTCCAGTATTTTTATAACTAATAAACAAGTGTTCAAAGATGGGATGGCAGGAATGACGTATGAAGAGAGATTGGGTCGATTGGGCTTGTATTCGCTAGAGTTTAAAAGAATGAGAGGGGATCTCATTGAAACTTATAAAATTCTAACAGGACTAGACAGACTAGATGCAGGAAGGATGTTCCCGATGGCGGGGGAGTCCAGAACCAGGGGTCACAGTCTAAGGATAAGGGGTAAGCCATTTAGCACTGAGATGAGGAGGAATTTCTTCACCCAGAGAGTGGTGAACCTGTGGAATTCTCTACCACAGAAGGCAGTTGAGGCCAATTCATGAAATATATTCAAGAAGGAGTTAGATATATTTCTTAAGGCTAAAGGGATCAAGGGATATGGGGAGAAAGCAGGGACAGGGTACTGAATTTGGATGGTCAGCCATGATCTCATTAAATGGCGGAGCAGGCTCGAGGGGCCGAATGGCCTACTCCTGCTCCTATCTTCTATGTTTCTATGAATATGAAAGAACACACAATCTTTTTTTTAATGCCCCCATGATTTTTCTCCCGGGTTTGCTCCCAGCAGTGTTCTGGAGATTAATCTTCAATTCCTGGAGACTCCAGAACAATCCTGGAGGGTTGGCAACCCAAGGGTGAGGATAAAACCCTAGGTACAGACAAGCAATAAGGACTTCCAAGAAAGCCATTAGCTTTCTGCTCACATGCAATGGACAACATACGGCCTTTAATGTTGGGTCACACAGCAGTTAATATTTATAAGAACGTAAGAATTAGGAGCAGGAGTCGGCCACTCGAACCTGCTCCGCCATTCAATGAGATCATGGCTGATCTTCTACCTCAACTCCACTGTCCCACACTATCCCCATATCCCTTGATTCCCTTACTTATTTAAATGGTCATTATCTCTTTAACAAATTGCAAATACTTCCCATCTCGCTAGTTGGCCATTCTTGTGGCCTTGAACTGAATCAATTTGGTGCAGCTTTGATAATCCAAATTATCTCTTCCATCTGGCGCAACAGTTATTGGGATCGTGCCAGTCACATTCAGGCATCTGTGTCCACACAACGATCCCAGTGATCACACTAAACCCACAGAGCCTGCAATTAAAGCGTCACCTCAGCAAGGAATCATTCTTCAATTCGCTCAAATGTTCCGCCGTTCTGACTTCTCGCCCCCTTCTTAATTGTTTCAAATGTGTACTACTTGTTGAGCACAATCAGTTCGAATTCGGTTAATGAGTTCAGGCTAACTTCCTCGCTTTGCTATTTTAGCATTTACTTTAAACACAGATTCACCACCTCAAGACACAGCACTGGCGTATGAACAGTCAATATGGGGGAGTGACGCACCGAGGGAGTGACGCACCGAGGCCACAGCAGCAACCCTACCACTTCCCTTTCTGAGGTCAACTATCTCAGCGCAGAGCGAGGATCGATTCTTCTCTGTGAGGCTCAGAACCTCACGAGACAGCGCATTTACTCACTGGGAGGAGCCAACAGAGCAGGCTTCATTTCGCTGTACTGGGGAACTTGCAAATCCTGCCGTCAATTATATTTAAACAGGCCGCTGAGAAACACCCAAATTAGCTGTGCAGATAAAACGATTGAGAGAGAGAGAGAGAGAGAGAGACAAAGAAGGCTTTTAGCATTTCATTCAATTCTCTCCTCTAGATTTTCCTTGATTTTCAAACTGAGGAGACCCATGTTGTGGGAAACAGGCGACACACTGGAGTACTGTTTTAACAGATCCTCAGGGTAATTATCAGGGTACAGTGCCATCCTCCAGATAGCAACCATCGATCATAATGGTGGCCGGCCGACCGCTGCTCCCCCTCCCCCACCAAAAGAGGTTATACATTTGCTTCAACTTCAGGAACAATAGATTCTTGTTCTCAAACAACATAAGTTGGGCATAGTTTTTTTTTTATAACTGTACCAAAGCTACGATCTCCTCCCCCAAAATGGATGGGGGCCTCATCTTGGCAAACACACAAGTCCAGTTAATAAATAAGCAAAAGTCTGGCATTAAAAAAATGTATTTCAACCTTCATACATTTGTACTAAATAATCATAGTGGCTACTACACATTGAGGGCTCGTCCTCCTAAACCCTCGCTGTAACTGCCCTTTCTACCTCAACTACAAACCTCACAGTCACATAAGAAACAGGAGCAGGAGCAGGAGTAGGAGCAGGAGTAGGCCATACAGCCCCTCGAGCCTGCTCCGTCACCAATGTAGACTGAGAGGCATCACAAGACAACAACAACAACTTGTATTTATATAGCGCCTTGAACGTCCCAAGGCACCTCACGGGAGCGTGATCAAACAAAATTTGACATCGAGCCACATAAGGGGATATTAGGGCAGGTGACCAAAAGCTTGGTCAGAGAGGTAGGTTTTAAGGAGCATCTTAAAGGAGGAGAGAGAGAGAGAGGGGCAGAGTAAAATGAATAGCTGACTAAAAGGAACGTCTTTGCTGGTTCCCTACATGGTTGTGCAATCACAAGGTCAAAACAGGGGGCAGCTTTTAGGGAGGTTAAAATCACCCTGTCCAATATTAAACGTTAATGTGTTTACATGGAATGCTGTTGACTGCTGTTTTAATGAAAGCGTGACCTGTTGGGTCAAGATATTCTTTGAAACAGAGGACAAAAGAATTTCATACAAACACATTCATGAGATCTTGCTAAAACCTCACAGCATGATTTCACCCCATTTCTGAAGCTCTTAGCTGTTCTTCCAAGAGATACTTTCAGGCAGAGGAGTGCTTAAACTTTAAATTTCTTTGGGTCACGTGAATTGTTCTAGAGCCTTGTGGGATTCCTATAAAATTTTAAATCGCTCTTCCTATTCATTTGGAGATGTCTCAAGTTGCGGATGCTAAAAGATCTTGGGGTTCTGATTCAGGATTGGTGAGCGAATAACTCTTTTCAAAAGCTCCAGGAACACAAAATTCGAGAAGGACAAACCAGCAAGAAAGACGAGCGCAAATAATGATTCAAAGCGGTTTGGCTCTGTGGGACAGATTACTCGGTTCCAGGAACCATCCCTTCAGACAATCATGCTCCGAGGAGCGCTCTCCCCCCCCCATCTCACTCCCCATCTCATTGCCTGCTCATCCTGATGAGAGATGACCAAAAAACACCAATCTTTAAATTCATGTCTGCATTGAAAACCATTCTTGTAGCACCTGCCCCGGGGACTGGGGGGAATTGAACGGAAATTAACCCTTCAATTGGCCTGCTGGTCTTTTTGTGTGTTCTGGCTGCAAAGCTGTTTAACATCTCCACCCCTTTCCAAAAGACAATGCTTCACTTCCAGAAGTGAGGAATGCGCAACTCATTTCTATTAAAGCTACACAGTGTACAGGAACCTCCCTACCAGTCCATTACCATCTGTCATGCTTTGAGTACCATAGGAATCTATTCCACATTAGCGAAACTGTTGTTGTGATGATGTTGACAAACCAATTCTCGTGTCTTCAGGGAGCACTTACGTTAATGGCAATCAAGCCAACGCACCTAATAAACTATTGAACACTTTGAATACTCATTCCGCTGCACTTACCAAGATTCATTGGCTTTCCTCTTTTTTTTTTAAAAACAAAAAAAACCAGAAGTGGGTGCCAACAGATGTGGGTACAAGGTGCCGTTCTTTCAGCAAGGCCTCTGGGAATGCAAAGCAAATGCAGCATCTAAACCATCTGCACAAATCAAATAGAATCGCTCAGCATGGCCACGTCACCAACAGTTGTGCAAAGAAAGAGAGAAGGTCCATGTGGTCGCATGCATTACTTTCCCCTCACAAAGCACCATGGCTCACGTTGTTCAATGTGTATGTAAATTAAGGCGGCCGTGCATGAAATGTCACCTCCATCGAGAGTACACAGTGGGTTTTTTTTTAAACCCCCTTCCCCATCTCCCAAAAACGTGCTGTCAAAATTCTGAATGTCCCGATATAAAACTAGCAGACCCCCGCCCCCCGCCGTTGCTCACGGAGGGGGAGATTACAGTGGTGGGCGGCAATGACAGGTGGTAATGGAAGGATTTGGAAAGAGGTTTGCGAGGGATGTTCCCTGAAACAGCGAGGTCTGGGAGATACAATCCGATCGGAAAAATATGTGACAGATTTTTTGTTTGCGATACAGTTACATTTAACGTATGCCGTGTGCCATTAGCAAGATGTCATTGGCTGTAAAGAGCTTTGGGACCTCCTGAGGGGGCTATATAAATGCGAGATCTTTCCTTTCTGGATAGGTAGATAGACAGACGTGTGTGGGAATGTTTTATTGCCCAATAATTAGAGTAAGTCATTTGTTTTTGTTCACGCACTGGCATTTTTACTGCCGTTTATAAAAATTGCAATACTCAGGCAGCAAATCATGCTGCATTCGGGTCGCCAACTCTGGTTGGACATATTCCTGGAGGATTCGTCACATGTCCTGCTGCCTCCAACCGCCTCGCCCAATCAACAGCCTTTGTTCCCCACCTCCACTATTTTTACAACTAATAAACGAAAGGGTTCAAAGAACATGAATAACCACAAAATTTTGTTTTTTTTCAAAGCCCCGGTGATTTTTCTCCTGGGTTTGCTGGCAGTAGGGTCCAAGAGATTAACCTTTAACTCCTGGAGACTCCAGGGCAATCCTGGAGGGTTGGCAACCCTGCTGCTACATGCAAGAACTGAAAATAAGTCGGGTGAGATTTGTCACGGGGAGTCAAACCGAAACACGGGCACGACCTAGAATACCCTCCCTAAAGCACTGCTATTCACAGGGATAGGACGGAATTCGGGTGAACTGGTGCAGGTTTATCGGCTTCCCCCACCGCCCGTGCGCACCCATCTACATAGACAGCAGAAACCTCCACCGGTCCTCTCGATACTGAACTGCCTCAACTTGTTGCTGCCCTGAGAGTAAATCAGGCAGTCAGTCACAGCCGATGACTAACTGACAGGGGTGGAATTGGAAAGACGCTTCAGTAGCAAGCTGAGTCTGGCTGCTCCAGCTTGTGAACTTGCAGATTATATAGCGGTGAGATAAAACTTGTAGCGCTTTTAAGAGATGGCCTGGAGTAACGTGCTGAAAGAAGAATGGAAAATGTTCTATAATCTCCAGAATGCAATTAAATTTGACACTTTGAGCAGCCAACTTAAGTTACAGTCTTGAAATTATGCTGTGCGCTATTAGTGTGCAAACAGTTTGACATTCTTCGGTCCACTCTCTCATCAAAGACACAAACTCGTTTATTTTGAAGTCAGTTGATTCTGGGTTAACTCTCGACCTTGATTTGTGACATAAAAATCTAGGCTGACACTCCAGTGCAGTACTGAGGGAGCGCTGCACTGTCGGAGGGGCAGTACTGAGGGAGCGCTGCACTGTCGGAGGGGCAGTACTGAGGGAGCGCTGCACTGTCGGAGGGGCAGTACTGAGGGAGCGCTGCACTGTCAGAGGAGCAGTACTGAGGGAGCGCTGCACTGTCGGAGGGGCAGTACTGAGGGAGTGCTGCACTGTCGGAGTGTCAGTACTGAGGGAGCACTGCACTGTCGGAGGGGCAGTACTGAGGGAGCGCAGCACTGTTGGAGGGTCAGTACTGAGGGAGCGCCGCACTGTCGGAGGGGCAGTACTGAGGGAGCGCTGCACTGTCGGAGGGGCAGTACTGAGGGAGCGCTGCACTGTCGGAGGGGCAGTACTGAGGGAGTGCTGCACTGTCGGAGGGGCAGTACTGAGGGAGCGCTGCACTGTTGGAGGGACCGTACTGAGGGAGTGCTGCACTGTCGGAGGGGCAGTACTGAGGGAGCGCTGCACTGTCGGAGGAGCAGTACTGAGGGAGCGCTGCACTGTCGGAGGGGCAGTACTGAGGGAGTGCTGCACTGTCGGAGGAGCAGTACTGAGGGAGTGCTGCACTGTCGGAGGTGCCATCTTTCAGAAGAGACGTTAAACCGAGGCCCCGCCTGCTCTCTCAGGTGGATGTAAAAGAGCCCACGGCACTATTTCGAAGAAGAGCAGGGGAGTCCTGGGGCCAATATTTATCCCTCAATCAACATCACTAAAACAGATGATCTGGTCATTATCACATTGCTGTTTGTGGGAGCTTGCTGTGCGCAAATTGGTTGCCGCGTTTCCTACATTACAACAGTGACTACACTTCAAAAAGTACTTCATTGGCTGTAAAGCGCTTTGAGACGTCCAGTGGTCGTGAAAGGCGCCATAGAAATGCAAGTTGTTGCAGTTGAAATGGGCCTAGATTGAGAAAGGGGGCATTAATTAATTAATAACTTAAAAATAAACATGCATAGCCATTCCTGTAAGATTTATGGGATGGAATTCTCAGCCATTAGTCCAGTGGCTGTTCTGTGTACCAAGCAGAAAAGCTCTCAGTCAAATTGATTTTTGGAATCGAGTGAAGGCTGCAAAATGCAGTCATTCCTCCCCGCGCTCCACCATCTCAGTTGCCTTCTTGGCTCCAAGCAGCAGCAGCCAGAACCCTGCTGTGCTCAAACTGGCTGCATTACAACAGTGACTACACTTCAAGAGTGTTTCAATGGCTGGAAAAGGCTTTGGGACATCTCGAGGTCGTGAAAGGCGCTGTATAAACCCAAGCTCTTCGCTGAAATCATTTCAAGGAGGCATGAAATGCACTGCTCGGAAACTTGCCGAGCCACGCAACCTTTATTTCAAGCAGTGGTTACCTCTGACTAACACTCCATGAAACCTTTCTGCAGAGGCTTCCTTCAGTCCCATTGATACTCGATTACTGCTCCTTTAAAATTCAAACAATCACCAACACACTATGAACATAAGAACATAAGAAATAGGAGCAGGAGTCGGCCATACGGCCCCTCGAGCCTGCTCCGCCATTCAATGAGATCGTGGCTGATCTTCGACCTCAACTCCACCTTCCCGCACTATCCCCATATCCCTTGATTCCCTTAGTGTCCAAAAATCTATCGATCTCAGCCTTGAATATACTCAACGACTGAGCCTCCACAGCCCTCTGGGGTAGAGAATTCCAAAGATTCACCACCCTCTGAGTGAAGAAATTTCTCTTCATCTCAGTCCTAAATGGCCGACCCCTTATTCTGAGAGTGTGCCCCCTGGTTCTAGACTCTCCAGCCAGGGGAAACATCTACCCTGTCAAGCCCTGTAAGAATTTTATATGTTTCAATGAGATCACCTCTCATTCTTCTAAACTCCAGAGAGTATAGGCCCATTCTACTCAATCTCTCCTCACAGGACAGCCCTCTCATCCCAGGAATCAATCTAGTGAACCTTTGTTGCACCCCCTCCAAGGCAACTGCTGCAATCCTTTGTTTTATTTCCCATCTCTTCTTTGTGTTAAGCTCTTCTGGCCTGTTCTTTGCAATGGGTTCAGACACTGTCCTTTCTCGTTGAGAAGCAGGGTTCAAATCCTATGGTGAATCAGATGGTAATCTCTCCCTACAGCTGCAAGTCGCCTCTCTATGGAAGAATCCTACGTGGCATGAGTCTGGGGCCCTCTTACCCCTATTCCCAATCGACGCGGATCCTCAGCGTAAAACTGACCACAATTCAAGACTAAATAGGCAATATTGCTCTGGGAGACCAGAAAGATACCTCACTTTTTCCACGTAATTATCGAATCTTGAAACTGAAGTTGCTTTTACGTGGTGCACTCAGCTGATGAAATGAGACCTGGTCTCCCAGCACTGGTCGCACTGCACAGTATAAACAAGCCCGGGTCCTTAGATCCATGAAACGGTGCCATTGGGAAAAGACATGTACCTCAATCTCTGGAAAATTAATCAAGTTTTGACAACTATAAAAGCCCCTCTTATCCCATCTATCAGTATTAGCCATGTCTTACCAATATCATTAGCAAGTCACAATGCACTTAAAAAGAATAGAAGATAGGGGTAATGACCGGCGATATCACTTTAGAGCAATTAAGACTGGTCCCATAGCTTAGATACTGAGTGTCTAAACTGTACAATAAAACTGGTACAGTATCAGTTCACGTAGAGCACAGGTTCAGGACATTGATTCTCTATGCAATGAGCCCCTGGTCTTGACTGTGCATGCGTCAGGAGTTTGAGGTTAGGGAGGTTAAGCAGCGCCTCGATTTTAAAATTCTCATCCTTGTATACAAATTCCTCCATGGCCTCGCCCCTCCCCATCTCTGTAACCTCCTCCAGCCCTACAACCCTCCCCCGAGATCTCTGCGCCCCTCCCTATCTCTGTAACCTCCTCCAGCCCTACAACCCTCCCCCGAGATCTCTGCGCCCCTCCCTATCTCTGTAATCTCCTCCAGCCCCACAACCCCCCGAGATCTCTGCGCCCCTCCCTATCTCTGTAACCTCCTCCAGCCCTACAACCCGCCGAGATCTCTGCGCCCCTCCCTATCTCTGTAACCTCCTCCAGCCCTACAACCTTCCCCCGAGATCTCTGCGCCCCTCCCTATCTCTGTAACCTCCTCCAGCCCTACAACCCGCCAAGATCTCTGCGCCCCTCCCTATCTCTGTAACCTCCTCCAGCCCTACAACCCCCCGAGATCTCTGCGCTCCTCCAATTCTGGCCTCTTGTGCATCCCCCGATTTTCATCGCTCCACCATTGGCGGCCGTGCCTTCAGCTGCCTGGGCCCTAAGCTCTGGAATTCCCTCCCTAAACCTCTCCGCTTCTCTCTCTCCTTTAAGACTCTCCTTAAAACCGACCTCTTTGACCAACCTGCCCTAATATCTCCTTATATGGCTCGGTGTCAAATTTTGTCTGATAATCGCTCCTGTGAAGCGCCTTGGGATGTTTTACTACCTTAAAGGCGCTGCATAAATACAAGTTGTTGCTGTTGAGGCAGGAGCTTGTTTCAAGAAAATGAGACAAAAAAGGAAGAGATTGGAGGTGGGAGCTATTTTTGTGCAATTTCTAGTAAATGGCCAGAGAGTGATTTGTACAGAACTGAAGCAGGCCATCTCCCTGCCCTCTTTGTTGGACATAAAATGTTCTCCCTCGACTACATACTAAGATATTACCAAAGAATTAATACATAGAATAGTAACTGCATGGGAACAGGCTACAAGGCAATTTAATTCAGGAATACAGCCGTGGCTCAGTGGGCAGCACACTCTCACCAGAGTCAGAAGGTCGTGGGTTCAAAGTCCCACTCCAGTGACTTGAGCACAAATTCCAGGCTGACACTCCAGTGCAGTGCAGTGCTGAGGGAGTGCCGCACTGTCGGAGGTGCCGTCCTTTTGGACGAGACCTTAAACCGAAGCCCCGTCTGCCCTCTCAGGTGGACAGAAAGGATCCCACGGCCACTATTTGGAAGAAGCGCAGGGGAATTTTCCCCGGTGTCCTGGGCCAATATTAATCCCTCAACCGACACCCAAGAGCAAATTATCACATTGCTGACTGTGGGAGCTTGCTGTGCGCAGATTGGCTGCTGCATTTCCTACAGTGACGACACTTCAAAAGCAGAACTTCATTGGTTGTGAAGTGCTTTGGGATGTTCTGAGGTCGTGACAGGAGGATATAAATGCAAGTTCTTTATTTCTTTCACAGGTGGTGCCAGAACTGTGAATGTAAAGCTGAAGCGGTTCAAGACTATTGGATGCCTCAAGAATGGCCTTGGCTTGGCTGCCTGTGTAGCCCCAATATTCCTCACTCTGCTGCTTTCTCCTGCTTGAATTCCATGGGCCTGGAGATTTGCAAAGAGCGATGCTTCATCACTGATGGATAGATCCAAAATCTGAGCAGAAGATCAGGCTGTAAAGGTAGCACGAAATGAATGGGAACTTTCATTTAAACTGGAAAGGAGCCCTTGGGGCTTCACGATACTGCGAATCCAAGAACCTCACAAAGGCAAAAAGGCTTTGGGCGCTCCTTGTCTAGACTAGAGAAAGAACTTGTGTCTTAACTGCATCATCTACATTGCTTATATTAGTCATTTTACTGACAGCAGATTCTTACTTGCTGCCCATTAAGCTGCCACTGTGCAGAACTTGGTTTGGTGGTTAGAAATGAGAATGGGTTTATACGAGGTGTTTATTGGAATGAGCACCTCAACGGATACCCGGAGATAGTTGGCATTGCTGATAACAGACTTGCGGTTTTTGTTTTTGGAGGTGGCCGGGGGGGGGGGGGCTTTGTTGTGGTAACTGTGGTGGTTACGGTGGGAAGATGGGACTGCAGCGCAGACCTGGTCCCCGTGTAAGACAGCAGCTGTGGCCGACACTTGATCTGAAGAACAGCAGCGTTTGCTTGACACGCACTGTGGTAAACGAATGCCACGCTTTGCAGCAGATTATCGCACATTACCAGTAAGCGCGCTCTGCAAAGTTCCCCGCTACTGTCCTGTCTCCTGCATGTCACTCAGCTCTGCTGCAGCAGGCAGGACTGTGAAGGCATTGTGCTTCAACAACCTGTCTGGGCAAAGCGAGAGGCTGCCCCGAGTCTGGCAGAAGCACAGGAGAACAATCAAGTCCCCCGCAGTGTGCTTTTTATCCCTTCCGCTTCCAGACGCCCACTGAAACACAGCCAAGAAAAACTTTCCGAGGAGGGAGCGTGACTATGCAAAGCAGCTTCGTGGGGTCTGAAGGAAAAAAAAACATCCCCACCCCCATCAACTGCTCACTAAGACGGTCGGTGAATTTCACAAACATTCGCTGAATGCCAGCACCCGCGCCCCCCAAAACACAGGAAGTCTTCCTTTTGAAATTAACAACAACAACTTGTATTTATATAGCGCCTTTAACGTAGTAAAACGTCCCAAGGTGCTGCACATGAGTATTATAAGACAAAAAATTTGACACCGATCCACATAAGGATAAATTAGGGCAGGTGACCAAAAGCTTGGTCAAAGAGGCAGGTTTTAAGGAGCGTCTTAAAGGAGAGAGAGGTAGAGAGGCGGAGAGAGTTTAGGCAGAGAATTCCAGAGCTTAGGGCCTCGGCAGCTGAAGGCACGGCCGCCAATGGTGGAGCGATTAAATACGGGGATCCTCAAGAGGGCAGAATTAGGGGAGCGCAGATATCTCGGGGGGGGGGGGGGGGTTGTGGGGCTGAAGGAGATTACAGAGATAGGGAGGGGCGAGGCCATGGAGGGATTTGAAAACAAGGATGAGAATTTTAAAATCGAGGCGCTGCTTAACCGGGAGCCAATGTAGGTCAGCGAGCACAGGGGAGATGGGCAAACGGGACTTGGTGCGGGTTAGGACATGGGCAGCCGAGTTGTGGATGACCTCAAGTTTACGTAGGGTGGAATGTGGGAACATTTAACATTTGAAAGTGCGAGAGAGAGAGAGAGGTGAGATCTTCGTAGAGCACCGAAATGCGATATGGGGCTTGTGATGCCTGGTCTCTGCACGCCTGGCAGCTGAGGTTTACTGCTACAAACAGTTCATAAAGATTGCCTGCAGCACGTAAAATGTTACACCAGGGTTTGCAATCCGAATTCCATGAGTGGCATTCACCAAGAATACAACTTTCTTTTCCGTGCAAAATGCTAATTGGATTCCAGGCTGACAGAGAATGCTCTTATTTCAGGGGTAGGGGGAAATCCTCAGTGACTGACTGTCTCCGAGCTTTGCAATCGTGATGTGTCGGAAGAATGAAGTTATACTGCAGCTACCAATCTCAAATTTATTGCCTGGCTGTAATCCCAGACCCACTGGTCCAGGAGAGGGCTCTGTGCTCAGGCACTGGCAACTATTGCACAGAGCTCTGCTCCTGGACAATAAATTTACATTCACTTGAGAATTTGGGCAGGAGCAAATGCAGTCTCAAAATATAAACTCTGCTTGGTTGTATAAAGGACCCCTGAGCAGCCACCTACCGCACTGCAGTTATAGACAGACACAGTCTAGACACAAAAGGCTTCAAGGGGTATGGGGAGAGAGCGAGAATATGGTATTGAGATGGAGGATCAGCCATGATCATATTGAATGGCGGAGCAGGCTCGAAGGGCCGAATGGCCGACTCCTGCTCCTATTTTTCTATGTTTCTACACTGTCTGTGGTGCCATATGTGACAACCTCCTTTAGGTGTCAGCTGTGGCTCAGTGGGTCGCACTCTCTCTCTCTCTCGCCTCTGAGTCAGAAGGTTGTGGGTTCAAGTCCCACCCCAGAGACTTGAGCACAAAAACCTAGGCTGACACTCCCAGTGCAGTGCTGAGGGGGGCGCTGCACTGTCGGAGGTGCCATCTTTCGGATGAGACGTTAAACCGAGGCCCCGTCTGCTCTCTCAGGTGGACGTAAAAAATCCCATGGCACTATTTCGAAGAAGAGCAGGGGAGTTCTCCCCGGTGTCCCAGCCAATATTTATCCCTCAAACATTGGTTGTAAAGTGCTGTGGGACATCCTGAAGTCCTGAAAGGTACTCAATCAAAGTTCAAGCTTTCGGTTCCCAAGAAAAGGGGTGATTCATGCTAAGGAGTGCAGCCTATGAAGCAAGACCCACACATCTCCCAGTGTCTGCACTGTCATCATATAAAAGCACATTCCCTAATCGTTCACAGCCAGTTTATATCGATGATCGTATGAATCAGCAATAGTTTAAGATCTACCATTGAGTTGAGTTCAGCCAACTTGGGGAATTCACAGTGACAAAGGGAGGTTCTGTCTTTGAACCATTGAGAGGTGAATCCGACCTCTGTCTGTCCACTACCTCGATGTCTCTGCCACTCCGACCAACTTTAGCCACGGGGTCTCACTGAAGAATTCCTCAGGTTATCAGCCTGAAGAAGATGTGTAGAAAGCCAGACTTCCACAAGGGAAAAGTGGGGGCAGAGTGAGATGGAGGGAGGGAGGGATGCAGCAGAGCAGAGATACACTGCGAAATGAGATGCAAATGATCTCGGCACTTGCAGGATCTTTCATTATACCGTTCCCAGTAATGATGTATTGAAGTCACTTTACAGTTGTAAACATGTTACTTTATCATCTGAAGCAAAATACCCCCAGGTCCAGCTCGATTTGAGTGCTAAAAGGCAATGAAATCTTTAACACAAGGCCTGGTAAGAAAGAGGCATTGCCAGCGACTATATTTCATTTCATTCTGAGCTTGGACTCAGCTGCTAAACCTCTCCTTACCTTCGTATAAGTAATGAGAACAATCTGTTACGGGCTCTTGGCTGGGAGTAAAAAGAAAAGTCCTCTGGCAATCCAGCATTCCCACAGAGCCTCTTACAGCCTGGCAAGTGGCTCGAAAACCTCTGAACAGATTCTTTTCTGTACCAGTTTAATTAAATGTCCCTTTGCGACTGCGCAGAAATCTACATTACGATTCTGGTTTCAGTTCGCGTGCGGGGCAGGAAAACACCTCGCGCAGTGCCGCGGAAAATGTCTCCAAATGGGTCGCGGGGTTACGCCGCCTCCCATTACGGATCCCGCCACCTCCGTTCGTTTCCTCACCAGCTGGTGTTTCCTGACCAAAGCGTCAGGCCAGGCTAGCATAGATGGCGGAGGTCGGTCCTCTCGCTTCACTCACCCGCCCAAAAACAAAAACGTAGCCGTCCCCATCGCGTCAACTGAATCCTGAATAAATACAAAGCTTCTCGCCTCCTCCACCCCCACCTGGAAAACCAATCGCTCACTCTTTGCGTGAAGAAGGTTGCTGTTGAACGTCTTTAATTGACACAATTGCCAGCACGTAGCAAAAATGGTCCTGCCCTCGCTGTATCTCTGTCTCTGCCATGGATTAAGTCCCACCTGCTGATTACCCCTGTCCTTCCGAACCTCCATTAGCTTCCCACCTCCACAATAAGGGGCTGCCGTGTCAAAACTGAGATGAGGAGAAACTTCTTCACTCAGAGGGTAGTAAATCTATGGAATTTGCTACCTCAGAGAGCTGTGGAAGCTGCGACATTAAATAAATTTAAAACAGAGATAGACAGTTTCCTAGCTGATAAGGGAATTAAGGGTTATGGGGAGCGGGCAGGGAAGTGGACGTGAGTCTAGGTTCGGATCAGCCATGATCCTATTGAATGGCGGAGCAGGCCCAAGGGGTCGTATGGCCGACTCCTGCTCCTACTTCTTATGTTCTTATGTTCTGGTCTCCATATCACAAAAAAGGATATCGAGGCACTGAAGAAGGTGCAAACTGAGATTCCCAAGGACGATACCAGAACTGAGAGGTTGTAACTGAAGACTGGGGCGGGGTTAAAACTAACTTGGCAGGGGGATGGGATACGGAGTGGAGCTATAGTAGGGGGTGATGCACAGCCAAATATAGAGGAAAAAACAAGTCAGCCTGGAAGGCAGAGCAAATATGTAACGGCACAAGGGAGTATGGCAAGGCTGGATGGCATTTATTTTAATGCAAGGAGTCTTGCGAGTAAGGCAGATGAATTGAAGGTGTTGATGAACACATGGGAGTATGATATTGTTGCTATCACAGAGACATGGTTGAGGGAGGGGCAGGACTGGCAGCTCAATATTCCAGGGTATAGAATCTTCAGGCGAGACAGAGGGGGGTGTAAAAGAGAAGGGGGTGTCGCAATATTAATCAAGGAGTCAATTATTGCGGTAAGGAGGGATGATATCTTAGCAGGTTTCTCTAATGAGGCCATATGGGTAGAACTTAATAACAAAAAGGGGGCAAGCACTTTGCTGGGAGTGTACTATAGGCCCCCAAACAGTCGGGGGGAGATAGAGGAACAGATATGTAGGCAAATCTCAGAGAAGTGTAGAAATAATAGGGCAATAATAGTAGGGGATTTCAACTTTCCCAATATTAACTGGGATAGTCAGAGTGTGAAAGGCTTAGAGGGTGCGGAATTCTTAAAGTGCATCCAGGAGAGCTTTTTGAGCCAGCATGTAGAAAGTCCTACAAGAGAGGGGGCGGTACTGGACCTAATTCTAGGGAATGTAGCCGGGCAAGTGGTAGAACTGTCAGTAGGAGAGCATTTTGGTGACAGTGACCATAATTCGGTGAGATTTAAGGTAGTCATGGAAAAGGACAAAGATGGACCAGAAATAAAGGTTCTAAATTGGGGGAAGGCCGATTTTAATATGATAAGACAGGATCTGGCCAAAGTGGACTGGGATCAGCTACTTGTAGGAAAATCCACATCAGAGCAGTGGGAGTCTTTCAGAAAGGAAATAGAGAGAGTACAGCGCCAACATGTTCCCGTAAAGGTCAAGGGTGAGACCAACAAACCCAGGGAACCCTGGATGTCAAGGGATATACAAGAATGGATTCGGAAAAAAAGGGAGGCCTTTGGCAGATACAAAGGACTAAAAACAGTGGAAGCCCTAGAGGAGTATAGAAAGTGCAGGGGGGTACTTAAAAAAGAAATTAGGAGAGCGAAGAGGGGGCATAAAAAAACACTGGCGGGCAAAATAAAGGAAAATCCCAAGGTGTTTTATAAGTATATTAAGGGCAAGAGGATAACCAGGGAAAGAGTAGGGCCATTAGGGACCAAAGTGGCAATCTGTGTGTAGAGCCGGAAGATGTAGGTGAGGTTTTAAATGAATATTTTGCATCTGTGTTCACTATGGAGAAGGACGATGTAGGCATAGAAATCAGGCAGGAGGATTGTGATATACTTGAACAAATTAGTATTGAGAGGGAGGAGGTACTAGCGGTTTTAGCGGGCTTAAAGGTGGATAAATCCCCAGGCCCTGACGAGATGTATCCCAGGCTGCTGTGTGAGGCAAGGGAGGAGATTGCAGGGGCTCTGACACAAATTTTCAGAACCTCTCTGGCCACAGGGGAGGTGCCAGAGGACTGGAGGACAGCTAACGTAGTACCATTATTCAAGAAGGGTAGTAGGGATAAACCAGGGAATTACAGGCCAGTGAGCCTAACATCAGTGGCAGGGAAATTGTTGGAAAAAATTCTGAGGGACAGAATTAGTCTCCACTTGGAGAGGCAAGGATTAATCAAGGATAGTCAGCATGGCTTTGTCAGGGGGAGATCATGTCTAACCAATTTGATTGAATTTTTCGAGGGGGTGACTAGGTGTGTGGATGAGGGTAGTGCAGTTGATGTAGTCTACATGGACTTCAGTAAGGCTTTTGACAAAGTCCCACATGGGAGACTGGTCAAGAAGGTAAGAGCCCATGGGATCCAGGGCAATTTGGCACATTGGATCCAAAATTGGCTTAGTGGCAGGAGGCAGAGGGTGATGGTCGAAGGTTGTTTTTGTGACTGGAAGCCTGTGTCCAGTGGTGTACTGCAGGGATCGGTGCTGGGTCCTTTGCTGTTTGTAGTGTACATTAATGATTTAGATATGAATGTAGGAGGTATGATCAGTAAGTTCGCAGATGACACGAAAATTGGTGGAGTGGTAAATAGCGAGGAGGGAAGCCTCAGGCTACAGGACGATATAGACGGGTTGGTTGGATGGGCAGAACAGCGGCAAATGGAATTTAACCCTGAAAAGTGTGAGGTGATGCATTTTGGGAGGACTAACAAGGCAAGAGAATACACAATGAATGGTAGGACCCTAGGAAGGACAGAGGATCAGAGGGACCTTGTTGTGCATGTACATAGATCCCTGAAGGCAGCAGGACAGGTAGATAAGGTGGTTAAAAAGGCATATGGGATACCGAGGCATAGAATATTAGAGCAGGGAGGTTATGATGGAGCTGTACAAAATGCTAGTTAGGCCACAGCTGGAATACTGTGTGCAGTTCTGGTTGCCACACTATAGGAGGGATGGGATTGCATTGGAGAAGGTGCAGAGGAGATTCACCAGGATGTTACCTGGGCTGCAGCGCTTCAGCTATGAAGAGAGACTGGACAGGCTGGGGTTGTTTTCCTCAGAGCAGAGAAGGCTGAGGGGGGACCTGATTGAGGTGTACAAAATTATGAGGGGCATAGATAGGGTAGATAGAAAGGAACTTTTCCCCTTAGTAGAGGGGTCAATAACCAGGGGGCATAGTTTAGAGGTAAGGGGCAGGAGGTTTAGAAGGGATTTGAGGAAAAACTTTTACACCCAGAGGGTGGTTGGAAACTGGGACTCACTGCCTGAAAGGGTGGTAGAGGCAGGAACCCTTACAACATTCAAGAAGCATTTAGATGAGCACTTGAAACGCCATAGCATACAAGGCTACGGACCAAGTGCTGGAAAATGGGATTAGAATAGACAGGGTTTGATGGCCGGCGCAGACACGATGGGCCGAAGGGCCTCTTTCTGTGCTGTATAACTCTGTGACTCTATGACTGGACAGGCTGGGGCTCTTTTCTCTAGAAAAGAGGTTGAGAGGTGACCTGACAGAGGTCTTTAAAATTATGAAGGGGTTCAATAGGGTAGACGTAGAGAAGATGTTTCCACTTGTTGGCAATTCCAAAACTAGGGGCCATCAATATAAGATAATCACTAATAAATCCAATAGGGAATTCAGGAGAAACTTCTTTACCCAGAGAGTGGTGAGAATGTGGAACTCGCTACCACAGGGAGTGGTTGAGGCAAATAGTTCAGATGCATTTAAGGGAAGCTAGATAAACACAATGGAGAAAGGAATAGAAGGATATGCTGACGGGGGACATGAAGTAAATCGAGTAGGAGGAGGCTCGTGTGGAGCATTAACATCGGCATCGACCTGCTGGGCTGAATGGCCTGTTGCTGTGCTGTAAATACTGTGTAACGTCTCCCCAATGAATGTCCCAAGTTGACCTGATACCAGTTGTCAGCTGTGCCATCTTTTCTATGTCTCCTCTTACCTTGAAGCTGTGCTCTGGATTTGCCTTCTCTATATCCTTTTCAGTCACCTTGAAATCTAAAGAGTTTTGGTTTCTCTAATCGAGGAGTCTGTCCTTGTCTCAGTGGGTAGCACTCTTGTATCCAACTCAAAAAGTTGTGGGTTCAAGTCCCACTCCAGAGACTTGAGCACAAAAGTCCAGGTTGACACTCCAGTGCAGTTACTGAGGGAGTGCTGCACTGTCAGAGGTGACGTCTTTAAGATGAGACATTAAACCGAGGCCCCGTCTGCTCTCTCAGCTGGATGTAAAAGACCCCGTGGCACTATTTCGAAGAAGAGCAGGGGAGTTATCCCCGGTGTCCTGGGGCCAATATTTATCCCTCAACCAAATTCACTAAAAACAGATTATCTGGTCATTATCACATTGCTGTTTGTGGGAGCTTGCTGTGCGCAAATTGGCTGCCGCGTTTCCCACATTACAACAGTGACCGCACTTCAAAAAGTATTTCATTGGCTGTAAAGCACTTTGGGACGTCCTGAGGTTGTGAAAGGCGCTATAGAAATGCAAGTCTTTCTTTTTTTTGTAAAATGGAACCATTTTTTTAACTCATGCTTCTGACACGGAGCTTCAGTGCATATTGGGAAAGTTAGCCAATCTTTAGTTTATAAGATTCACAGACCTCTCTAATTTACCTAATAGTTTAATGAGCTGCAGCTTACAATAGGCTCTTTATAGATCTAAACTCAAACATGCCCCTGTCACATTAATTTAAAAAAAATGTTGTTAGAATTTGCTGCTTTGAATTTTTAGACCTTGTTTTATTTGGTGTTACGCTGCAGGAGTACAATAACGCACACTTGTGACAGTTTGTCAACTCCATAACTTGCCAACAAATAAATGAACCTTAAAGCATCGCACAACAGGCCATTCGACACAAAGCGCAGCTTTTAACATGTGCACCTTGTGAAAAGGGCAACCAGTTACAGTTCCTCTGCTGGCCATTAGATCAATTATCCATTCCCCTGTGTACTCTGACCACTCCCCGACAATTACCACAGCGCCTCAATGGAATAGCTCCCCGCCCGCACTCACAATAGAGGGTTGAAAGCTTCCAAGAGACTCGATGAGCACAAAGCTATCGTCTGTTTGCCCAAGAAGAGACGACAAAAGGAATGCCAAGGGGGGGTGGGGGGGGGGGACGACACTCGGAGACGCCAAGGAAACAAAGTAATAGAGAATACATGAGAAAACCGAACCCTCCCTGAACAAAAAGAGAAACAGATAAGAAGCACACAGGATTAAAGTGGGTGCGTGAAAACCAGGATTGCGGGAGCAGGACATGTTTTTGGATCACTTGTTGAATTAGCGCGAGAACGAAAGCGCCATATCCTAGAGATGATATGTTTTAACGATCCTGGTGATCCTGATTCCCTTCTTCACATGTGTGAAACTTTATTTTATTTTAATGAATCCGAGATCATCTGGGCTTTGCACTCAGCCACAGTCTTTCCTGTCCATCGAGAACTCCCTCCCTAAATCATCACCTTCCTTCGTGCTTTCAAAAAGCCATCTTTCCGACCTTTCCCCCTCACCCCACCCTTGACCTTTCTGTTCCCCTCTGCCCTCGTGCTCAGTTTGATCATCCACCCCTGTAAGACATTCTGCGGTGTCTTTCTGTGTCAGCCGCACGGTGGAAATGTAAAGTGCTGACGCTGACTACCGGTGAAGCACTGAGGAAGTGTCGCTATCAGAGGCGGCGGCCTGCAAAGAAAAATTATAACGGAGGCCTGAAACACATTCAACAGGCCACGCAGCATCCATGCAGAGAACCAAGGTTGGTGTCTCAGGTACAGACCCTTCCCCAGTCCTGGGGAAGGTTCACACAGAATGACAGGGAATTTACAGCACAAACAGGCCATTCGGCCCAACTGGTCCATGCTCCACACAAGCCTCCTCCCACCCCTCCTTCATCTCACCCTATCAGCATATCCCTCTATTCCTTTCTCCCTCGTGTGTTTATCGAGCCTCCCCTTAAATGTATCTGTGCTATTCGCCTCAACCACTCCCTGTGGTAGCGAGTTCCACATTCTCACCACTCTCTGGGTAAAGTAGTTTCTCCTGAATTCACGACTGGATTTATTAGTCATAATGCGGAGATGCCGGTGTTGGACTGTGGTGGACAAAAGTGAGAAGTCGCACAACACCAGGTTATAGTCCAACAGTTTTATTTGAAATCACAAGCTTTCGGAGCGCTGCTCCTTCGTCAGGTGAAGTGAAGGAATACGAATCGGCAAAGCATATATAGACAGAGAACAATGCCTGTGCAGCGTACAATGTCAGACGACTACAGTTAATCTTTTTGACTGCCCTCCATCACACCTCGGCAGAGAGACAATCAGGTCAGTCAGGAAGACATTATATCAAAGACATAGCAAAATACAACTAAGACAATGAGGTGGGGTCACAGGGGAATTTATTAGTGACTCTCTTATATTGATGGCCTCTAGTTTTGGATTCTCCCACGAGTGTTACCCAATTGGATTAATCGCGACTGTTCGTAAGACAGACTCCCCCACCCCACTCCCCCACACCAATATTTTTATAACTAATAAATGAAAGTATTCAAAGAAAAGTAAAAAAAAACAACACAATTTTGTTTAATGTCTCTCTGATTTTTCTCAGGGGTGTTCCTCGCGGCCGTGTTCTGGAAATTAATCTTCAATTCCTGGAGACTCCAGAGCAATCCCGGAGGGTTGGAAACCCCAGGGCGTACAAGTTTACTCATTGCAGAGATCTTTGCTGCGATGTCTGCACAAAGCGGGGGTGGAAAAAGAAATAACTTGGATTTCTGCAGCGCTTTTCACGACCTCAGGACATCCCAAAAGCATTTCACAGCCAATGAAGTACTTTTTGAAGTGTGGTCACTGTTGTAATGTGGGAAACGCGGCAGCCAATTTGCGCACAGCAAGCTCCCACAAACAGCAATGTGATAATGACCAGATCATCTGTTTTCGTGATATTGAGGGATAAATATTGGGCCCAGGACACTGGGGAGAACTCCCCTGTTCGATTCAAAATAGTGCCACGGGGTCTTTTGCATCCACCTGAGAGAGCAGACGGGGCCTCGGTTTAATGTCTCATCCGAAAGATGGCACCTCCGACAGTGCAGCGCTCCCTCAGCACTGCACTGGGAGTGTCAGCCTAGATTTTGTGCACAAGCCTCTGGAGTGGGACTTGAACCCACGACCTTCTGACTCAGAGGTGAGAGAGATACTCACTGAGCCACGGCTGACACACAAGGAGAGGGAAAGCTGAGAACAAAGAGGCGTGAAATGTGGATGTGCCAAGAAGGAGTGGGCTGTGGGGTGGGGGGGGTGGGGGGAAGAGAGGATCAGAGCACATCGTGGAGGAGGGAGTAGACAGGATAAAAGTGTGCAGTTTGAGAAAGGAGGGATGATTACAGCATGCTCCTGTCCGAATGGTAAACAAATGGTCCCAGCACTGTTGCTGAGACTCTTGGGATCCTCAGTCTCCATTCATATAAAACGGCCAACCGGATAAAGCACACTAGAGTCAAAGGATTGCATTGTGTTCAGTCTATAACTTTCCACTGGTCTCTGGTGGACGGTATTTTAACAAGAAAAAACAGTATTGGCAGGACATGGTATGGCAGGACATGTTTCGCTAAACGGGCGCTATGCACCACTGAAGTAGCAGTGTGTCGATTTGCCTCTAGATTTGGGATCATTCTTTAAACCTCCCTTGTTCTGCTCCACAACTCTTGCCATTTGTCACAAGTCCAACATGACCACTACCCTCACACGGGCCAGACAACCAGGAACCTTGTGGGGTCAAGTCCCACTCCAGAGACTCGAGCACATAAAATCTAGGCTGACACTCCCAGTGCAGTGCTGAGGGAGTGCTGCACTGTCGGAGGTGCCGTCTTTCGGATGAGACGTTAAACCGAGGCCCCGTCTGCACTCTCAGGTGGACGTAAAAGATCCCATGGCCACTATTCGAAGAAGAGCAGGGGAGTTCTCCCCGGTGTCCTGGGGCCAATATTTATCCTTCAATCAGCATCACAAAGAGAGATTATCTGGTCATTATCACATTGCTGTTTGTGGGAGCTTGCTGTGCGCAAATTGGTTGCCGCGTTTCCTACATTACAACAGTGACCACACTTCAAAAGTACTTCATTGGCTGTAAAGCGCTTTGGGACGTCCGGTGGTTGTGAAAGGCACTATAGAAATGAAAGTCTGTCTTTTCTATCCAAATACTTGAAGGGAGAAATTTGCAGGGCGATGAGGAAAGAGCCGGGGGGTGTGGGACTGATTGGAGAGCTCTTTCAAAGAGCCGGTACAGGCACGGTGGGCTGAATGGCCTCCTCCTGTGCTGGAAGATTCTATGCACATCAGCCAAAGAAAGGATCCGGATCAGTGGGGATTCCCCCGGGATTTCCCCCCCCAGGCCCCACACCCTTCACCTCCTATAGTCCAACAGCTGGCCAACACTTACTGTCCTGGCTCAGACACACACACACAAACAATGGCCACTGGAACAAGGTGTCGGAGGGATACTGATGTCGGCAGACACCATTCCCCTCCCCAGCGAGAGTCAGCACCTTTGGCAGAGACGGAGAAGCAGGGAAGTGTAAAGAGAAACCTCCGCGAGAAAGTGAACAAAAGATGTTGGGGAGGGGGTGGGGTGGGAATTATTATCATAACTCAGCTCGCAAACCAGCATTGTGTTTCATTGCAAAATATCACAGCATGCCACTAAAAGCATGTGAAGAGTAAAACTGCGGCCACTGCGCGGAGATGGGCTGTCAGCTCTCTGGCAGGGGGTCAGAGGTGACGGTGCTTTCAGAGTATAACAAAACCAAAAAGGGATTGCAGCCTCTGATTCCACGCAGAGTCTGAACACAGCGCTCGGTCAGAGCTCGCACGGCCAGAGACAATTCACCTCGCCGACTTCTAGCTCAAACCGAGGAGTGACTGCACCGATAAAACCCTTCTACATCTCCCAATGCAGAGCAGCAAGAGTAATTGTGGGGGGGGGGGGAGACCAGAACTCAGGGCCATCAGTACAAGATAGTCACTAATAAATCCAATGGGGAATTCAGGAGAAACTTCTTTACCCAGAGAGGGGTGAGAATGTGGAACTCGCTACCACAGGGAGTGGTTGAGGCGAATAGCAGAGATACATTTAAGGGGAAGCTGGACAAACACATGTGGGAAAAAGGAAAAGAAGGTTATGCTGATAGGGTGAGATGAGGGAGGGTGGGAGGAGGCTCGAGTGGAGCATAAACACCGACACGGACCAGTTGGGCCGAAAGGCCTGTTTCAGTGCTGACAACTTTCAGTGTGCATTTAACCGAGTTATCTATCTCCTCGATAAAGAATTTTTAAAAACTTCATTCATGGGATGTGGACGTCGCTGGCAAGGCCGGCATTTATTGCCCATCCCTCATTGCCCTCGAGAAGATGGTGGTTTGCTAGGCCATTTCAGAGGGCAGTTAAGAGTCAACCACATAAAGAAATCATTGGTTTTAAAAGAGAATCTCCACATGCAGACTCCTTCCAGGAGAGGAGAGTTGCTCTTGGTTCAGGATAGTGACTAACTCACAGGCATCTTGAATATATTGACATCTATGAGGCTATAAACACATGGAATATTTCCACTCAAAAATTAAAGAGTCTTCCCTTTTTCTAAACTCCTCTCGACAGTATTAGTCTCAGATACCACTGAAGTCACCTGATACACTGTATGCCTCCTACACAACTGTGATGTAGGACAGAACCAACTCGGATCAGCTCAAGTTTCATTGAGCTAAAAGGGGAGGGGGGGCGAGAATAGTTGTGCGACTGCACGTGGCAAAAATGTAAGCATGCTCTTGGTGAATCAGGTAAGACTCAACTACGCACGACTGAAGCAGTGTTTTGACTCAGTACAGTTCTCAGGGTCATTTATGTTGAGCTCCTGCTCTCCTTGTTGGGGCATTGCTCTGCTGGTATAAGAGCTGCATTGAGATCGGTGACTTTACATGGGTGGAGGGAGGAAGTCTTTGTGTTGCCTCTAGATGGCACTATTGTGCATGATCAGCAGGATTGCATTCAGGAAGCCACGAAATGCCACCTAGTGGTAGAGACTCAACTGGCCCATTAACTCTTTAGGGAATCAATACTAAAGCACGTTGCCCTCTAATTTTCCTGATTGACAGTAATCTCAGGATGAATTTCAGGTCCATTAAGAAGACAATCTTAACCCGTTGCATCCTCATTTCACAATACCGAAAGCGCCTCTCCAACACGGCACACAGATATCCACACAATAACCATTTGCTCGTTTGCTGAGAGTGTCTCAAGGCTCCTCCAGTCTGCTCACACATTTATTGCCCCCCACAGGCTGAGCTAATGAGACTTTATACGGCCAGCTCATCACAGATTGGCTCCTCCTGTTTACCGTTACTGCTGCAGCCGTGCATCGTTACACAGTCCAGCGCGGAGTGAGATGTGCCATTAGTTGCTGAATCTATATTTCATAAAACATTAAAGGGCAGTTGGTGTAACCCTCTCATTAACCATTGTGTCAAGTCTTCCGTGAATACCTGCCCACAGACTCTTACCTGTCGGAGCGACTGAGTGAGGAACACTGTTGGAAATGCCAACCTACGCTGTACCTAGATTACTGGTGTGACTGCCCGGGCAGAATGAAAGAATATGAACAGACAAGGAGTATAGAACGCAGGTCGATCTTACCCAAGGATTATATTAAACAAGTCAACCATTATCCAAAGGAACTTTATATTAAATTCTGTGGGTCACCATTTACCACAGCAGGAATTTAAAAGTTCGAGTTGTGCATTTCTGTATTACATTACACAGAATTACAGAGAATTTACAGCACAGAAACAGGCCATTCGGCCCATTAGGTCCGTGCCGGCGTTTATGCTCCACACCAGCCTCCTGCCACCCCTCTTCATCTCGCCCCATCAGCGTATCCTTCTATTCCTTTCTCCCTCCTGTGTTTATCTCGCTTCCCCTTGAATGCATCAGGAAATATTTCAGTGAAGGTGATGCAACTTTCACTTAGACAGAACCTTTAACATGAAGCAGAGAGCGCAGGACACTTTACAGGGAGGGGAGTGGACCAGGAGCAAGAACTCGGGAGAGGAGTAAACCCACGGAAGAGGCACAGTATGGTGGGCAGGGTTAGGAGGGGAATTCCTCCTATATATATATATATATATATTTGCTGATTGAAAAATAAGACAAATTTTGATTTTAAATACAAATTCAGTTCCCACAAAGGTCTAGTATTCAGTCAAGGAAAAGGAAGGATTTTATTTCAAGGCACTGTGGCAAAAGGTTTGCAAGTCCCAGCGTTGTGAGAACTGGGGAATGAGTGTGTCTGCCCAGCAGCATTCAGTGGGAAGGACTAGACGTGCGATGTACATTGAGCATCGACAGGTCTAACCGGCTCCAGACTGATCGTCGTCTCCAGGACACAGGCCAGCTGCCAGCTGCACATCTCACACTACACACCCAGGAAATCTTTCCTTCACATCGAATGAGCAGGTTTACAGAGGGGAGAGGAGAAGGGGGAAGAGAGGGGAAGGGGGAAGAGAGGAGGGAGAAAAGGAGGAGCGGGGTAGAGAGATGGGAGAGAGGGAGGGAGGGGGTAGAGAGGGAGGGAGGGGTAGCGAGGGAGGGAGGGGGTAGAGAGGGAGGGAGGGGGTAGAGAGGGAGGGAGGGGGTAGAGAGGGAGGGAGGGGGTAGAGAGGGAGGGAGGGGGTAGAGAGGGAGGGAGGGGGTGAGAGGGAGGGAGGGGGTAGAGAGGGAGGGAGGGGGGTAGAGAGGGAGGGAGGGGGTGAGAGGGAGGCAGGAGGGAGGGGGAGAGAGGGAGGCAGGAGGGAGGGGGAGAGAGGGAGGGAGGGGGTGAGAAGGAGGGAGGGGGAGAGAGGGAGGAGGTGAGAGGGAGGGAGGGGGTGAGAGGGAGGGGGAGAGAGGGCGGGAGGAGGGGAGGGGGGGGAGGGGGTGAGAGAGAGGGAGGGGTGAGAGGGGGGGGGAGGGGGGTGAGAGGGAGGGAGGGGTGAGAGGGGGGGGAGGGGGTGAGAGGGAGGGAGGGGGTGAGAGGGAGGGAGGAGGGAGGGGAGAGATTAGGGAGGGAGGGGGAGGGGGTAGAGGGAGGGAGGGGAGAGATTAGGGAGGGGGAGGGGGAGGGGGTGAGAGGGAGGGAGGAGGGAGGGGAGAGATTAGGGAGGGAGGGGGAGGGGGTAGAGGGAGGGAGGGGAGAGATTAGGGAGGGGGAGGGGGAGGGGGTGAGAGGGAGGGAGGGGGGAGAGAGAGTAGAGGGAGTGAGGGGAGAGATTAGGGAGGGGGAGGGGGAGTGAGGGGGAGGGGGGTTAGAAAGCTGCAGTGAGGTGTGGGCAGAGAAACTAGGAGAATGAAACTGACATGTGAAATTGACATGAGGGCTGGGGGGGCTCCAACACATTCAGCTCTGGACTGAAGTTACAAATACTGTCTCAAATAGAAAAGTGGGTTAATACCGACTGGTTAAACGAGACGCGCCCTGAGCAACATATTGGCAGTGAAGGTCGATCAACATCATCAAATCAAACCCTTCCACACAGAGATTTCCCGGTCTCTCTACCAGGATTTATCCTTATGTAATTGTAAAAAACCCACAAACCTGCAGCCAGTTGACTAACCCTGTCCCAGGACACTCTCCCTTTCCCACCCGTTAACTAACAAGTAGAGAACAGGGAAAGAGTGAAAGGTTAACCAGGAGGTGTTAGTACCGACAGGAAAAGGGGAAAAATATCGAATACTGTGGAATTTCCTGCCTGAATTCGGGGATGACTCACCCGGTTTCACTAACTCGTCACATTCCAAAGACCATCAAGTCCTTGCAGGACGAGCAGATCACATTTTAATAGAGAAATAGGAGGTTATCACCTCCTCCAGCTCCACAGCAGGTAAATACCGATCATTACTGGGGCAAGACCAGTGGTTTATCATTAACCTAAAAAATGCAATGATACCAACCCTGTCCCCTTGGAAACGTAACCCAGCCTGAGCACCCAACACATTGCGAATTCCTGACTGTGCTCCATTATTGAGAAGGGCTAATGGGGGTGTCTGTGAGATAATGTGAGACAATGTGTGTGTGTGTGACAGTGAGGGAACGTGAGAGAGTGCATGTGGGAGCATGTCTGTGTGAGGATGTGTGAGGGTGAGTGTGTGTGCATGTGAGGGTGTGTGGGAGAGTGTGTGTGAGGGTGTGTGTGTGTGAGTATGTGTGTGGGAGAGAGTGTGTGTGTGGGAGAGATTGTGTGAGGGTGTGTGTGAGGGTGTGTGTGTGTGTGAGTATGTGTGTGGGAGAGTGAGTGTGTGTGAGGGTGTGTGTGAGTGTGTGTGTGTGTGAGTGTGAGGGTGTGTGTGAGGGTGTGTGTGTGTGTGTCTGTGTGTGTGAGTGTGAGGGTATGTGTGAGTGGGAGAGTGTCTGTGTGTGTGCGAGTGTGAGAGTGTCAGGGTGTGTGTGTGAGTGTGTGTGTATGAGTGTGAGTGTGAGTGAGTGTGAGTGTATGAGTGTGAGGGTGTGTGAGAGTGTCTGTGTGTGTGTGAGTGTGAGGGTGTGTGTGAGTGGGAGAGTGTCTGTGTGTGTGAGTGTGAGGGTGTGTGTGTGTGAGAGTGTCTGTGTGTGTGTGAGTGTGAGGGTGTGTGTGAGCGGGAGAGTGTCTGTGTGTGTGAGTGTGAGGGTGTGTGTGTGTGGGAGAGTGTCTGTGTGTGTGTGTGAGTGTGTGTGAGTGAGTGTGAGTGTGATTGTGAGTGTGAGTGAGTGTGAGAGTTATTGGCAACTTCTGATTTTAGCGACACTCTATAGCTGGTTTTTATATGATTATATTTTGCTCTGCTATAATGTTGGTTGGATTAAACCCTTTATATTCAAAACTAGTTTCTGTGCTTCAGCACCAGGTAACAGCCGGTGTTCAGGCACCGTGAGGTGTCCGAGTATGGAGCCCACTGGCAGGATGCAGCCAGCCTGACTCTCTGCATCGCCCCTCCGAGTCCTTCCGTCTGCCGGGCTGGGGAAAGATCCCATTAAACATCCCACATATGAACCAGTCTTACTTTATTCGATTTATCAGCTGGCTGGCTGTGTATTTGCGCCATTTTTCTTACAGATTCACATTCCTTTTTTAAAAAAAATCCATAATGTCGGTTTGTATTCACTGAAGAAAAGTTTACAGTTAAACTTGTAAATTGCTATTGATTTACCTGCAGCTTTTCTTGTACTACATTTAAAAAGTGGGATTTTTTTTGGGGGGTGGGGGTGATTTTCAGCTGGGAAAAAATATCTGAAGAAACGAGAGTAAAATCAGGAGCAGGTGGGTTTAATCAGCAGAACCTTCAAAAAGGTCACATTTTACACACTGTCGGGAAAAGTAACAATTGCAAGTTTGGAGGTCGACCTTAGGAGACTCCCACCGCCAACAAGACAGAAGAGGCAAGAGTTGCTGGAGAAATAAGTTTGGCAAAATGCACAGTGCTAAACGGGTGATTCTGAAACCCTCTCCCAGATACACACACAAAACAGCAACTGAGACTGCACACAGCGCAGAGGGGGATCGGCAACAGAGCTGGCTTGTGAGCGACTGAATCCAATCCCAGCTATATTCAGAGACGACACACACACAGTCTCCGAACCGATTGTTGCTCATTTTATGAGACTCCTGATTGCAATTCCCTCCCCCACTTCCTTCCCCCCCAAAAAAAATTCAGAATTCCCCCTTTTCCTCGCCCCGCATCTCGCAAGGTGAAATTTAGATTTTATTATAAGAATATTAATAAATTGCAAATTACGGTTTTGCTAAAAAAAGAAAGGAAGGTACTGGCGCCCTCCTAGTCAGAACAGGGAGAGTTCGGATCTGTTGTTAAATAACTCCTCCCATTTGTGGATTTTAAAAATCCAGTTTAACTGTGTCAATGTTTTCCAGAATTCGCATGTTGGTCGAATAAAGTTGGTGAGACTTGGGATGGTTGAAGAGTGGGGCTGGTTGAAGAGTGGGGATGGTTGAAGAGTGGGGCTGGTTGAAGAGTGGGGCTGGTTGAAGAGTGGGGCTGGTTGAAGAGCGGGGCTGGTTGAAGAGTGGGGATGGTTGAAGAGTGGGGCTGGTTGAAGAGTGGGGCTGGTTGAAGAGTGGGGCTGGTTGAAGAGTGGGGCTGGTTGAAGAGTGGGGCTGGTTGAAGAGTGGGGCTGGCTGCTCATTCACTCTCAAAATACACAGTTGGAAGTTGGCAAGAGAATGGGACAACTTCCAATATATTGAACTCAACCTCAGAACAGTGGGTGTCCTGGCCTGATCCCACCTCCATCTGATGGGACCCAGTCCGAAGACTGGCAGTGCCAATTGGCACCTCCCGCAGGATTCCCCATGGCAGCCTCAAGCGATGCCAACCCATGCTTTACCATTCCTGCCCACACCCTTTCCCTCTCCCTCGGAGCTCCAGCACCATCTTCAGTCCATGAACTCAAGCAGCTGTTTAGTCTTAAAGTCCCTCCCCACCCCCCCACCACCCAACTAAAAAAAGTTTGGGTCGCTTTGCCTTGACAACAAGGTCTGAATGAGTCGGGAATCTGCGATAGGCTTAATGGGAGGGTTTGCTGGGGGAGTGAGATAAGGAGGGGGAGTAGTATGGGGGGGCAGGAAAAGTGTGAGGAGGGAGAGGGGGAATGAGAGTGGGACAGGGGAGAGAAATGAGGAGGGGGTAGAAGGTGAAAAAGGAGGGAGAGAGATGGTGGGGGGAGTGAGAGAGATGGTGGGGGGGAGTGAGAGAGATGGTGGGGGAGAGAGAGAGATGGTGGGGGGGAGAGAGATGGTGGGGGGGAGAGAGATGGTGGGGGGGAGAGAGATGGTGGGGGGGAGAGAGATGGTGGGGGGAGAGAGATGGTGGAGGGAGAGATGGTGGGGGGGGGAGAGATGGTGGGGGGGGGAGATGGTGGGGGGGGAGAGAGATGGTGGGGGGAGAGAGATGGTGGGGGGAGAGAGAGATGGTGGGGGGGAGAGATGGGGGGAGAGAGAGATGGTGGGGGGAGTGAGATGGTGGGGGGGGAGAGAGATGGTGGGGGGGTAGAGAGATGGTGGGGGGGAGAGAGATGGTGGAGGGAGAGATGGTGGGGGGAGAGAGGGAAGGGGGGGAGAGAGGGAAGGGGGGGAGAGATGGTGGGTGGGAGAGAGGGAAGGGGAGAGGGGTAAGGGGGGGGGGAGAGATGTGGGAGAGGCGAGGGGGCGATGCAGGGAATGGGGACAGAGGCGCCTCTGAGCGCCAGGGGCAGGAACCTCTCTCGGTGGAATCACCTTTGTAACTCCCGGTCTGTCCTGTCCAGCCCCGGGAGCCGGTCCCCGGTCCCCAGTCTCTGCCCAGCCTCTGAGCGCAGTGCACCGAGCGGGGGGGGGAAGCGGCTCCCACAGCCTCAGCTCGGCCAGCCCTCCCCTCAAACCCGGGGGGGAGAGAGAGAGAGAGAGAGGCCGAACAAAAATAAATCATTGAACGACCCAAGGAGGAGGGGGCTTGTCATCAACATCTGAAATCCGAGGGGCAGAAACTTGGGGTCTCCTGGAAAAAAAACTTTGTCCAGATTGAGCTGCTAGTTTGGGGAGCAGAGATAACCCTGGGGCTTTAACATTACAGACCAGACACTGAAATACATCAATGCAGAGCAGCGATAAACTGCATTAAGCTGAGGAATAAATGCACCATGTTTCCACCCCAATAAAAAAAAGTACATCACTTGCAAAGACACAGCTTCAAATCTGACACGTAAAAACTTAACAGCGGAGAATTGAGCAATGCAGGATCTGCCGGAATCCCCCGACGCCCTCAGACTGGATGGTCGACCCTTACCTGCAAGGCAGAAGCTGACAGCCCAGAGAGCCGCCGAGATGAGCTGCACACCGAGAGTTGACAGCACGCGTGGCCGCGATGGAAGCATGTTGGACCCGGGCTCCGGGAGACTGTGATTCCTCTCTCTCTCTCTCTCAGGGCCGAGAGGCAAGGCGAGTTGGAAGTGGAGGAGGAGGAGGGAGAAAAGAACAAGTAAAAAAAAAGGGACAGTACACACACTGCTCTCTCTCTCTCTCCTTTTTCCAGTGGCTCACAGCAAAATTAAAGATCCCTTGAATTTCCTTTGACGAGGAAACTGATGCAGTCACAATAAGTCATTTTTTTCCTCCCAAAAATCACTTTGAAATCCCAAGTTGTGTCTTCTGATCATTGCCGAGCTGGGCAGGAACTCTCCAGACTCTGTGTGTGTGTGTGTGTGTGTGTATCTGTGTGTGTCCTTCTAGCCCAGCGCCACACATGCACACACACACAACATGCAACTCACTCTCTTCCCCACCACCGCCTTGGACACTTTCCCCATCCAAAAGCCTGTAAAGGTGTAAACAGGAGGCGAGAGCTCTGCGCTCCGCCAATGGAGAGAGAGAGAGAGAGAGACGCCTGCCAGAGAGAGAGAAAAAAATCCCCCAGCCCTTCGCAAAACCCGGCAGCCTCTGCCACACTGCCAGCCCGTCCGCAGCCTGAGAAAAAATCCCATCCCAGCCCACTGCAATCCGGGCGGCGGCGCTTCAATCAGACCACAGCCTCGCAGAGAGAGAGAGAGAGCAGCTTAATAACGGAGCCACTGATCTAATGCATTGCTCCCCTCCACCCCACCCCCCCAGCTGTCAATGTGCAGTTTATCCTTATTGTGATTGATGGGGAGTCAAGTCGACTGATAAAATAGATTGTAAATCCTTTATTATTAATAAACACGGCAAGCCTGACCTCGCTTCCCCGCAATTAATTTAAAGTAACTCCGACTGACGGCCAGAAACGTGGCTTTAAAACATTGTAGAAATTTGTTCTGATAAATGCACTCCCAGTTCATTATTAAATTGTGCTGCCACTTTTTATCCCCCCTCTGGGGTGGGCAATGTTGCTGCTGTGACTTTGGGGCCCAAAATTGGAAAATAAAAAGTTATTTTTTTTAAATCCTTTGCTCGCTGGAGTTTTAATTAGTACAAAAATGAGCTAAACTCCCAATCGTGATTTTGTCTTTGGCCACTAGTCCCAACTATTTGGATTGAAAACCAACAAAAAAACTTAAGAATGAGTGCCCTTGAAGTGAGTCCTGTCGGGGATGGTGACAGACCAGGGAATTAATTAATATCTGTTTTTAAAAAAAGGAACAATGTTAGTTTCCATCGAGTTAGTAACTCGCGCAGGTCACAATAGCAAACTTGCCAATCCTGTAGCTTGACTTCAAATTCAAGAACTTTCAAATCTGCAACCCCCCCCCCCCCCCCCCCTCTCTGACTGGGCAAAATATTCAGGTTTAAAATCCGAATAGGAAATAAACAGCGACCATGTAATTTCCGGAACGATTCCCTTGGAATAATCAAATTAAGGAATAAACTTATGTTTTTTAAACACCGCCACGTATAATAGGCAGCTAAATACAAGGGGATTGGATTGAGCAAGTGGTTTCTATAAGTGAACGGGGGGAGGAAAAAAGGTGGTTTAAATGAAATTTTAATCCACGGTGCAATCGCCACGAGAGGCTGTGGCTGGGGTTATTCCGGCCCTGGGCGCTGCAATAAATGGTGTGATCGCATTCTCGGGTCAATTCAGTTGGCACAGATCGAAACAGACACCAATCCGTATATATCTTGAACCCCAAAAATCACACAAAGTGTGCACCCCCCCCCCCCCCCCCCCTTCGCATGCAACTTTCTCCCGAATCCAGATTACTCTGAAACTGCTCCAAACAAGACCTTGCTGGCTAAAATGCAAAGGATTTTTGAGAGCCAGCAAAAAAAAATTGCCCTGTAAATAAATGTACATCGCAGTCAAGAATGTGCCTTCAGAAGGAGCAATTACTCACTTTCAAACGCACTGTTTAACTGCAGTTCAGCTGCAGACGGGAGTTAGAAGATAACAGGCCCGAGACCGATATTACCTGGCGTCGGCGCTAACTCCAGATAGTTTTACTGCTACTTTTATCAGCGACCTTGATGTGGAGATCTGGTCCAGTTTATTGTTTTACAATATGATAAGGGCAACTGAGCTGGCGCCAAGCAGCGTTTGAATAGAGATACTGTCCGGGGGTTGGGGGGTTGCGGGGGAGCAGAGTTGGAAATGTTCTGTTCCAGGACGTCCTGTCAATGAATACATGGAGGGGAGGGAAGAGATAAGTTTTTACACCGAGCTGGAACAAGCGTTCACTTTTACACTCCACTCGAGGGTTCTGTCCTTTATTGCCAAGAGAGACAGTAATGATTACTTACAAAAAAAATCTATGGTTCAGTCGTATTTTTAAAAGTTCATCCTCTGATTTAATGAAAATTCCAGGGTCTGAGACTGACGATTTATTTAGGTTAATCATTTTTTACTTTTATCAGTTTTTTTTTAAAAACTTTAAAAATTGCATTTTAGAATGTGATTTTAAAAGCAGTTTTTAAACAAATGAACCCAAGCTTTAAATCGTCTTGCGGATACAGAAAACCAGCCAAAGCAAATCCAAAGCTGCCAAAACATATCCGCAGCTCACAATTTAGATTAAACCGATTGGCAGGAATTGTAATTTGGGGGGAAAAAAATGAGTTGTTATTATTTTTGGTCAAAATAAAGTTTGTCTGCGGAGGTTTCTTTCCGGAGTTACTCCTTTGGCCCCCAACTTTCCCCAATGACACAAATCAGTTTTTTTGGTCTCTTTGTCTGCAAGGTGCCTCCTCCCTTTTAGCCCTGACTGGAGAAGTTGACCAGATTTAGTTGTCTCTGCGATCAGGCGAGAGGAGAGACACAGTTAGCAATTACAGGGCATGGCACCAGGGGGCGCATCGGCACCAACATAGGAAAAGTGACCCCCAGCACCAAGTTAGATAAAGATTATTAATAAGCAAATGTGTTTAAGGAGGGGGTAAATTATAAACAGCTCTCCCATAATGATTTCACTGCACGCTTGGAGCCTTCCCCCACCCGTGGGCACTGCAGGGAATAGAGTGCCAGACACAAATAACAATATTATGAGTTAGATCGATACATTTTCCCCTTTTGTTTAAATTAACACTTTATGTCTGAATTATTAAATTGGTTGTGGCCCCCTCACACTTGTAGATTGGTTTTCCTGTTCATGACACGGGTGGGTGGGGGGGGGGCAAAACCCAATGTTGGTCAATTAAAATAGGCATAAAATAAGGTGAGGCAGAAAATCTTTCACTAAACAAAGTTACACCCAGAATCAAGAGATAAAAACTGCTCCCCTTCCCCTCCCTTTACCCAGTTACACATTCAAGAACTGAGTGAAGTAGCGCAAGTGGAGATTTATCCCTGTTAAAGTTGCAGGGGGAAATAATGCACATTTGTAAAGCAACTGCATTCTTCTTGCATTCTCTGCAGTTTTAATTTGCCACCGTGTAGGCGATTGTAACAGTGGGCGCCAATGCAGAGAGTAAGTATCTGAGAAAGGTTCACTTTCTGCACAGTGCAGCTATTTCCTCTCGCTCTCCACTGCTCCTGTAGCACGGGAGGAGGGGGGGGGGGGAAATTACAACATAAACAGCGACCAGCGTGCGTGCGCATCTGACCAACATCTTTCGTATTCAGGTCCCTGTACACGGTGATTCGGAAGCGCTTTCCTACTCGCTGTTTGTCAGGGATTCAGCTCAGCAGACGCCCCCGCCCCCGCCTCCCTCTGCCACGAATCTCAAAGCTTGAAGGGTGTCCCTGTGGGAGACTCCCAGACTGTACAACAGACACTTTACACGGCAGCCACTAAGCAGCATTCCCCTTCAATGTCGCCTCAATAATTAATCTGCCAGAGGTGCAATAACTATCAATAATGCAGGGCCAATAATGTTATACAAGTTCAAGACACCAATCTGCCACTGCGATCGCCTTGTTCCAGGGACCCCTGCAGTTTCACGATTTACTTTTACCAGTGTGCGCACATACAGGCCCTGAGTGATGCGTTAAGCCTATAGCAGATACGGGGCTAGAAATTCATCTCAGGCAGTGGCACACTATGGGTGGTAGTGGATCGACTGTCCGTTATGCACAGCGCCTGATAGTCCCATTGCAGTCAATATCCATTGCGCATAACGGGCAGCCAATCCGATAGAGTCATAGAGTCATAACGGCACAGAAGGAGGCCATTCGGCCCATCGAGTCCGTGCCGGCTCTCTGTAGAGCAATCCAGTCAGTCCCATTCCCCCGCTCTATCCCCATCGCCCTGCAAGTTTATTTCCCTCAAGTGCCTATCCAGTCTCCCCTTGAAAACATTGAGTGTCTCCGCTTCCACCACTTCCGTCAGCAGCGAGTTCCAGGTCCTCACCACTCGCTGCGTAAAATTTTTTTTCCTCACATCCCCCCTGTATCTCTTGCCCAAAACCTTAAATCTGTGTCCCCTAGTCCTTGTACCATCAGCTAATGGGAACAGCCTTTCCCCGTCTAGCCTATCCAAACCCGTCATAATCTTGTACACCTCTATCAAATCACCCCTCAACCTCCTTTGCTCTAATGAAAACAAATCCAGCTTCTCCAACCTGTCCTTGTAGCTGAGATCCCCCAACCCCGGAACCATTCTGTTAAATCTCCTCTGCACCCGCCCGTATTGTGCCACCGCCCAGGATGAATATCTACCCCACGGTCTCTTTGATCAATAAAATATAAACAGATCTTAAAATAGTTACGCTATATCTCTCCCCCCCCCCCCTCCCCCCCCCCCCCCTCCCCCCCCCCCCTCCCCCCCCCCCCACCCTCCCCAGTAAGCACTTGTTTGGAAACACTAGTTATCATTGGTCATGTACTGGACCCATATTCACAGACCAAGAGAATCGTGGACCTCTGGAACAGGCTGCTGTCTCGTGCGGTGGATGCCGATTCACTGAATTCCTTCAGGCGAGAGCTGGACCTGTTTCTGGCTGGGGTGGAGATCACCTCTTACAGAAGGTAGGTACTGCAGGGAATTCAGGGCCAGAGTGATCACCTGGACTAGTTCTGATCATCTAAAGGGGGGTCAGAGAGGAATTTTCCAGCTTTTTCCCCCCCTAATTGCTGCGGGTTTTTAATCTGTTTTTTTCACCTCTCCTGGAAGATCACACGGCGATCGGGTGGGGGGTGCGGGGGGAGTCGCTGTATTGTGGTGCACAAGGCATTGCAGTTGTGTGAGGAAGGCTGGATGGAGCAGAGGGTCTTTACCCGTCCATCATTGTTAATTTGTTATTGATCCGACCCTCCCAGAAGCAGCTTTTCCACAGCCTTTTGGGCAATCTGGAAACACTGGGATAGCAGGTCGTGTGATGGCATAATACGGGAGGGTAGGTGGCCTGCCAATAATGCCCATTGTTTTCGTATCTTCGCATTCTTCCCTTGGAGAACAGAGTGAGGCAGTGGGAAGATTCGTGGGCTGATTGACAGTCTGACAGGCCGTGACGTCAACGCTCCTTCCATGGCCGTGACCATCTTTGCCCCAGCCGATAGTGGGGATAAGTCCTATAGAGCGGGAGGGTTTTATGGGCTTTCACAACCCCATATGATGAGGTGGGCGGGGGGTGGCGGGCCACCCACATCCACCGGGCACGAGTATCGCGCTGGATAGTCAACACCGGAATTCCGAGCTGGAGCTCCGGCCTCCACTCGCCGGGACTGTCTGGAGCGGGGATCGAACCCTGCACCTTCTGACTCAGAGGCGGGAGTGAGAAGGGCTTGCTCCATGCCCACGTGAATCACTTAAAAACCATCTGCAAGTTGTTCTGAATACTGATCTAACACTGTGTGGCCATTCGAGTTCTACAATCTGTTGTGGACTCATTATTGAAACCCAGGGGATTACAGCCCTGGGGATTACAGCCCTGGGGATTACAACCCTGGGGATTACAGCCCTGGGGATTACAGCCCTGGGATTACAGCCCAGGGGATTACAGCCCTGGGGATAACAACCCAGGGGATTGCAGCCCTGGGGATTACAGCCCAGGGGATTACAGACCTGGGGATTACAGCCCAGGGGATTACAGCCCTGGGGATTACAGCCCTGGGGATTACAGACCTGGGGATTACAGCCCAGGGGATTACAGCCCTGGGGATTACAGCCCTGGGGATTACAGACCTGGGGATTACAGCCCAGGGGATTACAGCCCTGGGGATTACAGCCCTGGGGATTACAGCCCAGGGGATTACAGCCCTGGGGATTACAACCCTGGGGATTACAGCCCTGGGGATTACAGCCCAGGGGATTACAGCCCTGGGGATTACAGCCCTGGCTCTCCAGCTCAGTGTATATTTTGCACATGACGGCACTCCTCTCTTCTCCGACGAAAGCTTCCATGGGGCAATGCCATGGCTGGAGCAGATGGTGGAAGGATGACATTCAATCCTCAAGGCGGCTCCACTGAGGAAGCAACACAAAGTTGACAATAAAATTTCAGCGTAAACAGCTGAGATCTCATCTTGTTGGATATGTTCCTCAGCTCTTACATCTTCCCACTCGAAAATGAGAGCAGCTTTGTGCTGGCAAGTTGCCCACAAGGAACATATACCGATAAAAGACCATTCAGCCCATCTTATGGGTCCCTGCCACAGATCAGCTCCAATCATTTCTACCCAGCCCGTTTAATCTGTCCAATTTGAACTGGTGATTAACAGCAGCTGCCAATCATTTATTTTCTTACTGCTTTGTATCGATCTTGCTTTTTTTGTTAAATGCACCCTTTTCCTCGCTGGTAGATCACCCTTTCCCAATAATATTGCTCCTCCATCTAACTCAGCTGGTCTGGCTTTTGCACCTGTTTCTGGCCTCTTGCATATCCCCGATTTCCTTCGTCCTACTATTTGGTGGCCGTGCCGTCCAAAAATGTGCGGGTTAGGTTGATTTGGCTATGATAAATTGACCCTTAGTGTTAGGGGGGGATTAAATATGTGGGGTTACGGGGATAGGATGGGATATGTTAGGGGGAATTAAATACGTGGGGTTACGGGGATAGGGTGGGATATGTGTCCGTGCAGGCTCGATGGGCCGAGATGGCCTCTATCTGTACTGTGGGGATTCTGTGTGAGAAAGTAGGGACAGGGTACTGGATTTGGATGATCAGCCATGATCGTATTGAATGGTGGAGCAGGCTCGACGGGCCGAATGGCCTACTCCTGCTCCTAGTTTCTATGTTTCTATGTTTCTATGTGCCTTCAGCTGCCGAGGCCCTAAGCTCTGGAATTCCCTCCCTAAACCTCTCCGCCTCTCTACCGCTCGCTCTTCCTTTAAGATGCTCCTTAAAACCTACCTCTTCTGCTTATTGCCCTTATAGCTGTTTGTGGGAGCTTGCTGTGTGCAATTGGCTGCCGTGTTTCCTACGTTACAACTGTGCCTACACTTCAAAAGTACTTCATTGGCTGTATAGCGCTTTGGGATGTCCGGTGGTTGTGAAAGGCGCTATAGAAATGCAAGTCTTTCTTTTCTTTGACCAAGGTTTTGCTCTCCTGTCCTAACATCTTCTAACGTGGCTCAGCATCAATTTATGTCTGATAACGCTCCTGTGAACATAAGAACATAAGAAATAGGAGCAGGAGGAGGCCATTCGGCCCCTCGAGCCTGCTCCGCCATTCAATAAGATCACGGCTGATCTGATCTTGGCCTCAACTCCATTTCCCTGCCCGCTCCCCATAACCCTTGACTCCCTTATCGTTCAAAAATCTGTCTATCTCCACCTTAAATATATTCAATGACCCAGCCTCCACAGCTCTCTGGGGCAGAGAATTCCAAAGATTCACGACCCTCGGAGAGAAGAAATTCCTCCTCATCTCCGTTTTAAACGGGCGCCCCCTTATTCTGAGACTGTGCCCCCTGGTTTCAGAATAAGGGGTCGCCCATTTAAAACGGAGATGAGGAGGAATTTCTTGGGACGTGGTTACGACGTAAAAAGGCGCTACATAAATGCAAGTTGTTGTTGTTCTGATCACTGTTCATTCCCCCTTTCCCGTTGTGGAATGCTTTGAGCAGTAAAGGTGTTATTTGAGTGAGGCTGCTCTGTTGCTGTTGGCCACATTATGCAGCTTAATATAAAAACACAGACATTGCTCATTGGAAAAGTTTAGGCCGATTTAGCACGTGTTTCAGCAATGTAGAATGTCAGGCAGGTCGGCCTCAGACCATGCCGTGACACTAAGCACAAACACCTTCAAGGGGCAGGTGCTAACAATGCCGGGGACTGGCAGAGAATACCTCCAAGGGACTGACACACTCTATACCACGAGGCTGAGTAAGGACATCTTCAAGGGACGTGTCATGGGGGTGGGAGTTAGAGAGCTGCAGGAAGGCTATGGGTGAACCGAGATCAGACGTAGACACTGAAGGGCTACGGAACAAACTGCTTACTCAAAGGACTGCATGAAGACGTCACTAACAGCTCGACTGTGTAAGCTGCTGGGGACCAGACAATGCAATAAGATGCCAATTGGACATGTCTATTTGAATGATACCTGTGATTGTTATGACAGAATTAAAACCAGACTGAGTTATATAAATCCTTATATTGCATCCAGCCAACTAAAACTGACCTTTTCATTCAAGAAGGTGCCATCAATTTCAATGAATATGACAGTAGGCCACACACACGCACACGCACACGCACACACACACATGCGATATTACATTTGAATGGCCACAATGATGTCCCTGCATGATTCCAAGGCTTCGTTGATCGAATAAAACCATAAGAACATAAGAAATAAGAGCAGGAGTAGGCCATTCAGCCCCTTGAGCCTGCTCCGCCATTCAATAAGATCATAGCTGATCCTCAACCTCAACTCCACTTTCTTGCCCGATCTCCATATCCCTTGATTCCCCTAGAGTCCAAAAATCTATATCTCAGCCTTGAATATACTCAACGACTGAGCCTCCACAGCCCTCTGGGGTAGAGAATTCCAAAGATTCACCCTCTGAGTGAAGAAATTTCTCCTCATCTCAGTCCTAAATGGCTGACCCCTTTATTCTGAGACTGTGACCCCTGGTTCTAGACCCCCCCAGCCAGGGGAAACATCCTCCCTGTATCTACCCTGTAAGAATTTTGTATGTTTCAATGAGATCACCTCTCATTCTTCTAAACTCTACAGAATATAGGCCTAGTCTACTCAATCTCTCCTCATAGGACAATCCCCCCATCCAGGAATCGGTCTGATGAACCTTTGTTGCACTCCCTCTATGGCAAGTATATCCTTCCTTAGGTAAGGAGACCAAAACTGTACACAATACTCCAGGTGTGGTCTCGCCAGGGCCCGATATAATAGCAGTAAGATGTCTTTACTCTTATACAAATACTCTTGTAATAAAAACTAACATACCATTTGCTTTCCTAATTGCTTGCTGTACCTGCATGTTGACTTTCAGTGATTTGTGTACAAGGGCACCCAGGTCCCTCTGAACACCAACATTTCCCGATCTCTCACCATTTAAAAAATACTCTGCTTTTTCTATTTTTCCTACCAAAATGAAAGAGATTGTACTTCTTCCTTATTGTAACTATTTTCTCTTCTTTTGATTCTCCCCCTCACCCGTCCCCCCCCAACATGGAATCTTTCCCCCAGATAACCTTCGTTCGGAGGCTGATTATGGTCCAGTTCCACCTCAGCTGCATTAACTCCAAGATCCGAGCCTTGCAGGAGCAGTGCACAGCCAACAAGCTCAAGTGCAAGCTGAGCAGCCACTAGACTTGCCATAGAGGGAGTGCAGCGAAGGTTCACCAGACTGATTCCTGGGATGGCAGGACTATCGTATGAGAAGAGATTGGGTCGACTAGGCCTGTATTCACTAGAGTTTAGAAGAATGAGAGGGGATCTCATTGAAATGTATAAAATTCTGACAGGGCTAGACAGACTGGATGCAGGGAGGATGTTTCCCCTGGCTGGGGGGGTCTAGAACGAGGGGTCAGTGTCTCAGGATACGGGGTAAGACATTTAGGACTGAGATGAGGAGAAATTTCTTCACTCAGAGGGTGGTGAACCTGTGGAATTCTCTACCACAGAAGGCTGTGGAGGCCAAGTCACTGAATATATTTAAGAAGGAGATGGATAGATTTCTAAACACAAAAGGCATCAAGGGGATATGGGGAGAGAGCGGGAATATGGTATTGAGATAGAGGATCAGCCATGACCATATTGAATGGCGGAGCAGGCTCGAAGGGCCGAATAGCCGACTCCTGCTCCTATTTTTCTATGTTTCTATGTAGACCATGAGCTGGACAATGGGGTCGAGCGGAAAAAACAAAAAAAACTTCCGCAGCGAGTTGTTGTGATCTGGAATGCGCTGCCTGAAAGGGCGGTGGAAGCAGATTCAATAGTAACTTTCAACGGGAATTGGATAAATACTTGAAGGGAAATAGTTGCAGGGCTGTGGGGAAAGAGCAGGGGGTGGGACTAATTGGAGAGCTCTTTCAGAGAGCCGGCATCCCACGATGGGCCGAATGGCCTCCTTCTGTGCTGTATCATTCTATGATTCTATGAATTTTGATTGGTAACGCTCCTGTGAAGCGCCTTGGGATGTTTTACCATGTTAAAGGCGTTATATAAATAAAAGTTGTTGTCATTGTTGAGTTTCCGCTTTGGGTGCAATCAGGAAATTGCGGCCAAAATGCGTTTGAAATTGCGCTGGTTGGGTTAGGCTTCAAATTTCCGCTAAAATTAATTTGCATAATCACAGTCGTAAAATCTCCCATGAGCCAGCGCAATCGGGCAGCGTAACAGAACCTAATCCTTTCTTGTTGTATTTCTTGCCGTCTTTCGGATGAGATGTTAAACCGAGGCCCCGTCTGCTCTCTCAGGTGGATGTAAAAGATCCCATGGCACTATTTTGAAGAAGAGCAGGGGGGAGTGCTCCCCGGTGTCCCGGGGCCAATATTTATCCCTCAATCAACATCACTAAAAACAGATTATCTGGCCATTATCACATTGCTGTTTGTGGGATCTTGCTGTGCACAAATTGGCTGCCGCGTTTCCTACATTACAACAGTGACCACACTTCAAAAAGTCCTTCATTGGCTGTAAAGCGCTTTGGGACGTCCTGAGGTCGTGAAAGGCGCCGGAGAAATGCGAGTCTGTCTTTTCTTTTTTTAAAGACTATTCCTTGATGTATTTATGAGGGAGATCCTGGTGCAGTTTTATTAATTATTTATTAATAAACTTTACCTGACGAAGGAGCAGCGCTCCCAAAGCTCGTAATTTCAAATAAAACTGTTGGACTATAACCTGGTGTTGTGCGACTTCTCAGTTTTATTAACACAGCTGAAGGTGGGTTTATCACAAAAATAAGCATTTTTAATAAGAGTGTGCAGTCGTCCACCTGTGAGTAACCTGATTTCAAAATCACTGAAAGCGACTTAAAAAAAACTATAGCGAACCATTTAATAGTTTCATTGGGGCACACTGGTCAGTTTCTTCGTAAAATAAATATATTTTGACATGAAAAAACTTTAAAAACGTGCCGACTAGTACCTGTGCACCTAAGAAAATGAGCGCAGTTTGAAGAGCCTTCCCGAACCAGCGCAGTCGGCGGAATCTCGCGATGGCGATCTGGGGGCGGGGCGGAGAGAGGCAGCGAGGCAGAGAGGCTTATTACAATCACGACCTATTACAATTCCTTGAATGTTTCATTGCGTAGGCAACAATTCCTCAGGAACACAATATTGTTTCATTTCAACACGCCTCGTTCGACAGTGCTGAAATGGCTCCTTCTGACATAGTGCTGCATCGAAAAAAGTAACTCCAACAAACTCGTCATAAAATGCACCACACACTGACACTTCCTCGCTGACACAGTTCTTGCTGTCAGCACTAACTTAGCCTTTTTGATACAGTCCCAGGCGTATTTGATGCCACTCTTGTGTGATGTTGATAAAAGCAAGGCTTGCAAGTATCAGATCTCTCAGAAGCATCTCAAAAAAATGAATGACAGTGACTGTAGGCAAATGCAGAAGCTGTTTTGCCCGCAGCTAGATCCCGCAAACAGCAATGAGATGAATGAGCCGCTAAACTGTTTTTCAGGTGCTGGTTGAGGAGGGAGGAATGGTGACCAGGTGAATAGTGCTGTGGTGTCATAATTGACGCCGAGATGAGCTTCCGACCACATAGCCGCACCATCACTAAGACCGCCTATTTCCACCTCCGTAACATCGCCCGTCTCCACCCCTGCCTCAGCTCATCCGCTGCTGAAACCCTCATCCATGCCTTTGCTACCTCTAGACTTGACTATTCCAATGCACTCCTGGCCAGGCCTCCCACATTCTACCCTACGTAAACTTGAGGCCATCTAAAACTCGGCTGCCCGTGTCCTAACTCACACCAGGTCCCGTTCGCCCATCACCCCCTGTGCTCGCTGACCTACAATGGCTCCCGGTTAAGCAACGCCTCGATTTAAAAATTCTCATCCATGTTTTCAAAACCCTGCATGGCCTCGTCCCTCCCTATCTCTGTAACCTCCTCCAGCCCCACAACCCTCTGAGATATCTGCGCTCCTCCAATTCTGGCCTCTTGAGCATCCCCGATTTTAATTGCTCCACCATTGGTGGCCGTGCCTTCAGCTGCCTGGGCCCTAAGCTCTGGAATTCCCTCCCTAAACCTCTCCGCCTCTCTACCTCTCTCCTCCTTTAAGACACTCCTTAAAACCTCCCTCTTTGACCAAGCTTTTGCCCTAATATCTCCTTATGTGGCTCGGTGTCAAATTTTGTTTGATAACGCTCCTGTGAAGCGCCTTGGGACGTTTTACTACGTTAAAGGCGCTGTATAAATACAAGATGTTGTTGTTGTGGGATCTTTAGTATCCACCTAAACCATTGGAGCAGATAAAGAGGTCCTTGGTTTAATGGTTTAACTGGAAGATGCTATTTTGGACAGTGCCGCGCTCCCTCGCTACTGTACTAAAGTGTCAGCCTAGATTTTGTGCTCAAGTCTCTGGAGTGGGCCTTGAGCCCACAACCTTCTGCCTCATCGGGGAGAGTGCTGCCCACTGAGCCACAGCTGATGACTCCTAGAAAAATAACGACCATATTTTTGCATTTTCTCCCCTGATTAGCGAAAGACAGTCTTGCATTTCTACAGCGCCTTTCATGACCTCAGGACGTCCCAAAGCGCTTTACAGCCAATAAAGTTATTTTTGAAGTGTAGCCACTGTTGTAATGTAGAAAGCGCAGCAGCCAATTTGCCCACAGCAAGATCCCACAAAACAGTAATGAGACACATGACCAGATAATCTGTTTTCGTGATGTCGGTTGAGGGATAAATATTGGCCAGGCTTCATGTTGAGTTTAAGGCAGTGTGGAGAGAACTTGCAATGGAAAACAGTGCCCAAGATGTTATATCTAAAGCTACAATGAATATCAACAATATGGCGGGGAAGGAACGTTACTCAATCTACAGACACAGAATTAATAGGTTGTCACAATGCACTTGGTACCCAAGTTTGACGGTTCTGCTTTGCACCAGCAGTACATGTGTGAAGGGTGAATGCACCCTGACTGTGGTTGTGTAACTCGAATGTAGTGTCAAACCAAGGAGGTCCCTTGGGTTCCCTGAGCACCTTCCTACATTACAACAGTGACTACACTTCAAAAAGTACTTCATTGGCTGTAAAGCGCTTTGAGACGTCCGGTGGTCGTGAAAGGCGCTATAGAAATGCAAGTCTTTCTGTCCTTCTTTCTTTCTTTCTTTCACTTTTGAATTACTTGCAACACATTTAAATATTTAGATTTACATTAAATACATGAGAGGACGTGCGCTTCCTCCTCTTGCCACTGCCACTTTTCATTTCTCATATCAACGATCCATTTGGGCTCGCCCTCCTGAGATTGACAATTTGCTGTCAATGAGTGCTGCGTTTGGGGCAATTTTGCACTGTGGACCCACATCCACCAGGAACTGGATTGAGAGAGCAACAAACACACTTCGTTCAGATCCTTTCGGATGGCACAGAGAAGCCGTTGATCCCGTCACTCTATCACAGATTTGAACACAGGTTTCAAAGGTGAACGGTCAGTATTATAACCCGGGCAACAAGCATACTTAAACTACTTTTATAATGGGGCCACCAAGCGGATTTAAAAAATTTGTTCCTGGGATGTGGGCGTCGCCGGCAAGACCAGCATTTATTGCCCATCCCTAGTTGCCCTTGAGAAGTGGTGGTGAGCCGTCTTCTTGAACCGCTGCAGTCCGTGTGGTGAAGGTGCTCCCACAGTGCTGTTAGGGAGGGAGTTCCAGATTTTGACCCAGCGACGGTGAAGGAATGGCGATATACTTCTAAGTAAGGATGGTGTGTGACTTAGAGGGGAACATGGAGGTGGTGGTGTTCCCATGCACCTGCTGCCCTTGTCCTTCTAGGTGGAAGAAGTCGCGGATTTGGGAGGTGCTGCCGAAGAAGCCTTGGCGAGTTGCTGCAGTGCATCTTGTAGATGGTACACACTGCAGCCGCGGTGCGCCGGTGGTGGAGGGAGTGAATGTTTAAGGTGGTGGATGAGGTGCCAATCAAGCGGCCTGCTTTGTCCTGGATGGTGTCGAGCTTCTTGAGTGCTGTTGAAGCTGCACTCATCCAGGCAAGTGGAGGGTATTCCATCACACTCCTTACTTGTGCCTTGTAGATGGTAGAAAGGCTTTGGGGAGTCAGGAGGTGAGACACTCGCCGCAGAATACCCAGCCTCTGGCCTGCTGTTGTAGCCACAGTATTTATGTGGCTGGTCCAGTTAAGTTTCTGGTCAATGGTGACCCCCCAGGATGTTGATGGTGGGAGATTCGGCGATGGTAATGCCATTGAATGTCAAGGGGCGGTGGTAAGACTCTCTCTTGTTGGAGATGGTCATTGCCTGGCACTTGTGTGGTGCGAATGTTATGGATATTGCCCTGCTAGTCAGCTGTGGAAAAACACTGGCGATATTAGGTCTCTCATCACAGGGCAAGGAGGCTTCATGCTAAAGAGCAGCAAATGGGGTAAATATTACGCCCCCCTCTAAAAACTAATTTGGTCCATTGTTGAATCAGACAACAATGGTAGAGAAAGGCAGAGATATCCTGTAATAGGGAGGACTTCCAATCAGAGTTACTTAAAAATAAATCTTTTGAAATCCCAAATCCGCGTGAAAACAGGGCTCCATACTGCACCCAACACCGTTGACATGGGTTTTTGTATCTCTGGCCTATAATTAAGCTAAGCATGAACTAAGTGCAGCTCGCATCAGCTACAGTCATTTAAGAAGGGGATTTGTTAAGCTCCCGAGGGAGAGGGGTATTGGAGCTGTCTGGGCTCTCCTTAGAGCATAGAAGGTTGAGAGGAGATTTGATAGAAGGTTGAGAGGAGATTTGATAGAAGGTTGAGAGGAGATTTGATAGAAGGTTGAGAGGAGATTTGATAGAAGGTTGAGAGGAGATTTGATAGAAGGTTGAGAGGAGATAGAGGTGTTCAAAATCATGAAGGGTTTTGATAGAGTAAATAAGGAGAAACTGTTTCCAGTGGCAGAAGGGTCGATAACCCAAGGACACAGATTTAAGGTAATAAAAACAGAAAATGCTGGAGATACTCAGCAGGTCAGGCAGCATCTGTGAAGAGAGAAACAGAGTTAACGTTTCAGGTCGATGACCTTTCGTCAGAACTGGAAAAAAGCAGGAGATGGAACAGATTTTTAAGCAAGTGTAGGGGCAGGGAAAGGGGGGAGGGGATGAAAGAACAAAAGGGAAGGTCTGTGATAGGACAGAAGGCAGGAGAGGTTAAGAGACATTCAGAGATATTCAAGGTAAAAGGAGATGGTAATGGGACAGGTTGAGAAACAAAGGATTTAAGGTGATTGGCAAAAGAGCCAGAGGGGAGATGAGGAAACATTTTTATTACACAGCAATCTCGAATGCGTTGCCTGAAAGGGCGGTGGAAGCAGATTCAATAGTAAATTCAAAAGAGAATTCGATAAATATTGGAAGGGGAAATTTTTTTACAGGACTATGGGGAAAGAGCAGGGGGGAGTGGGACTAATTGGAGAGCTCTGCCAAAGAGCCGGCACAGGCACGATGGGCCGAATGGCCTCCTTCTGTGCTGTATCATTCTTTGATTCGCCCAGTGATGCATCACGGGCAGCCGTGGTTCTGTGGGCCTCGGGGCAGTGCCTTATGGAGTCAGTGAGGTATTTCCCAGAGTTTTACCAAAAAATTGGCCACAGGCCTTTTTATTTGTTGATTCCCCCCCCCCCACCCCACCCCCCAATCCTCCTCCGCCGGAAGTTACCAGTGACTGGGGAGGGTCAGTGCGCGAGGCTGAACACTGACAGAGCCAACAACCTCTTCTCACTGTTCCTTGTGTACGTTCCTGCCTTTCTGCAGCTGACACCAGAATTAAGTTGAAGAGAACTGATCTGACCGACCGCACTTACAGCGTGTCCCGCTAAGTACTGTATCACTAGCAAATGGGTTAAGAACTGGAACAAATAGGTCTGAGTTTTGAATTGCTGATACTGTAATCAATGCTGAGAATGACGGTTCGCCCTTATATAAAACACTACTTGCATCACAGTAGCCTCAATATATGTACTGTTTGCTCAGTATAATCACCCTTTATAATGCCAGTTTGTTGTTTTATAAGCAGTTTTTCTCAATCTGACACTCAGTTCATCTGATATGTAACGACGGAGTCTTAATTAGATTCGTCCTCCATTGCACAAAAAAATGTTCGGCCTCCAATGTTCTTGAAAAATCAAAATGGTTTTTAGCCGTTCCAGAATGTAACCACTCAATACAGTTATCTCTGGGGCTGGAATGCCAATCATTGTATTCCTGTCTGGACGCCAGATTTTTCGAACAGTTTGCTTCCTGATCCTGTGCACATTGGGTTCAAAAACTGGTCTCAGATCAGTTGAGTCAGCCTTAGTTTGATGCATTGGAACCGTGAGACAGTCTGGAGCCCGTCTCATAATAAACTCTGACTTCAGTGGTGTGCACTGAACCCAATCAATTCAACTCGCACCCTTTCTCAGCCGCGTCCTAGACTGGAGTAAACAAATGCATTGATATAAATGGCCGAGTGCTGGAGGATCTGTTCGGGATCAGAGAAAGACAGACTTGCATTTCTATAGCGCCTTTCACGACCACCGGACGTCCCAAAGCGCTTTACAGCCAATGAAGTACTTTATGAAGTGTTGCCGCTGTTGTAATGTGGGAAACGCGGCAGCCAATTTGCGCACAGCAAGCTCCCACAAACAGCAATGTGATAATGACCAGATAATCTGTTTTTAGTGCTGTTGGTTGAGGGATAAATATTGGCCAGGACACCGGGGAGAACTCCCCTGCTCTTCTTCAAAATAGTGCCATGGGATCTTTTACGTCCACCTGAGAGGGCAGACGGGGCCTCGGTTTAACGTCTCATCCGAAAGATGGCACCTCCGACAGTGCAGCACTCCCTCAGCACTGCACTGGAGCGTCAGCCTAGATCTTTGTGCTCATTCACATTGAGCATACACATTCGGAATTTAAAGTGGGCTTTGAGATATTCAGACAATTTTCCCCTCTTCTCCTACCTGTTGCTCTGCTGAAGGAGTTGACTCCTGCCTGGCATCCGGATCGACAGGCATCAGTTGTCGTGGCACCTTACTCCAGCGCACATTCTTCGCGTGTGATTCTGGACACCGCAAGGCCTTTGACCGTGGGGTGGGAAGGAATCTCAGCCACAGTGGGTCCGGTCCCCCACCCGACATGCACATATGTTACTGTATAGTGATCAGGAGTGGAAACCCAAGCCAATGCACCCCTCCCTAATCTGGGGGGGGAGTGCGTGGTGTGCGGGCGGGAGGGAAATGATGAGACCCACTGTCGGACTTCTGCTGCTGACTACAGTTGCCTCAGCACAGACCAGGTACGGGCACACGAGAGCTTGTCCATTGAGGAAGTTCAATACTTTTCTCTACTCTGTTAACTCCTGTAAAAGTTTAACCCAGTGTGTCATTAGTAAGAGATAAGTATTCCAAGAACTCGAGTTGGCTAAGTATCAACGCAAATCTCCGTGCTATGAATCTTTAATTTTAGAGAATTTTACGCACTGCGAAATGGCGTAAATAAAAAGAAAACAATATTTCACATTTCTATAGCGCCTTTCATGACCTCAGGACGTCCCAAAGCGCTTTACAGCCAATGAAGTACTTTTGAAGTGTAGTCACTGTTGTAATGTAGGAAACACGGCAGCCAATTTGTGCACAGCAAGCTCCCACAAACAGCAATGACCAGATAATCTGTTTTTGTGATGTTGATTGAGGGATAAATATTGGCCAGGACACCTAGAAATGGTTGCGATATTAGAGCATGATTACTTAACAAGTTCCTGCAACAATCCTTTGTCCACTATATTATTGGCCGATGTGAAATGGTTTATTGTGAAGGAGTTAAAACCTCAATTAAAATTGGGGACAAAGGGATTTCACGTGAATGTTTGAACGCTAATATTGCAAATGATTGAAATTGAACTAGGAAGGAGCAATATACTTTGGTTGTAAAATATTTTGCATTTAAAGCCTCAGAGTTGCTGTGCTGTGCTTTTCAGCCAATGAAGAACTTTTTGAAGTGTAGGCACTGTTGCAATGCAGGAATCAGGAGAGGATGAACAGGCTGGGTCTCCTTTCTCTTGAAAAAAGGCTGAGGGGTGACCTAATAGAGGTCTTTAAAATTATGAAAAATGTTGATAGAGTGGATACAGAGAGAATGTTTCCACTTGTGGGGAAGAGCAAAACTAGAGGCCATCAATATAAGATAGTCACCAAGAAATCCAATAGGGAATTCAGAAGAAACTTCTTTACCCAGAGAGTGGTGAGAATGTGGAACTCGCTGCCACAGGGAGTGGTTGAAGCGAATAGTATCGATACATTTAAGGGGAGGCTAGACAAGTATATGAGGGAGAAGGGAATAGAGGGTTATGCTGATAGATTTAGATGAGGAAAGACGGGAGGAGGCTCGAGTGGAGCATAAATGCCGACTTGGACTGGTTGGGCCGAATGGCCTGTTTCTGTGCCGTATATCCTATGTAATGAAACGCCGCAGCTAATTTGCACACAAACAGCAATGTGATAATGACCAGATAATCTGGTTTCAGTGATGTTGACTGAGGGATAAATATTGGCCCCAGGACACCGGGGAGAAATCCCCTGCTCTTCTTTGAAATAGTGCCATGGGATCTTTTACGTCCACCTGAGAGAGCAGACGGGGCCTCAGTTTAACGTCCCATCTGAAAGACACCACCTGCTGACAGTGCCCTTGGAGTGTCAACCTAGATATTTGTGCTCAAGTTTCTGGAGTGGGACTTGAACTCACAACCTTCAATGACTCAGAGGTGAGGGTGTTACCAACTGAGCCATGACTGACACCATAGATGGAGAGTTTAAGGCAGGTGATGGTGTAGCATGTTGGTTCTCCAACGCACTGTGGCTGCAATTCGGAACTGGTGAACTCCTGATCTCAACTGTGCCGAGTTGGGAAAGTATCAAGGGCTTCCCCAAGGACATAGTATTTACAGCACTGAAACAGGCCATTCGGCCCAACAGGTCCATGCCAGTGCTTCTGCTCCTCCCACCCTTCTTCATCCAACTCCATCAACAAGGACAGGGAGGGAAATTGAAGGGACTCACACCAGTCCCCCGGCACGCACTTCTCGTTGGTTGGTTGTAGAGTGGCGTTGGCAGAGGCCTAGGAGGAAGTCAACTGTGAATTCTCTCAGTGCGGTGCCTATTATACCCCAACCACCTCTTGCATTGTGAGCATCTATAGTAATGGGACGAAGAACTGTCTGAAATACATTATTTTCCTTTTCCTGTTGCATGACATTTATGTGTATATCACCATACAGATCATCCCACCTCCCCTTGCACCATTACCCATTTGAGGTAGGCCTCCATTCCTTCCTCCTCTTAGCTTTCTGACCAATGCCACCCTGTAGCCTGCTTCTACATGCAAGGGGCCAAGGGTTCTCTCCTGCTTATTTTCTCTTTCATCACTGCCTCCACCCTCCAGGGCCGATGTTCTGCTCAAAGCCTCTCCTGCTATCAGCCAAGAACAGAAGTGAACCCATGTGTTGGCACAGTAACAGCTGAGGCTCAGTGGGTAGCACTCATGCCTCTGTGTCATCAAAGTTCTGGGTTCAAGTCCCACTCCAGGGACTTGAGCATAAAAATCTAGGCTGACATGCAGTGCTGAGGGAGCGCTGCACTGTTCGAGGTGCCGTCTTTTGGATGAGACGTTAAACCGAGGCCCCGTCTGCTCTCTCAGGTGGATGTAAAAGATCCCATGGCACTATTTCGAAGAAGAGCAGGGGAGTTCACCCCGGTGTCTTGGCCAATATTTATCCCTCAATCAACATAACAAAAAAACAGATTATTTGGTCATTGCTGTTTGTGGGAGCTTGCTATGCGCAAAGTGGCTGTCGCCTTTCCTACATTACAACAGTGACTACACTTCAAAAAGTACTTCATTGGCTGTAAAGCACTATGGCATGTCCTGAGGTTGTGAAAGGCGCTATATAAATGCAAGTTTTTCTTTCACAGAACACCAGTACAGCAGAGCGCTGTGCCCCTGTCTTGCTCCAGATGTAATGGTGAAGTGGAGCGGAAAGCAACACAAACACACAGCTGTGTTCTAACCGCCCTCTCTAGCCCCCTGATGCCACAACCTTTGTCGTCACCAGGGGTCTCAGTTCACTCAACCATTGATAAACAAAACCCCACACAACCACACAACCAGACTCCCACATGACCAAATTCTCGCGGTATCTCCTGTGTGCATTGCACAGGAAACCAGGGCTTCCTGTTGGAAATAAATAAATGGCAAAGCAAAGTTAAAAAAAAAACACCTTAATTTGAAGCAATTGAAACGTTTGGATTTGAGTGTTACCTGTAAGGTCGGAGGTGGCTGGTTTAAGGGAGTGCGGCACACAGTTCTGTTGGCTGTGAGGTGACCATTCAGGCTGTGGAGGCTGTGCAGCAATGAGGGTGATCCCCCAGTGTCAGAGGGAAGAGCCATCAGGAATGACAGGATAAGCTCGAGCCTCAGAAAGAGAGTCACAGTGTGGACCTCATAGAGGTAGATGAAACACTGAACAGCCTAAAGAAAGGAATCAATACCTTCTCCTTGGAGCAGAGATGGTTGAGGGGAGATTTGATAGAGGTGTTCAAAATCATGAAGGGTTTTGATAGAGTAAATAAGGAGCAACAGTTTCCACTGGGAGGGGGAACGGTAACCAGAGGACACAGATTTGGTAAAGTCAGCAAAATAATTGGGGGAAAAATTCCGTTGGTTAGCGCCTCCCGTTAGCGCCTGCATAGGGCGGCAACTGGGGCGCTGATGCAGTAACGCCAGGGCGAGGCGAATCCGGCGGTACACGGCAAATCCGGAATCCCATTGCGCCGCCGGTATGAGGTACCACCGGAGACTTCAACGGCAGGTAGATCGTGACGTCAGTGAGTGTGCAACGCTCACTGGGCGCCTGATCTGCCAAATTCATTATGCACACTTACATTAGCGCCTCGCCTCGATAGCGACAGAGCGAGGAGGCGTCAAGCAGGTGGATGCCGGCTCCGGGGATGTTATTTAAAGGGATCATGAGCAATGAATCGCAGCTGTCAGGTTAGTGGAGTTTCAGTGCTTCCTTGTCAGTTTGACATTGTGAAACAGTTTAATTCAGTAATTTAAAGGTTCTTTTGTATCAGATTGTTGTATTACTAAAAAGTAGTTACATTTTGACATGAATCTTGTCATTCATGGAAAATGACTTATGAAATAATACTGGGCGGCCTGCTGGTGGCGCTGTCCAGGGAGAGTATAAATACTCGGGCACGGGCCCAGCTTGCGCAGGACATTCTTAACAGGAACTAGTGAAGGACACAACTAGACCTCCATGTTGTAAAACAGTTGATTAAAGCTTTGTTTAACGCTTAGACCAAGTGCCTAGTAGTTTTCTTACATCACATTTATTGCCACAAAATATCAAGCTGCTGCACTTGGTTACATTAACGGGTGCTGTACTGGCAGTCGACCTGGCCCTCCAGGATCTACAGCGGAGAGAGCGGAGGCAGCGAGAAAGAGTGGAACATGTGGCCAGAGGGAGGAGGAGGGCCATCAGGGCTCTGAAGAGGAAGCCTTACCCTCTGAGGGTATTCTGAGAGCACTTCTCCTACCTCCAATTAAGCGAGGAGCAGTGTATTAGAAGGCTCCGCTTCACCAAGGAGGTGGTCACAGAACTCTGCCACCTCCTGCAACCAGACCTGGAGCCTCAGATCAGGGCGACCATGGCTCTTCCAGTGGTAGTCAAGGTCACTGTCGCGCTCAATTTCTTCACCAGCGGATCCTTCCAGTCTGCAACAGGAGATATAGCGAACATCTCACAGTTCGTCATCTATCGCTGCATCCGGGAGGTCACAGAGGCTCTCTACAATAGGAGAAGGGACTACATTTCCTTCCCCATCACCAGAGAGAAGCAGGATGAGTGTGCATGTGGCTTTGCCAGGATAGCGGGATTCCCCATGGTGCAGGGCGCCATTGACTGCACCCACATGGCTTTGCAGGCACCCCATAACAATCCTGAGATCTTCCGTAACCGCAAAGGCTACCACTCACATAATGTGCAGTTGGTGTGCAACCACAGACAGTGAATCTTCAATGTCAATGCCCGCTATCCTGGCAGCAGCCACGATGCCTTCATCCTGCGCCAGACCGGTGTGCCAGCACTCTTCCAGCCACCATGTCAAGCTCGTGGCTGGCTGCTCGGAGACAAGGGCTATCCGCTCGCCACCTGGCTTATGACTCCCCTCCGCAACCCCAACACTCCTGCCCAGCACTCATATAATGACAGACATGCCGCCACGAGGAACATCATCGAGCAGACCATCGGAGTGCTCAAGCAACGGTTCGCTGCCTTGACCTGCTCGGGAGGAGCCCTCCAGTACTCGGCTGAGCGGGTGTCCCATTTCATGGTGGTCTGCTGCATGCTGCACAACTTGGCCATCATGAGGGCCCAGCCATTGTCACCAGGGATTGCGAGACCACCTCAGGAGGAGGAAGAGGGAGAGGAGGAGGAGGAGGAGGAGAACGAGGAGGAAGAGGAAGATGAGGAGGACGAGGAGGATGATGAGGAGGAGGAACAGGAGCCTCAGCCACTCAATCGGCCTTCCGGAAGGTCGGTCCATGACCGTCTCATCAGGCTACATTCCGAAAAAATTAAACCCCAGATCCCCATTGCTCGCCAGATCCCCATCATTCCATCCCTGTCACAGGCCATATCACAGCGCAAAGCTGAAATGAGAGACTCCACAAAAGAATCCAAACTGAATTAATAAATTTATCAATAATCAGTCAACACATATTTACAACAACAATATTAACTATTCACCCTTGTGCAATCCGTAGTGCCTCTCGTTACTGTGCCTTTGCCTACTCTAGTGCTCCTATGAAGTGCTCCCCCAGTAGCTGCAGCAGGGCTGGTGGAAGGCTGCTGAGTGTCGGTGCCAGAGACTACAGATGGCCTTGCAGGACGCCCTCAACCAGCTCAGGTTGGGCGGCAGCAGTCTGGGCTGGCTGGATGACAGGCAGCGACAAGGGCAATAGCAGAGTGGCAGCAGGAACGCTGTCATCCTGAGAGAGATGTGATAAAGGGCAGTTAGAAAGATTAACTGTAATCATCTGGCAATGTTCTCTGGCTATATATGCTGTGCCGATATACATCTCTTCACTTCACCTGACGAAGGAGCAGCGCTCCGAAAGCTTTAAAACTGTTGGACTATAACCTGGTGTTGTGCGACTTCTCACATTTATCCTGAGAGAGATCAGCAGGTTCCTGCTCCACTGACCCACTGCCACTCCCCCTGGGGCAGCACCTCAGCATCCCTAGCAATCTGTTGGAGCACAGATTGCTGGCCTGCTGCGACACCGTGAAAGCCCCGGTCGAACGGTGGTAGACCCAGCCATGATGGCAGCAGTCAGAGCTTGCGTGGCATCAAGCTGAGACTGCATGAGAGCAGTCTGAGATTGGATGCCACCAAGCACAGACTGCATGACAGCACTAAGATGTTGCATGGCTTCTGCCTGTGCTGCAATGGAAGCTGCCAGATCGCCCATCACACGCGGCATCAGGTCTGGGTCGTCATGGTCTCTCTGGGAGTCTACTATCCTTTGCAGATTAGAAATGATTGGCTCGATGGAGTGTGCAGAGCTCTGTGCAATGTTGGAGGCGGACTCCTCCACGCTCCTTATCATTGCCGAGAGGCTCTCAGGCACCCTTGCCATTGCACCTATGATCTCCATGTGCATGCCCATCACCCTTCTTCTAAAGGCCTCCCCATTGAGGTCCTCATCTGCGTCCTGTGCAGCAGAACTCATGCGCGAACTCGCCCTCCGGGGAGCTGGTCCCTGAGCTACCCTTTCCCCTGGCCTTGCTGCAGCCCGCTCATTCCCGGTGCCTCACCCTGTGCAGATCCCGCGACTATACTAGCCTCTAAAGAACGCGTAGTGCCAGTATCTGAGCTGGTGCCTGCGGGTGAGACATGCAGTGACACGGTGTGTTCTTCCTCCTCCTCTTCTCCTGCCTCACTCTCAACGGTGCCCTCAGGGACAGGCTGCTCAGGTGCTTGCTGATTATCTGAAAGCATAACAGCACAAGAGTCGGGTTAAGGTGAGGGGAGGAGGGCAGGAAGGGAGAAATGTATGCATACAGCACGATTAGCTGGAAAGTGTGAAACGCTTGTGGCTGACACTCCCAGTGCAGTGCTGAGGGAGTGCTGCACTGTCAGAGGTGCTGTCTTTTGGATGAGACGTTAAACCGAGGCCCCGTCTGCCCTCTCAGGTGGACGTAAAAGATCCCATGGCACTATTTCGAAGAAGAGCAGGGGAGTTCTCCCCAGTGTCCTGGGGCCAATATTTATCCCTCAATCAACATAACAAAAACAGATTATCTGGTCATTATCACATTGCTGTTTGTGGGAGCTTGCTGTGCGCAAATTGGCTGCACGTTTCCTACATTACAACAGTGACTACACTTCAAAAAGTACTTCATTGGCGGTAAAGCGCTTTGGGACGTCCTGAGGTCATGAAAGGCGCTGGAGAAATGCAAGTCTCTCTTTCTTTCTCTTCCCTCATGCTTATGACGGTGCCACACATTAGTAGAGGAAGCAAATGTTTGTTTTCCCAGAAGAAGTGAACAATCTGATTCAAATAGCATCCCATTTGGAGTGAAAGCGCGGGATCAAGGTAACCTCATCCAAAGACTTGCCTCTTCACTCGCTCCAATTGCCCAAAGCGGCTCGGTTCTGAAACAAGATCTGCAATGCGTACAATGTTTGCTGGTGCACTCATGTTGCCCAGCACAAAATAACTTTTAGAATTATACATTAAACAGTCCTTTGGGAGTGAGTGTATTGCAGCATTTTTGACTCACAGATGTACAATTGAGTTTCTCTGGACCTTCTGGGGAACAGTACGCACTGTATTCTATTACTATTTCATCACAAAAAGCATGCTATAATAATTCAACACTAACTGCCAAACAGAGCGCTGTCTACGCACGAGCTTACTTTGTATAAATCAAACCCAGTCCTGTGCTATGTAATGCACTCCATTTAGCAGGGCTAAAACTCTCCATGTGTCACCGTTAACGTATCAGCCTTGGATTGTTGCTATTAGGTGGGACTAATCCATGTGGAGTTAAGTTTCTAACGTTACGCTTTGGGACCAGGATGATCTGTATCAATAACCTCTGCAATATGTTGGATACGGTCATTCACTATCCCCACCCCGCAACCCCGCCCCACCGCCCCAACCCAGCTGCCTGCCCCTGCCCTATAATGTCCTCTTAGTTTTAGTTGAAACAGTGATGACTACACTTCAAAAAAGTAATTTATTGGCACGTAAGCATAAATTGCCTCGTGTCTGGATCCCACAGCACTATTTTGAAGAAGAGCAGGGAAATTCTCCCCGGTGTCCTGGGCCAATAGTTATCACTCAACCAACACCTACAAAGTTAGGTGGGAATGTAAGTTGTGAGGAGGATGCAAAGAGGCTTCAAGGGGATATAGACAGGCTAAGTGAGTGGGCAAGAACATGGCAAATGGAATATAATGTGGAGAAATATGAAGTTATCCACTTTGATAGGAAAAATAGAAAAAGCAGAGTATTTTTTAAATGGTGAGAGATTGGGAAATGTTGGTGTTCAGAGGGACCTGGGTGTCCTTGTACACGAATCACTGAAAGTTAACATGCAGGTACAGCAAGCAATTAGGAAAGCAAATGGCATGTTGGCCTTTATTACAAGAAAATTTGAGTATAAGAGTAAGTCTTACTGCAATTATATAGGGCCTTGGTGAGACCACACCTGGAGTATTGTGTACAGTTTTGGTCTCCTTACCTAAGGAAGGATATACTTGCCGTAGAGGGAGTGCAACGAAGGTTCACCAGACTGATTCCTGGGATGGGGGGATTGTCCTATGAGGAGAGATTGAGTAGACGAGGCCTATATTCTCTAGAGTTTAGAAGAATGAGAGACAATCTCACTGAAACATACAAAATTCTTACAGGGCTTGACAGGGTAGATGCAGGGAGGATGTTTCCCCTGGCTGGGGAGTCTAGAACCAGGGGTTACAATCTCAGAATAAGGGGTCGGCCATTTAGGACTGAGATGAGAGAAATTTCTTCACTCAGAGGGTGGTTAATCTTTGGAATTCTCTACCCCAGAGGGCTGTGGAGGCTCAGTCATTGAGTATATTCAAGACAGAGATCGATAGATTTTTGAATATTAAGGGAATCAAGGGATATGGGGATTGAGCGGGAAAGTGGAGATGAGGTAGAAGATCAGCCATGATCTTATTGAATGGCGGAGCAGGCTCGAGGGGTCGAATGGCCTCCTCCTGCTCCTATTTCTTATGTTTATAAACAGATGATCTGGTCATTTATCACATTGCTGTTTGTGGGAGCTTGCTGTGCGTTTCCTACATTACAACAGTGACCACTTTTCGAAAAAAAGTACTTCATTGGCTGTAAAGCGCTTTGGGACGTAGTGTGGTTGTGAGAGGTCCTGTAGAAATGGATGTTCTTTCCTTTTGCAATGGCCACCATCAATGGCCTCTTCTCTGACATGAGGTGTGCTTTGGGTGAAGGAACAAAAGAGGGGCCTGGGTTCTGTTGGGACGGGGGTGGGATGGGGGGGAGCTGTCAGGATGATGGAGTGGTCGGGAGGATGGCAGAGATTTTCCTGCTGATATTTTCTTCCTTCAGTTGCTCAACTAGCAACAGAAGATGTTGCGCCTGGCGCCTGACTCCAAGGTGCATCCGGCGTTTGGGACTCTGCCAGGATCAGTGCATTGAATGAATTCTTCATATAAATCCAACGTTTCTGGATTTCCTCAAACTAAATGAGGAGACATCCGATCGCCCTTCACTACTTTAAAAAGCCAGTGTTGCGTGTCAGGACTGCAGTGATTCTCTTTCATTCTCACTGCCTCACCATTTCTGTAAAACACACACGCTAAGCTACTGTGACTGTCGGGATAGTTTGGGTGTTTAAAGAGTCTCGCTAACCCATTCGCTATGCGCTCGCTGACCTACATTGGCTCCCGGTCCCCGAGCGCCTCGATTTTAAAATTCTCATCCTTGTTTTGAAATCCCTCCCTGACCTCGTCCCCTCCCTATCTCTGTAACCTCCTCCAGCCCTACAACCCTCCGAGATCTCTGCGCTCCTCCATTTCTGGCCTCTTGTGCATCCCCGATTTTAATCGCTCCGCCATTGGCGGCCGTGCCTTCAGCTGCCATGACCCTAAACACTGGAATTCCCTCCCTAAACCTCTCCGCCTCTCTATCCTCCTTTAAGATGCTCCTTAAAACCTACCTCTTTGACCAAGCTTTTGGTCACCTGTCCTAATATCTCCTTATGTGGCTCGGTGTTAAATTTTGTTTGATAATCGCTCCTGTGAAGCGCCTTGGGACGTTTTATGATGTTAGAGTTTTGGATGAGCTCAAGTTTATGGAGGGTGGAAGGTGGGAGGCCGGCCAGGAGAGTTTTGGAATAGTCGAGTCTGGAGGCAGGAAAGGCGTGGATGAGGGTTTCAGCAGCAGATGAGCTGAGGCTGGGGCGGAGATGGGCGCTATTACGGAGATGGAAGTAGGCGGTTTTGGTGATGGAGAACAATCATAAGTAAATGATTCAAATAAAACTACTGTCGTTGCATTGCAGGCAGTCTTGTTTGGTTCCTTCAATAGTGGAGCACTATCATAGCGCTATAGATATTTAGCAAGCCTAGCAACTCTCCCGCGTTCACGGGGAGTCTGACATGGGAATTGCTATCTCCCTCTCCTCCTGCGAGCTCCTGTATTATGGATGCCCACAGGCTGTGTGAGGCCTGCAGGTTGTGGTTTATATAGGCCAGCTTTAGATGGATCCACGGCGTAATAATGCAATGACAGGGTTATATGTTTGAGACAAGACTGGCCAGATTTGATTTATTAGGACATTTTATCTTTCCGAAGGAGCTGTGCAATATAAACCTGGGTCTCCCGCTTCCTGTGCATTCAGTGCACGGTTCTGGTCTCCATTTTACAAAAAAATAGATAGAGGAACTGGAGAGGGTGCAGAAAAGATTTACAAGGATAATCCCAAAATGGAATGGAAAGATCGGACAGGCTGGGGCTCTTTTCTCTAGAAAAGAGAAGGCTGAGGGGTGACCTGATGGAGGTCTTTAAAATTATGAAGGGGTTCGATAAGGTAGACATAGAGAAAATGTTTCCACTTGTGGGGGCGGTGGGGGGGGGGGGGTGGCGGGGAGTCCACAACTAAGGGCCATGAATATAAGATAGTCACTAATAAATCCAATAGGGAATTCAGGAGAAACTTCTTTACCCAGAGAGTGGTGAGAATGTGGAACTCGCTACCACAGGGAGTGGTTGAGGCGAAGAGTATAGATGCATTTAAGGGGAAGCTAGATAAACACATGAGGGAGAAAGGAATAGAAGGATATGCTGATAGGGTGAGATGGAGAGGGTGGGAGGAGGCTCGTGCGGAGCATAAACACCGGCACGGACCAGTTGGGCCGAACGGCCTGTTTCTGTGCTGTAAGCTCGATGTAAATCCATGCAATCAACAGCTCACTGAGAGTTCACTATTTCTCATCCCTTTGCCCTACTTAACCTTGATTCTTGGGGAGTTGTGTCGAACGATTTCCTTTCGTGCAGAAACGCAGGCTTTAAAGGATTGGACTTGAGCTAAAGCTACATTCCAAAACACATCGAACACTCAGCCAGTGTGGCAGCTTGTGTAGAATAAAATGATTTAAGAGTCTGAAAGGTGAGTGTTTAGCAAAACGGAACATTCCTAACAACGCTCATTTGAATTCTTGGAATAGCTGCGATCAGGAACACCACACAACTGCTCATTTACTTAAACCTTACACAGGGTAAGGACTCTGGCAAAAAAAAGAGTGGATTTGGCCTTTAGAGTTTGATTGAATTACAATGGTTAACTCACAGGATTTTGTAGTCACAGAATTCCAAATAATACGTTTGTTTTGAAAACGAACCCAGGGGATCCCCAGTTACATTGCTCACAGTGAGTTTGAGCTTATGTTGTTGCAAGGAAGTGGGGTGCCGGAGTCGGGGAGAGGCGTAATTTGGTGTCAGCCGAGGCTCAGTGGACAGCACCCTCGCCTCTGAGTCAGAAGGTTGTGGGTTCAAGTCCCGCTCCAGAGACTTGAGCACAAAAATCCAGGCTGACACTCCAGTGCAGTGCTGAGGGAGTGCCGCACTGTCGGAGGTGCCGTCTTTCAGATGAAACGTTAAACAGAGGCCCCGCCTGCCCTCTCAGGTGGACGTAAAAGAACCCGTGACACTATTTCGAAGAAGAGTAGGTGTCCTGGGGCTAATATTTATCACTAAAACAGATTATCTGGTCATTATCACATTGCTGTTTGTGGGAGCTTGCTGTGCGCAAATTGGCTGCCGCGTTTCCTACATTACAACAGCGACTACATTTCAAAAAGTACTTCATTGGTTGTAAAGCACTTTGGGATATCCTGAGGTTGTGTAAGGCGCTGTAGAAATGCAAGTCTCTGCCCACAGTAATTGTGTGGAGCGCGGTGGAGCACCACTGCAAAAATAAAACTTGTGAAACGTTTTGGGGCCGTGTTAAAACCTGCCACCAGCGGTCCCTTTAAGGATCGCTCAGCAGCGGTCCCTTTAAGGATCGCTCAGCAGTGCTACCTTTAAGACGTAGGCCGTTCAACACCCGGACATGTAAACGGAGTGTCCGTGTGTATGCTCCACCCACTCGGGGCCCCAGCTACATCACAGGTCCCTGATTTGCCTGGAACAGGCCGGCGCTCCGGCTGTCCATGGGAATCATTCATTTAAAAATGGCGGCGATCGGAGCCCATTCCGGGCCCGTTACCTTGGTGAGTTAACATCGGCCCCTGGCTGTATTGTTCCAGTGTGCTGAGAGAGGATAGAGCGCCACCTGTGGAGCAAGTAAGAACAGCAAGAATTACTGTTACAGAGAATTACATCATATTTACAGCACAGAAACAGGCCATTCGGCCCAACTGGTCCGTGCCGGTGTTTCTGCTCCACACGAGCCTCCTCCCACCCCTCTTCATCTCACCCCATCAGCATATCTTTCTATTCCCTTCTCCCTCATGTGCTTATCCAGCTTCTCCTTAAATGGTTCTATACTATTCACCTCAACCACTCCCTGTGGTAGCGAGTTCCACATTCTCACCACCATTCTAAGTTTCTCTTGAATTCCTCATTGGATTTATTAGTGACCATCTTATATTTATGACGAGTGTCTAACCACCGCCCCTTGACATTCAACGGCATTACCATCGCCGAATCCCCCACCATCAACATCCTGGGGGGTCACCATTGACCAGAAACTTAACTGGACCAGCCACATAAATACTGTGGCAACAAGAGCAGGTCAGAGGCTGGGTATTCTGCGGCGAGTGTCTCATCTCCTGACTCCCAACGCCTTTCCACCATCTACAAGGCACAAGTCAGGAGTGTGATGGAATACTCTCCACTTGCCTAGATGAGTGCAGCTCCAACAACACTCAAGAAGCTCGACACCATCCAGGACAAAGCAGCCCATTTGATTGGCACCCCATCCACCACCTTAAACATTCACTCCCTCCACCACCGGCGCACCGTGGCTGCAGTGTGTACCATCTACAAGATGCACTGCAGCAACTCGCCAAGGCTTTTTCGGCAGCACCTCCCAAACCTGCGACCTCTTCCACCTAGCAGGACAAGGGCAGCAGGCGCATGGGAACACCACCACCTCCAAGTTCCCCTCCAAGTCACACACCATCCTGACTTGGAAATATATCGACGTTCCTTCATCATCGCTGGGTCAAAATCCTGGAACTCCCTCCCTAACAGCACTGTGGGAGTACCTTCACCACACGGACTGCAGCGGTTCAAGAAGGCAGCTCACCACCACCTTCTCAAGGGCAACTAGGGATGGGCAATAAATGCTGGCTGTGCCAGCGACGCTCACATCCCATAAATGAATATAAAAAACCCCTAGTTTTGGTCTCACTTGCAAGTGGAATCATCTTCTCTACGGAATAACCCATTGATTTCAATGTACTGGGGCCATAACAGTATTACCAACTCAAGGATTTTAATATATTCCACAGATGAGTAACTGAAAATGCTTTGCTCACTCAGTTTTGCAGTTTCTGAGGGGTGACAGACAGTCTAATGGGCAATCTCAGGTCCTCTTTTAAACAACAACAAGAACTTGTATTTATATAGCGCCTTTAATGTACTAAAACATCCCAATGCACTTCACAGGACCGTAAATCAAACAAAATTTGGCACCGAGCCACATGAGGAGATATTAGGGCAGATGACCAAAAGCTTTAAGCAGCGGCTTAAAGGAGGACAAATGTGAGAAGTTGCACAACATCAGGTTATAGTCCAACAGCTTTATTAGAAATCACAAGCTTTCGCAGTGCTGCTCCTTCCGGGACTTCGCCTGACGAAGGAGCAGCGCTCCGAAAGCTTGTGATTTCAAATAAAGCTGTTGGACTATAACCTGGTGTTGTGCGACTTCTCACATTTGTCCACCCCAGTCCAACACCGGCATCTCCACTTAAAGGAGGAGAGAGAGGTAGGGAGGCAGAGAGGTTTAAGGAGGGAATTCCAGAGCTTAGGGCCCAGGCAACTGAAGGCACGGCCGCCAATGGTGGAGCGATTAAAATCGGGGATGCGCAAGAGGCCAGAATTGGAGGAGCGCAGAGATCTCGGAGGGTTGCAGGGCTGGAGGAGATAGGGAGGGGCGAGGCCATGGAGCGATTTGAACTGGGAGTCAATGTAGGTCAGCGAGCAAAGGGGTGATGGACAGGATTTGGTGTGAGATAGGATACGGGCAGCAGAGCTTTGGATGAGTTCAAGTTTATATAGGGTGGAAGATGGGAGGCCAGGAGGGCATTGGAATAGTCAAACAGGGAAAAATGGCAATTTTTCCCAACTTGATTGAGGCCTGTAAGATTCTCAAAATTCGCAGATCCCCCTAACTCTAAGAGAAAACCCTAAGGAAAAAGACTTTGGACTCTTTTCTAGCTATTACAGGGTGGTGAAGTGCATGGGGCCTAACCGAAGAACTTTTTGAGCAAAAACCAAGATTTGGTACTTTTAAAACATGTCTGGGCTTGTAAGGGAGAAAAAGGCTGTGAAGGAAGGTGGGCTCAACCTCTGTAAAAACAGTTTGGGTATTGGAGCTAATGGGAACTGTTTGGGGAACCGCACGATCTCACTGGGAGTGTAAATCGGCCCCTATCAGACATTACCATCCTAACAATAAACCCGAGGAAAACCAGTCTCCACCCCAAGTTACAGAGCCCATTAAGACATGCATAAAACAGATTACTTCGGATTACTCTATAGAAATCATAGGCCCGGCCAAGAAAACCCAAAACATAAGAACAATCAAACTCCGATTAAGTGGCAAATCGACAGGATGGGGCCATCCCGGAATCACTTCACACCTTAACAAACCAGTTACCGTTAACGAGCCCGCCAAAACTAACAAAGACCGAGAGCTGATTTGGCGCGCAGATAAGGAACCTTCAATGGGTATAATTGAAGGCCCGTTCTCAACCTGAAAAAGAAGAAGAGGAAGGAAGAAGAAGAAGACATCAACGGAGGCATTCTCCGCAACACAGTTCTAACACCAACACCGTTCAGTGTTCCGTGTCCAGCCAGGAGGTCGACAGCTCAAAGGCCAGACCATCCAACAAAGCAGGCTGACACGAGAAGAAACCAGAACGACCGCCTCAGTGACCATCGGACACCTCGCGGTAACAAGGCCCTCAAGAAACAACCAACCAAACACCAAGTACCAGTAGTCGGGCCACCGCGACCAAAGAAAACCAACTCGAAGAAAAACCGAAGAACCGCAAAGTTTCCACTCTACAATCTACTCCTGACTTACCCCTGGGTAAGATTTTCCCTTAAAAACCTCTAAACCCTACTTCTAAACTAAAGAAAAGTGGGTACTCACCTGATAAATCCGACATATAGAGTGAACCCCAAAACCGCGAATTAACCTAACTGTCAAGGATTCTGGTGAGTATCATCCCTGGTCCTCTGGAGTCCAACCTAGATAGTAAAGTGGGATTGGGAGGGGTGAAGTATTCTTTTAATGTTATTTCCCTCGCTTGTACCGAAGTGTTCCCCACTTTTAGAGCGTTAAGAGTGTTTGTGTTGTGTTTTACTTTCTTGAATAAAGATCAAAGTTCTTGCATCAAACTCAGTTGTCTGCTGCACTTTTGTATCACAACCCCCAAATAAGTCCAAGGTCTAGAACCAAGGGAGTGGGAGCGATTCGAACCGCTCAGAAGTCAGAGGTGAAGCTGACACAAACCACCACCCCCTACAGGCCCCTGAATAATATCACAGGCTGGGAGGAGGAGGCAGGCGTGGGGGTGGTGGCAGTGCTGCATGCATCGCCGATACTCAAATCTTGCCGCAGTTCAAATATTTAAGGGTTAATTTACGCACGGTAACCGAGGTGAGATTAGTCAATCAACTGTGGGAACTTTCCTTTTTAAATGCAGCAACCAAAGAGGAAGGCAATGTAAGAGGATGGTGGTAACACCTACTGTGATCAGAGAGAAGATGGAGATGGAAAGAAGCTTTAGGCATGTGTTGCATTTCCATTACCATGGTAACAATCAGGCCTCTGGGATACCAGCGCTAGTTTCACGTCCCTTGAGCATTCACACTTGCCGATCTCTGCTCTGAAAGCGCCTGCCTGATCTATGAACGTATGATGGTAGCCTGGGGTAAGGAAGGTGGGGAAATTATACATTTGGAGAGTTCAAAATGTGGCTCAGTCATACCTGCTTTAGTATGAAAACAGACATTGGTTTTGCTTTCAATTCTGATGTCTTTCTACCTGACAACTCTTAAAAAAAACATTTTTCTAATAATATAGGTGTTTCCTGGCATCAATAGCTCAAGATAAACACAACCATCACCTCCCATGACTGCAGTGTGTACCATCTACAGGATGCACTGCAGCAACTCGCCAAGGCTTCTTCGGCAGCACCTCCCAAACCCGCGACCTCTACCACCTAGAAGGACGAGGGCAGCAGGTGCATGGGAACACCGCCACCTCCAAGATCCCCTCCAAGTCACACACCATCCTGACTTGGAAATATATCGGCCGTTCCTTCATCGTCGCTGGGTCAAAATCCTGGAACTCCCTCCCCAACAGCACTGTGGGAGCACCTTCACCACACGGACTGCAGCGGTTCAAGAAGGCGGCTCACCACCACATTCTCAAGGGCAATTAGGGAAGGGGAATAAATGCCGGCCTTGCCAGCGACACCCACACCCCGAGGATGAATATAAGAAGAGGTGCAGGGGGTTTCCTCGATTTGGTGGTCCAGTGGTTAATTTAGGTTCTTTTTCTCTCCTCTTGACCATACGGCTCCTTCACTGGTTCCACAGGCAGTGGGCCTCAGTACCTCGCACAAGTCGTCATTATTCATGCATGAGCTTGGGACTGAGGGCCAGTCAATTGTGGAGGACATCATAGTCAAGCCTGATGCTGACTTTACTTGGTCACGGCACACGTTCGCTTCCAGTCGGACGTCAAGTTTGGGAGCCCAGGATGGTTTTCCCTTCTCCGATCGTAGCCAATTCCAGCACCCCTGTTGACAGCCCAGCTGTGATCTGCTAAGTCCACACTGACCCTTTTACATTTTTTCTTCTTCCATTATTTATCCACTCCACTTTTAAGAAGAAAGAACGAATTTGCATTTCTATAGCGCCTTTTTCACAACCACCGGACGCCCCAAAGTGCTTTACAGCCAATGAAGTACTTTTGAAGTGTAGTCACTGTTGTAATGTCGGACCATTACAAGATAGGCTTTAAAACCTATTGTACATTCTGCTTCCATCGCTCTTTCTGATGGAACCTTCCATATCCTAACAACCTTCTGTGTGGAAAATATTCTTCGAGCCTCCCCTTTGTTCTTTTCGTGATAATCTGGAAATTTTTACCCTCTCGTTACCAACTCACTGACCAGTGGAAATTATTTACCTCAAAAGAACCCCTCACAATTTTGATCACCTCTATCAGAGTTCCTCTTAATCATTGTTTTTTGTTCCAATGAAAAAAAACAGCCACATTTCACTCGCCTTTCCTCACAACCAAAGCCTTTTCATCCCCGCTATCATCTTAGCAAACGTCTTCTGAACTCTCTCAGGATCCTTATGCCTTTCCTGAGGTGCTCGAAACTAGATACGATGGGGATAGAAATTTGTCTCGGACGCGAATACGAAAAGGACAGCATTGGCTGCCCACTATAATTGGAATTGAATATTGGGCAGGGGGAGGGGGGTATAACAGGCAGCCCATGTGATCCCGTCCGCTTTGTGCAACCGCCCAAAAACAAATTTCTTTCCCAATATTCCTACAGCGGCCAAGCCACTGACTTGCATAGGCTTAGCATTACCTCTTTGCTTTTGATTTCTATGCCACTATTTCTAAAGCTCAGGATCCGAGGTTGATTGGCATTGCATTAACAATGATCATCTCGTTAAAAGGGTGCTTGCGCTATTAATTACCAGACTTAACTTTCTGTGGCGAGTTTAATGGGCAATTAATGTGCAAATGCAGCATGTTCTCAAAAATAACAGGGAGGCTTAATGGCGAGATGCTGTTTGTTGCGAAGTTCTGGAGATTTGCAATTCACGCCGTATCTCTTGATCCCCTGAACCTGCTGGCTGATTTGCACATTAATAACAGCGTGTGTCGTTATTTTTCCAGCTAGTTGTGGCCCATTACGTTTTTAACAATTTTATCAACTTGTTCTCCCACTTTTAGAGATTGGCAGATCTTAATCCCTAAAGTCTCTCTGCTTCTTTACTCCTTTTAAAGTTTTACCAGATAGTGTTCACGTTTCAAAAAGATACTACCTCTGAAATCTCCTTAGTCCCCACGTCCTAAAGTTGTCACCCGATGGACGGTTCCCCCAGACTCTGAGCTCTTGTCCTCCTCCCTCCCTGATGGAACATCTTCCAGCATTCCAGGTCCTACCCTGTGGAACTCCCCCTCCCTCCCTGGACCTCTTCGCTTTGCTCCCTCCATTCCCTGCCTTTAAAAGCCTCCTCAAAAATCTCACCCCACCTAATTCTTGTAGAACAGAAGAAAGACTTGCAATTATACAGCGCCTTTCACGACCTCAGCGCTTTACAGCCAATGAAGCACTTTTGAAGCGTAGTCGCTGATGTAATGTGGGAAACGCGACAGCCAGTTTGCGCACAGCAAGCTCCCACGAACAACAATATGATAATGACCAGATAATCTGTTTTTTAGTGATGTTGATTGAGGGATAAATAATGGCCAGGACACCGGGGAGAACTCCCCTGCTCTTCTTTGAAATAGTGCCATGGGATCTTTTACGCTCACCTGAGAGAGCAGGCGGGGCTTCCGGGTTTAACGTCTTATCCGAAAGATGGCACCTCCGACAGTGCAGCACTCCCTCAGCACTGCAGTGTCAGCCTCGATTTTTGTGCTCGAGTCTCTGTCGCGAGACAGTGAAGCCACAACCTTGACCTATGAGGAGAGACTATGTAGTTTAGGGATGTACACACTGGAGTTTAGAAGATTGAGAGGGGACCTCATAGAAGTGTATAAAATTCTGACAGGTCTAGACAGACTAGATGCAGAAGGAATGTTTCCCTTGGCGGGTGAGAACAGAACTAGAGGACATAATTTAAGGATAAGGGCTAAACCATTTAGGACAGAAATGAGGGGGAATTTCTTCACTCAGAGGGTGGTGAACCTGTGGAACTCATCGCCACAGAGGGCAGTGTACGCCAGCTCATTAAATATATTTAAGAGGGAATTAGATATATTTCTACAGGCAAAAGGGGTTAAGGGTTACGGAGAGAAGGCGGGGACGGGATACTGAATTGGAGGATCAGCCATGATCTCATTAAATGGCGGAGCAGGCTCGAAGGGCCGGATGGCCTACTCCTGCTCCTATCTTCTATGTATCTATGTATCTATGACTCAGAGGCGAGAGTGCGGCCCACTGAGCCACAGTTGACACACTGTTAGTGCAGTCTTGTAACACCTGATCCAGTCTCTAGCACAAGAAGTGCCGTGGAAAGTTTTATTCTGGTAAAGGAGCTAGACGAATGCATGTTGCTGTTGCTGAACGGGAGTTTGATGGGGGTCACATGTTCCGACTACTTCCCTTCACCTCTTCCGTTAAACCTACTCAGATGCACTGGAATGTACTGAATTTGGACAGACTAGGCTGGATTTCTTGTGGGCCTGAGCCCAAGGTCTAAAAATGCCCATAATTCTAAACAGGTACTAAGTTTGTAACCTGTGGCCTCCCTTCATGAAAAGGGTTGACTGAAGGGATGTTATTCGCAACGTTTTTTGCTGGATGCAATTTCCTGCAAATGACTAAAAAAAAATTGCCGAGACCCGCGTTTTAGTAGATCAGTAAAAGACTGTAGAGATCGCCCGCTGGGTCTTTAGAACTGGGCACAGCAGGAAGTGAAGAATTTCACTACTTATTCGCCGTGTAGACTCTGTGCAGCAAAAGAAAAAGAAACTGCAGATAGGCAGATGCAAGGGAAGATTTTAACGAGCTTTGACACTGCCTAAATGTCAAAAGGCCATTGGAAACCGTAGGAGTCACATGATGAGCTGCCAAAGCAACCTCATTGCGAAATAATGGCATATATCGTAACCCAGTCCACCAGTTGCTTTATTGCCAGTCCCTTGTCTCTATTTTTCTGAAAATCTCTTTTGTTCTGAGAGATGTAATCACCCAAACCTCTTAGACTATTCACATTTACTGAGCAGCCCCGACACCCTCTGCCCTCCAGTCTCTCGAGTAATGGAATCAGCCACCGTGCACAAATTGCTTAAAAATCAAACAGTCCGCAACTTCCTCACAGCCATTGGCACTTAGGCGATCGCATGGCCTGTTCACACATGCAGCTCTAAATCCAGATTCATGAACCCACTTTAAATCTGAAGACGCTTCTACAAACTGAACTCATTTATTCCGACATGAAGTGGAGAAATGTACGACGAAATACTTGCATTTATATAGCGTCTTTCCCGACCTCAGGGTGCTTCACAGCCAATGAAGTACTTTTTGAAGTGTGGTCACTGTTGCAATGCAAGAAATGCGTCAGCCAATTAGCGCTCCACAAGCTCCCACAAACAGCAATGAGATAACGAGACGATAATCTGCTTTTAGTGATGTTGGTTGAGGGATAAATAATTGGCCAGGATTTAATCTTCGAAATCGTAACACAGGATCTTTTGCCTCCACCTGAGAGAGCAGACGGGGCCTCGGTTTAACATCTCATCCAAAAGACGGCACCTCCGACCGTGCAGCACTCCCTCAGCACTGCGCTGGAGTGTCAGCCTGGATTTTTGTGCTCAAGTCTCTGGAATGGGGCATGAACCCACAACCTCCTGACTCCGAGGTGAGAGTGCTACCAAGAGAGCCACAGCCAACACCTGCTGCAATCTTACACTTCTCCTCTATCAAGGAAGATTGGAGGCTGTGACTGTACAGGCCCAAATAGGGTCGCAGCAGTCTTAGGCTGTGAGTTTACAGCTCAGAATTTTTTTCAGAAGTCAGCTGTTTGATGTTGTCAAACCACAACTTCCGTTGATGCCTTTTCTTTTCATGGAGTTGGCCATGGAAATGGTGCGCACAATCTATCTTCTTTTTCTTGGCACTTATATCCAGAAGGCAGCATCTTTGCCTTGACGTATCTCCGAATCAACTCCATCTTTACATCCAAGTCTTGAAGAAATGAATCATTGATGCATCTAGTTCTCTAGATACCTTAAAGGAGCTCATAGGAGCATCACATGTCCCTGATCTGTTTACTCATCACTGACCTTCATTGTCCCGCTCTCTGCATCACATACGAGAGAGCTTCATATTAATGGTTTAAACATGTTAGCTCAGTTTCCACTTTTATGACCAGAGAACACTTAAATTTGTACAAACTATCTGTGCTGTCCCAACCATTTTTAAAATTTCCTTCAATGATTCACAACACCAACAACAACTTGTATTTATATAGCGCCTTTAATGTAGTAGAACGTCCCAAGGCGCTTCACAGGAGCGTTATCAAACAAAATTTGACACCGAGCCACGTAAGGAGATATTAGGACAGGGCAAAGAGGTAGGTTTAAGGAACGTCTTAAAGGAGAGAGAAGTAGAGAAGCGGAGAGGTTTAGGGAGGGAATTCCAGCGCTTAGGGCCCAGGCAGCTGAAGGTACGGTTGCCAATGGTGGAGCGATTAAAAGCGGGGTTGCTTAAGAAGCCAGAATTGGAGGAGCGCAGATAGCTCGGAGAGTTGTAGGGGCTGGAGGAGGTTACAGAGATAGGGAGGAGGTTACAGAGATAGGGAGGGTTGTAGGGGGCTGGAGGAGGTTACAGAGATAGGGAGGAGGTTACAGAGATAGGGAGGGTTGTAGGGGCTGGAGGAGGTTACAGAGATAGGGAGGGTTGTAGGGCTGGAGGAGGTTACAGAGATAGGGAGAGTTGTAGGGCTGGAGGAGGTTACAGAGTTAGGGAGGGTTGTAGGGCTGGAGGAGGTTACAGAGATAGGGAGGGTTGTAGGGGCTGGAGGAGGTTACAGAGATAGGGAGGGTTGTAGGGCTGGAGGAGGTTACAGAGATAGGGAGGGTTGTAGGGCTGGAGGAGGTTACAGAGATAGGGAGGGTTGTAGGGCTGGAGGAGGTTACAGAGATAGGGAGGGTTGTAGGGGCTGGAGGAGGTTACAGAGATAGGGAGGGTTGTAGGGGCTGGAGGAGGTTACAGAGATAGGGAGAGCTGTAGGGCTGGAGGAGGTTACAGAGATAGGGAGGGGTGTAGGGCTGGAGGAGGTTACAGAGATCTCAGAGGGTTGTAGGGCTGGAGGAGGTTACAGAGATAGGGAGAGTTGTAGGGCTGGAGGAGGTTACAGAGATCTCGGAGGGTTGTAGGGCTGGAGGAGGTTACAGAGATAGGGAGGGTTGTAGGGCTGGAGGAGGTTACAGAGATCTCGGAGGGTTGTAGGGCTGGAGGAGGTTACAGAGATCTCGGAGGGTTGTAGGGCTGGAGGAGGTTACAGAGATAGGGAGGGTTGTAGGGCTGGAGGAGGTTACAGAGATAGGGAGGAGGTTACAGAGATAGGGAGGAGGTTACAGAGATAGGGAGGGGCAATGCCACAGAGGGATTTGAAAACACGGGTCTTCAGGTATCCAAGACACTCAAAGCTCTCAACCAAACCAAGTCTTTGCCATTTGCCACGATGCTCATTCATGTGTCACTGCTTAGCAAATGCACAGCCTTTGTCTTCTGGACATTTAAGAGGTAGTTATACAGATCTGTGTTCCCAGCATTGAGCCTTGCCCTCTGAGTTTCTACCCATTAAAGTTAATGGGCAGGAAATTAGGGAAGCACATGGAGAATTCCTGATGGGCAAGGCTTCTCATCGGAAGTGTAGAATTATCTGTTTATCTTCAGAAGTTTAAACTAAACAGATGGAGATTCAGGGGCTACAGGCCGACGATTCCTCAACCAGGACTCCCTCTGTGAGTGCTGAGCCTTGCTAGGGGTGCTTGACCAGGGAATCAGCCCTTACATTCAACAGTAGCTGTTGGGTTCCTGCTTCAGCACCGTCAATCAATCATGTCATTGACGTATCAGAGGCGATGGGCTTTCTCTCCTCCGTGCTTTTACCTTGCCATTGCCTCCAGTAGCAGGTCACACGATCGCTTGACTTCAGAGGTCCAAAGGGACATAGTGACACAATGAGTGTCCGAGTAAAGGATCCCCTTGGAATGAGTGACCATAACATGGTTGAATTCCAAATTCAGTTGGAGGGTGAGAGAGTTGGATCTCAAACCAGCGTACTAAGTGGAGGCGGGGAGGATGTTTCCACTGATGGGTGAGACTAGAACTAGGGGGCATAAGCTTAGAATAAGGGGCTGCCGTTTCAGAACTGAGATGAGGAGAAACTTCTTCACTCAGAGGGTAGTAAATCTATGGAATTTGCTACCTCAGAGAGCTGTGGAAGCTGCGACATTAAATAAATTAAAACGGAGATAGACAGTTTCCTAGCTGATAAGGGAATTAAGGGTTATGGGGAGCGGGCAGGGAAGTGGACGTGAGTCTAGGTTCGGATCAGCCATGATCCTATTGAATGGCGGAGCAGGCCCGAGGGGCCGTATGGCCTACTTCTTATGTTCTTATGTCCTTGGCATCTCTTTCCTATCTCAAACTGTCCTGTGCATTCACCGTTGCATCTGATCACTGTACCCTGATCTGCATACGAAGCTTGTGAAAGAGCAACGAGATGGTTCGGAAAACCTATTAATAGCAGGACCTCAAGTGGTTTCATGTGGCTGACTGATTCGAGAGCTGGAGCTCGGGAAGGTTCCTAGTCTAGTCGGTATTGGCGCAGATCATGTCATAGGTTGTGGTGCGGGGCGTGTAGTGGGTGGTGGCTTGTGTCAGCTTCACCTCTGACTTCTGAGCGGTTCGAATCGCTCCCACTCCCTTGGTTCTAGACCTTGGACTTATTTGGGGGTTGTGACAAAAAGTGCAGCAGACAACTGAGTTTTGATGCAAGAACTTTGATCTTTATTCAAGAGAAGTAAAACACAACACAAACACTCTTATCACTCTAAAAGTGGGGAACACTTCGGTACAAGCGAGGGAAATAACATTAGAAGAATACTTCACCCCTCCCAATCCCACTTCACCAGCTAGGTTGGACTCCAGAGGACATGGGATGATACTCACCAGAATCCTTGACAATTGAGCTGGTTCGCGGTTTCGGGGTCCGCTGGACTACCCACTTTTCCTCTGTTAGAGATAGGGTTTAAGGCCCTTGTTGCCGCGAGGTGTCCGATGGTCACTGAGGCGGTCGCTCTGGTCTCTTCTTGCGTGTCGGCCTGCTTCTGGAGCTGCTGGCCTTCTTTGTTGAACTTCTTTCTGTTGCCCCCTCGCCTTGTTGAACTGTCTTCTTCAGAACTATGGAACTGCCTTCTGCCGGACTGCTTGCCGATGAACTGTCACTGCTGACCTCCTGCTTGTTGTAACTGTGTAACTGCTCCACCCTTGAACTTGTAGAGAACTTGTTGTAACTGCTGAACTGTGTAACTGTACTGGAGAACTCGAACTTGAACTGTTGAGAACGGCCCTTTAATTATACCCATTGAAGCTTCCTTATCTGCGCGCCAAATCAAATCCTGGTCATTGTAAGATTTTGGAGGGCTTGTTAACAGTAACTGGTTTGTAAATGTGTGAAGTGGTTTCGGGATAGCTCCATCCTGTCGATCTGTTGTTTAATTGTAGTTGAATTGTCCTCATGTTTTGGGTTTCTTGACTGGGCCTAGGATTTCTATAGAGTAGGCCGAAGTAATCAGTTTTATGCATGTCTTTAATGGGCTCTGTAAATTTGGGTGGAGACTGTTTTTCCTCAGGTAATGTTAGGATGTTAATGTCTGCTAGGGGCCGATTTAACTCCAAGCGAGGTCATGCGGTTCCCCAGACAGTTCCCATTAACTCCAATATCCAAACTGTCTTTACAGAGGTTAATCCCACCTTCCTTTACAGCCTTTTCTCCCTTACAAGCCCAGACATGTCTTTTAAAATACCAAATCTTGGTTTTTGCTCTAAAATGTCCTTCGGTTAAGCCCAATGCATTTCACCACCTGTAATAGTTAGAAAAAGAGTCCAAAGTCTTTTTCCTTAGGGTTTGTCTTCGAGTTTTGGGGGATCTGCGAATTTTGCGAATCTTACAGGCGTTACTTCACCAACTCTGCTGTAAGGTTTGGGCATCTGCCATTGGCCAAGTGACTGGAAGAAGCAAGGGTTTGTGGTATTGAGGGTGTGCAAGAGAATTGGTGGAGCACAGAGATCTCGGAGGGTTGAAGGGCTGGAGGAGGTTACAGGAACAGGTGGAGATGTGAAGCTGAGGTAAGCTTGGAGAAGATAATGGAAGGCTTTGAAAAGAACAGATAGAAAACCATTGTGAAGTTAATAGTTAAATGGTGACTATCAGTCAATCAGCTTTGCTACAATGATGACACAATTATTTATCCTGCAGTGTGGGCATGATCATGTTAACTACTCTGAGCGCTCTCTCGTGACATTTACTGGCAGCCCAAAAAAAACCCCAAAGGATATTTATCCATCTATTAACGAAAAAGGACTGCATCTCCTGGGTGTCTGCCAATCACACTTCAGATGTCACACATGCATGGTTCCGTGTCACACTTTAAAAAGTATTAAAAAACTGACCGCTAATTGACCCGAGCAGCTGCTAAGACTAATCAGCCTCTAACTGACCTGAACATTAGTATATTTTATGCTCTTAAAGAGACACACAGCTACACTTTAGCAGCAGAATAATACTTTGAGCAAAATGCAAGTGTTGACTTATCGTGAGCAACAGCAGGTGTGATCTGCCAGGATTATATAAAATAAAGGGTACATGGCAGTGATTATAAGACTGCAAGCAGGTCCCCAAATGACATCACTGTCATAATCGCTACCAGTTATTTTGCACTATCTAATTCTAAAACATGTCTTTCAGATGAGACGTTAAACCGAGGCCCTGTCTGCCCTCTCAGGTGGACGTAAAAGATCCCATGGCACTATTTCGAAGAAGAGCAGGGGGGCGTTCTCTCTGGTGTCCTGGGCCAATATTTATCCCTCAACAGTATCATCCTAAACAGATTGTCTGGTCATTTATCTCATTGCTGTCTGTGGGAGCTTGCTGTCCGCAAATTGGCTGCAACGTTTCCTACATTACAACAGTACTTCATTGGCTGTAAAGTGCTTTGGTATGTCCCGAGGTTGTGAAAGGCGCTATAGAAATGCAAGTCTTTCTCTCTTTATTACTTCTATTTGAAGTGCCAGTAGCATAGTTTCCATCTCCCATGGGTACGGTAGTATAGTGGTTATGTTACTGGACTAGTAAGCTAGTAGGTCCTGGACTAATGATTTGGAGACCTGAGTTCAAATCCCACCACGGCAGCTGGGGAATTTAAATGCAGTTAAATAAATTGGGAATAAAAAGCTAGTATCAGTAATGGTGTCCATGAAACTATTGGAATATTGTAAAAACCCATCTGGTTCACTAATGTCCTTTAGGGAAGGAAATCTGCCGTCCTTACCCGGTCTGGCCTATATGTGACTCCAGACACACAGCAATGTGGTTAACTCTTAACTGCCCTCTGAAATGGCCGAGCGAGACACTCAGTTGTATTCACGAAGGCGGCTCACCATCACCTTCATGAGGGATGGGCAATAAATGCTGGCCTTGCCGGTGATGTCCACATCCTGTGAATGAATAAAAAAAAAATCTCATGCTGACATTAAACTTGAGAAGAACATCTCACGTCAGTATCATAAACATCTGCTGTCAAATTCGGGTTTGAGAGAACATATTGTAGTACTGATGTTTTATTCATATTGAAATAAAAGAGACTTCAAACATCTTTGGACCAGGGAGGTGAGGAAGGAGACGACACAACTGGTGAACTCTATATTAAAAAGGTGCCATCTGTAGCTTTGAGCGCTTCTTAATTAAAAGGCGCTTTCACACGTACTTGTCTCAGGAGAGGTACCTCTGTCACCACTCTCTCTTAACATTTCCGTCATATGCCGGTGTCTGTAGTTCCATCGGGCTCTGCTGTGAAATCGAAGACTTGATTGCTTAAGGGAGTGCAGATTCTGGGGAATTGGCCGCTTACATTCACATTGCTGGAGTAGAGACCTTAATCCCACCGCAGAATTGTTGGTTTATGATACGACCATCTTCTCAAACTATGAGCCGTTTATACTGAGGAGTGAAGTTGACGGTGAGAAACTTCTTATCGAATTTACCCAGAATGTGGAGATGCCGGTGTTGGACTGGGGTGGACAAATGTGAGAAGTCGCACAACACCAGGTTATAGTCCAACAGCTTTATTTGAAATCACAAGCTTTCGGAGCGGCTGCTCCTTCGTCAGGCTGAAAATAAAGCTGTTGGACTATAACCTGGTGTTGTGCGACTTCTCACATTTATAGAATTTACAGCACTGACACAGGCCAATCGGCCCAACAGGTCCGTGCCGGTGTTTCTGCTCCACACGAGCCTCCTCCCACCCTACTTCATCAAACCCTATCAACATATCCTTCTATTCCTTTCTCCCTCATGTGTTTATCTAGTTTCCCCTTAAATGCATCTATACTATTCGCCTCAACCACTCCCTGTGGTAGCGAGTTCCACATTCTCACAATTCTCTGGATAAAGAAGTTTCTCCTTAATTCCTTATTGGATTAATTGGTGACTATCTTATCTATTAATGCCCCCTTGTTTTGGACTCCCCCACAACTGACCTGAAGACCGAAATGTTCACCTCCTCACGCAGTACCCTAATTTCCAGTCCATTTTGATCGGCTCCTATAACTGAGGCATGCAGGAGAATGAATTGTATTGTGGCTGAGAAAGGAGATATCTTTTCTACTGCTGCAAGTTTTAACTGGTTCCACAATGAGCTGTTTTCTAGTCGCTTGCCTTTGTACAAAGCTGCATCACTTCTCTCAGAAAGATCCCAACCACAATAGATTGCTTTTGAAGAGCAGCAACTCCCGTTCACCCATCACCCCCTGTGCTCACTGACCTACACTGACTTCCGGTCCCTGAGCGCCTCGATTTTTGAATTCTCAAATCCCTCCACGGCCTCGCCCCCCCCCTCCCCCCGCTATCTTTGTAACCTCCTCCAGCCCTACAACTCTCCGAGATCTCTGCGCTCCCCCAATTCTGGCTTCTTGCGCATCCCCCGATTTTAATCACTCCACCATTGGCGGCCGTGCCTTCAGCTGCCTGGGCCCTAAGCTCTGGAATTCCCTCCCTAAACCTCTCCGCCTCTCTACCTCTCTTTCCTCCTTTAAGACGCTCCCTAAAACCTACCTGGTTGACCAATGAGCTATTGGCTCGGTGTTAATTTTTATTTGTTTGTTAACGTTCCTGTGAAGCACCTTGGGACGTTTTACTACATGCAAGGCGCTATATAAATGCAAGTTGTTGCTTTCACAGGCTGCTATTTTGATTCGACTCTTCCTCGGTCACGGCACCGTGACACACTCTGAGCTGCGAACGGCCTCTACTCGTCCTGCTCTCCTCCCTCAGGTAATGTTGACTCAGCCTCTGCTCTTCCCCTTTCGCTGGAGGGCAAGCGTGCGATTGTGAACTTGTCATCTGGGGAATCGGGAAGGTGAGCGCTCTGCTTCCGATGCTGGCTACAGTGCAGCCTCACACTGTCCTCACAAAGCTTCTAGAAATCTAAAAAAAGGAAATCAATCCATTTGCAACCTCTTCATCTCTTCCCAGACGTATGAAATCCAGTTAGATGCTGACGATTGTAGCGTGCGTTCTATAAGAATGAAAGGTTACTGGCGCACAGCAGAATTTACAATGCACCCAAAAGTCTTCATTGCTCATCTCTCCGAGATTCTAGGATTCAAAAAAATAAGGGGCTCAGCACAAGCTGTGGTAACATGATTTTTACGATTTGGGAACGGAATGTTGAAAATGATATAGCCGCTTCAGTTCATTATTTAATGTGATTCCTGCCGGAACTTTCAATTTTAGTGATGCGCGGGGTTATCAAGACACTGGTTATTATATCGAATATCACTTGATATAGTACTGCTGCTTGTTTCAGGAGCTGCGGTGAGCGTGATATGAATGATTTATTCAACATACATCCTGTCTTTCGTAACGTTGCAGTGTATAGAATATCACGTCGAAATGTTTACTTATGTTACTCAGGCAGAGACAATATATACAACCGAAAAACAGATGATCCGGCCATTTATCACATTGCTGTTTGTGGGAGCTTGCTGTGCGCAAATTTTGCTTTTCTATTCGTTCACGGGATGTGGGCGTCGCCGGCAAGGCCGGCATTTATTGCCCCTCCCTAACTGCCCTCGAGGAGGTGGTGGTGAGCCGCCTTCTTGAACCGCTGCAGTCCGTGTGGCGAAGGTGCTGACTGCCGCGTTTCCTACATTGCAGCCGTGAGTACGCATCAACGACATTTTAAAAAGTACTTCATCGGCTGTAAAGCGTTTTGGGACGTCCTGCGGCCTGGATCTGGAGCTGGAATTTTCTGGCTGAGATTTGTGTCAATTGGATTGAAGTGAAGTTTTATGAGCTATGACCTCCGCTGCAGAACCTCGCTTAACGGGACGGGCAGATCGGACAGTTGCACACGGAGGGCAGTGCCCCTCATTGGCACGCCTCCCAATCCTCCTCTTATCAAATGTAATGACTGAAAGTTGAGGGGGGCCGTCATTGGGGGCTGCACAGGTTTCAACGCCTCAGCATAGAAAGAGCAGTAAGGCCGTACAGAAGCACACAGTGTAGTTTCGCCAGGATGACGGCAGGGCCAGGGAAAGACTATGTCCTCTGCTTGGGAACAGACTAATGAGGAAAATTGTTGGATGCTTTGCCACAGGAGTAGTTCAAAAGAGGTTGTTGCAACTGTTAAGGAAAAAGCGGATACATTTTTGAAGCAGAGAAAGAAATACGGCTTGCGAGAGAGACCAGGGCAGTGGGATTAGGTTTGGATTGCTGTAGCAAAGAACCAGCACAGGCATAATGGGCTGAATGGCCTCCTTCTGTGTTCCGTAAACCATGGTTCTAGAACCAGGACTCCAGGAGAACCTCCTGCTCTTCTTCAAATAGTACCATGAGATCTTCAATATCCACCTAAAGACAGGGAATTAGCTTATTGTCTCATTTGAAGGGCGGCACCTCTGTCAATGTAGCACCGCCTCGGTACTGCAGCGTACTGGAATGTCAACTGAGATTATGTACCAAGGTCCTGGAATGGGGATTGAACCTACAACCTTCTGATCAAAGGCGAAACAACAGGATAAACTGACTGCCCTTGACTTGTTCCTACCTTCTAATGTGTTGTGATGGAGGAGCCATTATTATAGTATTCGTTTCTCAACTGAGAGCACTGTCTCACACTTGGATACCATACCCTCAGTGCCAGCTACCCTCTGGTATCTCAGAGGTTATGGTCATTCTATGTGCAGGAGCCTGGCTGTGAGCTGGTTTGACACCCAATCACACGCACTTTCCAGCCTGCTACCTGGATAGCAATCGGGATTGGAATCCTGACCTCCAATTCTGGCCTCTTGCACATCCCCGATTTTCATCGCTCCACCATTGGCGGCCGTGCCTTCAGCTGCCTGGGCCCTAAGCTCTGGAATTCCCTCCCTAAACCGCTCCGCCTCTCTCTCCTCCTTTAAGACGCTCCTTAAAACCTTCCTCTTTGACCAGGCTTTTGGTCGCCTGCCCTAATATAAGAACATATAAGAACATAAGAAATAGGAGCAGGAGTAGGCCAATCGGCCCCTCGAGCCTGCTCCGCCATTCAATAAGATCATGGCTGATCTGATCCTAACCTCAAATCTAAAGAACACAAGAAGTAGGAGCTGGACCCGGCCACTCAGCCCCTGGGCCCGCTCCGCCACCCACAGGGCCTTGACCGATCCGAACTCAGCCTCATGTCCAATTTCCTGCCCGCTCCCCGTAACCCCTAATTCCCTTTACTTCTAGGAAACTGTCTATTTCTGTTTTAAATTTATTTAATGATGTAGCTTCCACAGCTTCCTGGGGCAGCAAATTCCACAGACCTACTACCCTCTGAGTGAAGAAGTTTCTCCTCATCTCAGTTTTGAAAGAGCAGCCCCTTATTCTAAGATTATGCCCCCTAGTTCTAGTTTCACCCATCCTTGGGAACATCCTTACCGCATCCACCCGATCAAGCCCCTTCACAATCTTATATGTTTCAATAAGATCGCCTCTCATTCTTCTGAACTCCAATGAGTAGATTCCCAATCTACTCAACCTCTCCTCATATGTCCACCCCCTCATCCCCGGGATTAACCGAGTGAACCTTCTTTGTACTGCCTCGAGAGCAAGTATGTCTTTTCTTAAGTCTTTCCTTATGTGACTCGGTGTCAAATTTTGTTTGATAATCGCTCCTGTGAAGCACCTTGGGATGTTTTACTACGTTAAATGCGCCATATAAATGCAAGTTGTTGTTGTTAAATGTCCCTTTAATTTTCCATTGTTATTCAATATGTTTTTACCATAACTTTCCCTGATCTCAAGAATTGACCTGTAATCGCTATTCCACCTTTCATGCATTTCATTCCAGAGCTTTCCCGGACCAACGTCTTAAATGTTGGCGTGGGTTCAATTTTGAATAGTAATAGTTCATTGAATATAAAGGGCCATATGTGGTTTGATATGGATAAGTTAGAAAATGCCCTAAGTTGTTGTAAGCTCTCTGTGCAGTGATGCAAAACTGTTCTCTGCTAATACAGGGCAGAGGATAAACAATACAAGTTTTCACAAGTTAGGGAGAAATATTTTCATTTTTAAATAAACGACAATTAATCCAAAATTCAGAGACACTAAAGGAATTTTTGCCTCATATAGGGGTGGATTTCTCAAATTACGGCTCCCAGTGCAGCCGTGACTTTTCTACTTTATTCATTCATGGGATGTGGGCGTCGCAGGCAAGGCCAGCATTTATTGCCCATCCCTAATTGCCCTCGAGAAGGTGGTGGTGAGCCGCCTTCTTGAACCGCTGCAGTCCGTGTGGTGAAGGTGCTCCCACAGTGCTGTTAGGGAGGGAGTTCCAGGATTTTGACCCAGCGACGATGAAGGAACGGCCGATATACTTCCAAGTCAGGATGGTGTGTGACTTGGAGGGGAACTTGGAGGTGGTGGTGTTCCCGTGCGCCTGCTGCCCTTGTCCTTCTAGGTGGAAGAGGTCGCGGGTTTGGGAGGTGCTGCCGAAGAAGCCTTGGCGAGTTGCTGCAGTGCATCTTGTAGATGGTACACACTGCAGCCACGGTGCGCCGGTGGTGGAGGGAGTGAATGTTTAAGGTGGTGGATGGGATGCCAATCAAGCGGGCTGCTTTGTCTTGGATGATGTCAAGCTTCTTGAGTGTTGTTGGAGCTGCACTCATCCAGGCAAGTGGAGAGTATTCCATCACACTCCTGACTTGTGCCTTGTAGACTACTGGGAATTCATGCACCAAATTCAGCACATTGTGCACGATTTCCTGTCCATTAAAAAATGGAGATTGTGTGAGGTTTTGATTTCCTCCATGGGCTGAATAGCCAGTACATCCTCCTGTCACGTGAAGCTCTGTGACACGTGCACCAATTTGTGAATTCTACTCTGCGGGGCCTTGTCACATTGCCGTAACATTCCAAAGTGCTTCACGGGGTGAAATACTTTTGAAGCACAGTGACCATTATGGAGGAATTGTTGCCTTTGAAACAGCTTGCAAAGATTTCCAACAAAGGGTGGTAGAAGTTTGGAACACTCTTCCCCCAAAAGTCCACGGATGCTGCTGGGGGACAATTGAAGCATTCGGAACTGAGATCGATAGATTTTTGTTGGGTAAGGGTATCGAGGGATATGGAGCAAAGGCAGGTAAATGGAGCTGAGGTGCAGATCAGCCCTGGTCTGATTGAATGGCAGAGCAGGTACGAGGGGCTTAATGGCCTCCCCCTGTTCCAATGATTGCTAGCATTCAAGCCTGATAGAAATAGTGACTGTACTTGAGGGAAATATAAGAATATTAGCTGGAAATGAGAAAAAGCCAGGCAGTAATTTAAGCTCCTCTACAAGATCCTGTATATCGTACCTCAATAACCTTAAAACCTGAAATTTTCAGTTGATGTTTGTTTTTGGTACGTTTGGACTTAAAATTTAATTCAGAATAGAAAGGTTTGGAACTTTTTTCACAGGAGTTATAGCCTGACCCCTTGTGCTGACAGCAGATACCAATGTCCGTCAATCATCGTCCATTAGCATCACTGATGGAAACTTATTTCTCACACACAGTGGGGTGGATCTCGACTTTATGCGATATTGTCAAACAGGTGATAGTGAATCGACAGCACGTTCTACACCTCTCCCCCATTGTTATTTCCAATGACCTCAAATCGGGGAGAGATGTAAAATGGGCTGTCGATTCACTACCACCCGTTTTACAATATCGCACAAAGTCAAGATCCACCCCAGTGGATTTCAGCCAATTGCATTTGATGTTCTAGTCAAGGTGTATTGAAGCACTTCCCTTTTCTAGCAGAAACTACTAAATACACTGCCAGCAATCAGCAGCACAGTCACTGCCCATACAAGGGACCTGGTCCCTCTTTTTTTAAACAGTTTCTCTCCACTTGATTCTGGAGTCCAGACTCTTCCAACAGATCCTCATTCATTGCAGATGCAGCATCTGCTGTGGCTAACATGCCAGGACAATGATCAATTTGAGAACCCCCAAAATAAACAAGAGACTTTTCAAGGATTCATCCGCAAAATAATATTTGAAATCGGCCTCTTACACTGTCCCAATGAAGCTCAACGTAAGCTCGAGGAACTGCACCTCATCTTTCGATTAGGCTCTTTACAGCCTTCTGGACTCAACATTGTGTTCAACAACTTCAGACCAGAACCTCGGCCCCCATTTTTTAGATGCCAGCTGTTGATCATTCTGCCATTCCCATTTACACCTCTTCTGGACCCATCTTTTGTTTCTTCACTTGTCCCATTACCATCTCCTTTTGCTTTGTGCAACCATACCTTTTGTCTTTTAATCTCTCCTGCCTTCCACCTTATCACAGACCTTCCCTTTTGTTCTTTCCTCCCCTCCCACTTTCACTGCCCCTACACTTGCTTAAAAACCTGTTACATCTCCAACTTTTTCCAGTTCATCGATGAAAGGTCACCGACCTGAAACGTTGACTCTGTTTCTCTCTCCACAGATGCTGCCTGACCTGCTGAGTGTTTCCATCATTTTGTTTTTATTTTAGATTTCCAGCATCCGCAGTATTTTACTTTTGAAATCGTTAATTTGATCTATAAGATTTATTGGCCGTCCTACTTGTGTTGGTAGATAGATTATTGAATGGGAGTGACTCATTTGGTCAAGAGACAGAATACGCCTGGTAAAAGCCTGTGTTGCCCAGCTGATGTCGTTAATACTAAAGACTTACACTGAATCTACCAACATTTTCAGACAGGAATAGAGAGCTTCAATTTAAGCATTCATTTACAACTTGTGCTATCATTAGCTCTTCAACCTCTATCCCATAAGTAGTTGCACCATATTAATGTACAGTAGAACACGACTATATACAAACATGGAGAATATTTGCACATTGCCAGATAAAGAAACTGCAAACACTTGCTTTTGTCGTTTAATCTCTCTTACATAGAAACATAGAATCTAGGAGCAGGAGTAGGCCATTCGGCCCGTCGAGCCTGCTCCACCATTCAACACGATCATGGCTGATCATCCAAATCCAGTACCCTATCCCTGCTTCAATCCCCACAGTACACACATCCCACCCTACCCCCGTAACCCCACGTATTTAATTCCCCCTAACATATCCCATCCTATCCCCATAACCCCACATATTTAATCCCCCCCTAACACTAAGGGTCAATTTATCATAGCCAAATCAACCTAACCCGCACATTTTTGGACTGTGGGAGGAAACCGGAGCACCCGGAGGAAACCCACGCAGACACGGGGAGAATGTGCAAACTCCACACAGACAGTCACCCGAGGTCAGATTCGAACCCGGGTCCCTGGCGCTGTGAGGCACCAGTGCTAACCACTATGCCACCGTGTGACCCTTCCAGCCTATCACAGACCTTCCCTTTTGTTCTTTCCTCCCCACCCCCCTTTCACTGCCCCTACACTTGCTTAAAACCTGTTCCATCTCCAACTTTTTCCAGTTCTGACTAAAGGTCATCGACCTGAAACGTTAACTCTGTTTAGCTCTCTCCACAGATGCTGCCTGACCCGTTGAGTATTTCCAGCATGTTCTGTTTTTGTTTCAGCATCTGCAGTATTTTTGCATTTCATAAGACAATTCATCTCTGAAAAAGACTCAACGAAGCCTTGCCTTGATACTTGATGATGTAAATATAGACCACTTAATACACTTCAGTGTTAAAAAAAATATTGCAGGCAGATAATCATTTTGAAGTCATTAATTTTTTATAACACACCTTTAAAATCTGTTGGAAATTACTTCAGTTTGTTGTGGTGAGAATCTATTCCCAACCAGCCACTTAAGTTCACTGATAATTGAATTGTACAAAAATAGGCAGAATCACAAACCTTACATTTTCTCCTGGCACTTATGGGAACAGTGAGTGCAGACATTTATGCTAAGCTAACTCGAAGCCCACTGAATTGAATGGAAATCCTGACTGTTTTTCTTTTAAACACGGATGTACTGAAGCAGAGTTAGTTACTGACAACGGATGATCAATGCTTCCTTTCAAATACAACTTCCGTACCCATGAGGGATGTCGAACTGAAGATGCACATTTCCGAGTGTCCTCAATGGAGATGAAACTCGTATCACGGTTGGAGATGCTGAGTATTCTGTTTATCGTGCTTATCCTGCCCTATTGGCTTCATGGCGCACCGTGGCTGCAGTGTGTACCATCTACATCTGCAGCAACTCGCCAAGACAGCACCTCTCAAACCCGCGATCTCTGCCACCTAGAAGGACAAGGGCAGCAGGCGCATAGGAACACCACCACCTCCAAGTTCCACCTCCAAGCCACGCACCATCCTGACTTGGAAATATATCGGCCGTTCCTTCATCGTCGCTGGGTCAAAATCCTGGAACTCCCTCCCTGACAGCACTGTGGGAGTACCTTCACCACACGGACTGCAGCGGTTCGAAGTGGTGGAGGCTGCAGGCTGACCCATGAGAGGAGTTCATTCATACATTCAAAGGTTAATTGCTTTTGAACCGCACATCAGAACCCTGGGTTGGTTTGCTGGAAGGTCAATTAAAAGCTGACAGACATTGTGGCTCCTGTATTTTCTGTTCCTGGAGATCATCCCTCCATTGCAAATTACAGGGGCTGATGTCCAGTTTTAGCAGAGGTTGGCTGGGTTGTGGACGGAGCGAGCTTGCTGCCTGCCTGATGCCATTGGCAAGAGGCCCGATCAATTTTCACAGTTGGGCCTTATTACCATTCCGGCGAGGTGTTCACGCATTTCGAAGATCGGAGGGAGGCTACAATCCGACAGATTCAGTGCGGAGTCCAGGCAGGGGAAGGGGAGAGCCAGGGAAGGTGACCCTGGGGGTGCGCCGCGGAGGATCAGGTATGGCGGGGTCGATTTTTTTGTCAATTAATGATCTTTCTGACCCACAGAAAAATCAGTTTGAAATCTTAAACTTATCTTTGTCTGAGCGGCCATCAGTGGTCCCTTCAAGGGCCGCTGGTTCGGTCACTTAACGCCAAGTATCAATGGCTGGAGCTTATGTGTTTCCTACATTACAACAGTGACTATACTTCAAATGTACTTCATTGGCTGTAAAGCGCTTTAGGACATCCTGAGGTTGTGAAAGATGCTGTAGAAATACAAGCTATAGATGCGTCAGTGTTCTCGCTCAGGCCAACATCCCCAGCATCGATGCTTTGACCACGCTCGATCAGTTCCGATGGACGGGCCACATCGTCCGCATGGCCGATACGAGACTCCCAGAACAAGCGCTCGACTTGGAGCTCCGACACGGCAAGAGAGCCCCAGGTGGGCAGAGAAAACACTTCAAGGATACCCTCAAAGCCTCCTTGAAAAAGTGCAACATCCCCACCGACACCTGGGAATCCCTGGCCCAAGACCGCACAAAGTGGAGGAGAAGCATCCGGGAGGGCGCCGAACACCTCGAGTCTCTTCGCCGGGAGCAAGCGGAAGCCAAGCGCAAACAGCGGAAAGAGCGCACGTCAACCCAAGCACCCCACCCACCCGCCCCTTCAACCACCGTCTGCCCCACCTGTGACAGAGACTGTGGGTCCTGCATCGGACTCATCAGTCACCTGAGAACTCATTTCTAGTGTGGAAGCAAGTCATCCTCGGTTCTGAAGGACTGTCTAAGAAGAGAAGAGAAATACAAGCCTTTCTTTTTCAAGACGCATTTATTACTGCACAAGATCTTATCTCAAGGCGCCATGCTGCTCATCCATGTTATAAGTCTTAGAGAGAAATTATTTCTTGCAAGACAACTACTTGTAGTAAAACTGAGTCAGCCACAGGAAGTCGAGGGGACACTTCTTCTATTGTTTTGGTACTGACGCCGAGATTCTCAGACGTGGCAGTGCTGGTTGCTTGCACGCTGTGCTGTAACATGTATATTCCCTGGAGTTTAGAAGAATGAGAGGTGATCTCATTGAAACATATTAAATTCTTTTTTCTCCCATTTTTCTTCTCTCTCACATGGCAGCTGTCGATCATTCTGCCATCGCCATTTACACTTCATCTAGAGCCATCTTTTGTTTCTTAACTTGTCCCATTACCATCTCCTTTTGCCTTGCACCATCATCCCTTTTGTCTATTAATCTCTCCTGCCTTCCATCCTATCACAGACCTTCCCTTTTGTTCTTTCCTCCCCCTCCCCCCTCTCCTACACTTGCTTAAAAATCTGTTCCATTTCCAACTTTTTCCAGTTCTGACGAAGGGTCATCGGCCTGAAACGTTAACTCTGTTTCTCTCTCTCCACAGATGCTGCCTGACCTGCTGAGTGTTTCCAGCATTTTCTGTTTTTATTTCAGATTTCCAGCATCTGCAGTATTTTGCTTTTGTAAAATTCTTAAGGGGTTTGACAGAGTTGATGCAGGGAGGATGTTTCCCCTGGCTGGGGAGTTTAGAACCAGGGGTCACAGTCTCAGGATAAGGGGTCGGCCATTCAGGACTGAGATGAGGAGGAATTTCTTCACTCAGAGGGTTGTGAATCTTTGGAATTCTCTACCCCAGAGTGCTGTGGAGGCTCAGTCGTTGAGTATATTCAAGACAGAGATGGATAGATTTTTGGATTCGAGGGGAATCAAGGGATATGGGGATAGTGCGGGAAAGTGGAGATGAGGTAGAAGATCAGCTATGATCTTACTGAATGGTGGAGCAGGCTTGAGGGGCCAAATGGTCTACTCCTGCTCCTATTTCTTATGAAATCTCTGGGACGGGACAGATGAAAATCTCCCCCCTCTCTCTCTCTCTCCCTGCTGCCTGTTAAGGGACTCCTCTCACTTCCTGGAGCAACCTGCCTCAGAAGCTGTGCTGTCGGCAGCTGGGGAGGGGGGGAGAAGGTCGCGTTTGCAATCTGCCACGGCTCGAACCTTTCCCTGGTGGCCTCTTGCAGCAACCTCTGAATGTTCATCTCGAAGGGGACACGATCCAAACCTTGCCCCGAGGGGTTGCGATCTTGCGAAGAACGTTCCACAGATGGCAACATTCCTTTCGGCAGCGATATATCAGCACCAGAAACGAGCAAGGTTCAGGGCAAATGTTCCAATTTAAATTAGTTTTTTTTTAATGTGTTTTTTTTGGGAAGCTGCACTGTAAAAGAAATCTCTTTGTCTGCTGAGCTTTGAAAGAGACCTCAACCGGTGCAAACAGACCGTTCCAGTGCTGTGTGCAGTGGATAAAAATAACAATAGCAGAAAATAAGTTGAAACAATCCAGGCCAATAAATCATCGGGCAAACCATACCCTGAGCGCTGCGCTGGGCCTTTGCACGGGGCGCATGCGGTCAGGACAGACCAGGCTTTGTGTCACCGCTGACTGTGGACACTTTCACAAAGTAACACCTGAACTCTGCCGCAGTGTCTCTGCCTGCCTGATTAATACCCGTTCACAGACTTGTGTGTTCTGCCGAGTCTCAAAACCGCACAGCGGGAATTCTACAACTTGACCGCATTTCAGGTCTTTTTGGCGTTTTATGAATCGCGAGCTGACCGAGCCATCCACAGCGAAGAGTAACTTTTATTTTTTAAAAACAACAAGTTCGGTCGGTTTTGTTCCATTGTTGAATGGAGTGCTTTGCAGAATTTACAATCACCTCGCATTAACCCTTTCAGTCCAGAGCTTCTAGCAATGTGCTTCAGATAGAGTGGATAGGAAGGACCTGTTTCCCTTAGCAGCCAGGTCAATAACCAGGGGGCATAGATTTACAGTAATTGGTAGAAGGATTAGAGGGGAGTTGAGGAGAACTTTTTTCACCCAGAGGGTGGTGGGGGTCTGGAACTCACTGCCTGAAAGGGTGGTAGAGGCAGAAACCCTCATCACATTTAAAAAGTACTTGGATATGCACTTGAAGTGCCGGAACCTACAGGGCTACGGACCAAGAGCTGGAAAGTGGGATTTGGCTGGATAGCTCTTTATCGGCCGGCACGGACACGATGGGCCGAATGGCCTCCTTCTGTGTCGTAATCTTCTATGATTCTATGATCATAGTTTCAACATATAAGTTCAATCCTCAGCATTCAGTCAGCCCACAGAGCCCAGGCCCACACAGATAGAGCTGATGCCATTTGAGGGGAGGGTTGCAAGTCTGGTTGGACATACTCCTGGAGGTTTCATCAGATGACCTCCCGCCTCTAACCGCTCCGCCCACTATCTCCAAAGTTTTAACGTCCCTGTGATTTTTCTCCCGGGTGTTAGCTGGCGACAGCGTCCCGGGAGATTAGCCTTCGATTCCAGGAGACTCCAGGGCAATCCTGGAAGGTTGGCAACCCTATTTGAGGGGTGGAAGTGATCTGGCCATTTGTAGCACTTAAGTTGCTGGATTTATTCTGATATTCTGGACATTAATTTATCTTGTGTGGGATTGTATCAACAGCTACACATCTTTGACTTGTGTGATGATGCAAGAGGCACTTTTACTGTTTTTTCTAGACTTGACTATTCCAACGCACTCCTGACTGGCCTCCCACATTCCACCCTACATAAACTTGAGGTCATCCAAAACTCGGCTGCCCGTGTCCTAACTCGCACCAAGTCCTGTTCACCCCTGTGCTCGCTGACCTACATTGGCTCCCGATTAAGCATCGCCTCGATTTCAAAATTCTCATCCTTGTTTTCAAATCCCTCCATGGCCTCGCCCCTCCCTATCTCTGTAATCTCCTCCAGCCCCACAACCCCCCGAGATCTCTGCGCTCCTCTAATTCTGTCCCTCTTGAGCATCCCTGATTATAATCGATCAACCATTGGTGGCCGTGCCTTCTGTTGCCTGGGCCCTAAGCTCTGGAATTCCCTGCCTAAACCTCTCCGCCTCTCTACCTCTCTTTCCTCCTTTAAGACGCTCCTTAAAACCTACCTCTTTGACCAAGCTTTTGGTCACCTGCCCTAATTTATCCTTATGTGGCTCGGTGTCAAATTTTTTGTCTTAAAATACTCCTGTGCAGCGCCTTGGGATGTTTTACTACGTTAAGGGTGCTATATAAATACAAGTTGTTGTTGTTGTTGTAAGATTTCAAACCTCACTCTCATTAAACATTTCATTCCAGTTTCTCCAGCCTGACAACCCTCCGAGATCTCTGCGCTCCTCCAATTCTGGCCACTTGCGCATCCCCCGATTTTAATCACGCCACCATTGGCGGCTGTGCCTTCAGCTGCCCGGGCCCTAAGCTCTGGAATTCCCTCCCTGAACCTCTCCGCCTCTCTCTCCTCCTTTAAGACGCTTTTAAAACCCTCCTCTTCGACCAAGCCTGTCCTAACGTCTCGTTCTTTGGCTCGGTTTCGATATTTTGTCTGATTACGCTCATGTGAAGCGCCTTGGAATGTTTCACTGCGTTAAAGGTGCTATATAAATGCAAATTGCTGTTGTTGTTTCTGTTAAAATTAATTAAATTGGTTAAACTTTCATTGCAAGAACTAAATTAATGACTATTATTGGAAGGTCTGAGTAAGCTTCAGGCCCAAGCCTTTGTCATGTTCCCAAATAAATGGATGGAATTGTGGAATGCAATCCTGAAAATACCAGTAAAAGTCTCAGAGAATTTTACACTCTCATGTAATAAAAACAGAACCTGACTTATTCAGTCACCATAAACCAATAGGCCTAATTATAAGTAGAAACTGTAGAACCATGAACCCAAAGTACGGGCAAAAGTCCAGTAATAACAACAGAATTCAGTTCAATCGGATTAAAATGGCGGCCCTGTTTATGGCTCTTTGTTCCATTAAAAAATCGTGACAGAGAAGAAGAAAGACTTGCATTTCTATAGCGCCTTTCACAACCTCAGGACATCCCAAAGTGCTTTACAAACAATAAAGTACTTTTGAAGTGTAGTCACTGTTGTAATGTAGGAAATGCGGCAGCCAATTTGCGCACAGCAAGCTCCCACAAACAGCAATGTGATAATGACCAGATAATCTGTTTTTAGTGATGTTGGTTGAGGGATAAATATTGGTCAGGACACCAGGGAGAACTGCCCTGCTCTTCTTTGACGAGTGCCAAGGGATCTTTTACATCCACCTGAGAGAGCAGACAGGGTCTCGGTTTAACGTCTCATCCGAAAGACGGCACCTCCGACAGTGCAGCACTCCCTCAGTACCGCACTGGGAGCGTCCGTCTAGATCATGTGCTCAAGTCTCTGGGGTGGGATGGAGAGACAAAGGCGTGGTCGGCAAGCCCCACGGAGTTCACACCATGCTCCTGGGCACAGCGCATTTATTATCGGAAGCCCGTCCAACAACGAGCAGAACTGTCACAGGAATACATGGCATGCAACGACACCACCGTACAAACCAGAGCCGCTTCTTTTAGTAAAACCTTGTGAAAAATAGCGTGCGGAAATAGCAGCTCAGGCAGCAGGTTCTGAACTAGAGGTGGTCCTCAGGGACGGTAAGAGGCCAAGCTTCGCTGGCAGGCTGCACAGGCCCCATTTTAGCACGTCCCCAAGATGCCTTGTTAATGTCAAACAAGGGTTCCCGGCCCCTGACAAGAGAATTGCTCCTGAAGGATCAGTAACAGAAATCAATGCTGGGCGGCAGCGAGGTCAGGTAGTTGAATAACACGGACCAAAAAGAAAGAAACTATCTATCTTTGAAAAGGCTGTAGAGACAAGGAGATGTTGTTAGCCTGAGGGATGACCATGAGATGTGGTGTAGAATCTGTGATTCCCGATAATAACGTCTATAAATTAATCCCATGCTATGATTTCTGCAACAAATGATCATCACGGGAAAAGATATCGGCCTATAATTCTTGTCGTGTTTGGGCGCTAACTAACCTACTAAGCCCCCAATATGGCGGGCAGGAAGTGCGCGCATTCTGGCCGCAAGTGCGGCGCCCGCCATATTGGTGAAGGAAACAAAAAGTAGGAATTCCAGAGCTTAGGGTCTTGGCAGCTGAAGTCACGGCCACCAATGATGGAGTGAAGAAAATCGGGGATTTGCAAGCGGCCAGAATTGGAGGAGCGCAGAGATCTCGAAGGGTTGTAGGGCTGGAGGAGGTGACAGAGATAGGGAGGCGTGAGGCAATGAAGGGACTTGAAAACAAGGATGAGAATTTTAAAATCGAGGCGTTGCCGGACCGGGAGCCAATGCGGGTCCGTGAGCACAGGGGTGATGGGCGAACGGGACTTGGTGCGAGTTAGGACACGGGGGCAGCCGAGTTTTGGATGAGCTCAAGTTTATGGAGGGTGGAAGATGGGAAGCCGGCCGGGAGAGCACTGGAATAGCCGAGTCAGGAAGTAACAAAGGGACTGGTGGCGGAGGCACGTGTTATTGACGTGCGTGGTAGCAAAGTGAGCACATGTTACACGCAGAATCCGACAGTTGCAACACAAGCCCTCAGTAATTCTTTAGGTTTCAATGTGTAGACAAATGACAATTAACAGCGTGAAGAATGGAAAAGCTATCCATCCATTTAATGTGCCATGCAAGCCAGCTTAGTGGTAAACCTGTGAAAGCACAGGTAGCCAGCCGCACTTTTCTGTGGTACTGAGCCCGGAACAAAGCAATACTCGCCAGGATGATAAGGTCCAACGACTAATCGAAAATCCATTTGAGGCAAGTGTCCTTCAGGTTGTGCATTGCTTTTCGAGTGATGCACACAAAGCCGGTTTTGGCCAGTTTTACAGATAACACAAACTGTGTTGGAAGAAGAATGAACGTTAAGTAGTGGCAGATGGTTCCAATGAATTATTTCTGAAGTTCAACATCTGTTAGGTAAACAAACATGGAATAATCGTTGTGCTTTACCAGACACTGGGGTAATTTTAACGGGTGATCGCGAATCGGCAGCCCGTTTTACATTGCCCCCGAATTTTATTGACTTCAAAATGACCCCCACAGTCTTCTGTAGAGCTGGCCCAGGAGGAGATATGTGAACGTGATGCACCTTTTCTTGTCCCCACTTTCCAGTTCTTTCCTCATGGTTATTGATGTTGACTCCATTTGGTTCTGCTCCCGAGAATGCAGCTCAGACCGGAGATTATAATCTGCCACCATTTTGTATTTAAACACGGCATCAGAACAATAAGATACTGCACTACCAAACCTCCTTCCAATTGGATGGTTTGGATTTGTGTTATATAATTAACATTACATCTTTTCACAATGTCACGTAACCCTGGTGCTGAGCAATAGGAACATCGGAACAGGAGGAAGCCAATTCAGCCCCTCGAGCCTGTTCTGCCATTCAATGAGATCATGACTGATCTGCGACCTAACTCCATATACCCACCTTTGCCCCGTATCCCTTAATATCTTTGGTTAGCAAAATTCTATCAATCTCCGATTTAAAATTAACAATTGATCCAAACTTCTACCACCCTTTGTGTGTAGAAGTGTTTCCTAATTTCACTCCTGAAAGGTCTGGCTCTAATTTTTAGACTATGCCCCCTAGTCCCAGAATCCCCAACCAGCAGAAATAGTTTCTCTCGATCTATCCTATCAGTTCCCCTTAATATCTTGAAAACGTCGATCAGATCACCCCCTTAACTTTCTAAATTCCAGGGAATACAACCCTAATTTGTGTAATCTCTCCTCGTAATTTAACTTATTTTTAAAAATATTTCCCAGTCTGTAGCCTTAGCGCCTTACAATTAACACTGCTGAATTAAAAACTTACAGCCAGACCCTTGTGGAGCTCCTTCTCATCTCCCTCTGTGCGATCAATCTCAGTTCAGCTTTCCAGTTGGGAGAAGCAATGCTGAGATCTCGACCAGACGTTGGAAAGTTTGAACACCCAAATGAACCATCGGTTACTCGTGAAAGATACAAGCCTAGGCATTGGCATTACACAGAACTTACAGCACAGAAACAGGCCATTCGGCCCAACTGGTCCGTGCTGGTGTTTATGCTCCACATGAGCCTCCTCTCACCCCTCTTCATCTAACTCAATCAGCATATCCCTCTATTCCTCTCTCCCTCATGTGTTTATCTAGCTTCCCCTTAAATGCATCGAGTTCCACATTCTCACCACCCTCTGGGTAAAGAAGTTTCTTCTGAATTCCCTATTTGATTTCTTGGTGACTATCTTATATTGATGGCCTCTAGTTATGCTCTTCCCCACAAGTGAAAACATTCTCTCTGTATCCACTCTATCAAAACCTTTCATAATTTTAAAGACCTCTATTAGGTCACCCCTCAGCCTTCTTTTTTCAAGAGAAAAGAGACCCAGCCTGATATGTATACCTGTGCATTTCTGGTATCATCCTTGTAAATCTTCTCTGCACCCTCTCCAGTGCCTTTATATCCTTTTTATAATATGGCGACCAGAATTGTACACAGCACTCTAAGTGTGGTCTAATCAAGGTTCGATACAGGTTTCGCATAACTTCACTATTTTTCAATTCTATCCCTCTAGAAATAAACCCTAGTGCTTGTCTTGCTTTTTTATGGCCTTGCTAACCTGTGTTGCAACTTTTAGTGATTTGTGTATTTGTACTCCGAGATCCCTTTGCTCCTCTACCCCACCTCGACATCTCACCACTCTCTGGGTAAAGAAGTTTCTCCCGAATTTCCTACTGGATTTATTAGTGACTATTGGCATTGGTGATAGTAATGGACAAGGAGTTGTATGACATGTCCCTGTGGTTTTAGTGGAGAGATTAACATACTTAAAATAAACGGGTTAATGCCTACATTAAAATGATGGACAGGGAAATAGGTTCAGTGTGTGTTCTAATATCACCAGCAGCAACTGTGAGTTTAAAGTTTCGTAAACACATCTCCACACTTTTATGAGAGAGTCAAGCGCCTTTCTTTTCCTCAAATTTGCAAATAAATAGGTGTGCCTCATTCAAGAGAATGCTCCACTAGTTAGTGGTATTTCTGGCTGAGGGGAGCCATGCAATGTGTTAGATTTTGTATTATAAAGGGATTAAGAAGAACCTTTGCCTGACATTTCTCTCTGATGAACATTACCCAGGTGAGTGCACAATGGGAGCTTTTCCCGGCACCGATTCAAAGGTCAGCTGTTTGGCAAGTCGGAAATCTCATTTAGATCCTATTTGGCAGTTTAGTGAACTAATTGTGCAAACTCTAAACATGCCATCTGATAGTTTAGTGAGGCGGTTCGAACCCGCCCAGCACCAGATTTAGTTCAAGGCTTTATATTGGTCTGTGAAGGCAATATCGTGTCACTGTCATTATCTCCCGAGAGATCACGGGCACAACTCAGTCTGAAAGCTTTGAAGGTCACTGTGTTGGCACGGAAAGAACTCATGCTACATCCCATAATATGCCCGTTGCAGCAGAAACCTTCGCAATGCATGTTTTTTTTTTGTTCGTTTTTAATTCAAGCTTAGAGATTTGCCCGACACACACACACACACACACACACAATCAATCAGGAAATGACAAGCGATGAGATTTACTGGCCAGGAATTTCCGATTCGGAGAGCCCACGGTTTGAAAGGGTTAAATTACGAAGACAGGTTGCACAAACTTGGCTTGTGTTCCCTTGAGGTTAGAAGGGTGAGGGGCGATCTAACTGAGGCGTTGAAATGATAGAGGGATTCGATAGGATCGAAGCAGAGAAACCTATTTCCTCTGCTGGGGGAAACCAGAACAAGAGAGCACCATCTTAAAATTAGAACCAGGCCGTTCAGAAGAGAAATCAAGAAGCACTTTTTCACCCAACGGGTAGAGGAGATCTACATAATCTAGGCGAACACTCCCAGAGTGCCGCACTGTCGGAGGTGCCGTCTTTCGGATGAGATGTTAAACCGAGGCCCCGTCTGCTCTCTCAGGTGGACGTAAAAGATCCCATGGCACTATTTCGAAGAAGAGCAGGGGGGTTCTCCCCGCTGTCCTGGCCAATATTTATCCCTCAACCAACATCTAAAACTGATGCTCTGGTCATTCATATATTGTTTGTGGGAGCTTGCTGTGCGTAAATTGGCTGCTGTGTTTCCTACATTACAACAGTGACCGCATTTCAAAAGTACTTCATTGACTGTAAAACGCTTTGGGACGTCCTGCGGTCATGAAAGGAGCTGTAGAAATGCAAGTCTTTCTTTCTTTAACAAAGTCTTTGACTGTGGGGTCTGGGCCATGACCAAAGCGGTACCGTTTTCGAGGAACAGGAATAAATCTACTAATCCCCAACCTCTCTGTCACTCACAGTGCTCATCTCTCCATCACAATCGACCTTTTTGTTTAGCTAACCGCGTCCTAACCCATACTGCCCTTTCTGAGCAAGCAGACAATGGTTTTAATACATTTACAAAGTTCACACCTTTGAATAGTGCAGAAAAAACATCAGCTGCTCTCAGCAACAGTTTTCAGGCATGGGTCTGTGGTAAATGCCTAACAGTCAATTTGCGAACTTGCATTACTACCAATGTGTGACCCAGTCCCATGTGTGCAGTCGTAGACTATCCAGCTGTATCTCAGGCTGGCTTGATTGCTGCTTTATAAACTCCAACCGGATGGAATCAAAATAAAGACTTACATTTCTATAGCGCCTTTCACGATCACCGGACGTCCCAAAGCGCTTTACAGCCAATGAAGTACTTTTTGAAGTGTAGTCACTATTGTAATGTGGGAAACGCGGCAGCCAATTTGCGCACAGCAAGCTCCCACAAACAGCAATGTGATAATGACCAATTAAATCTGTTTTTTAATGATGTTGGTTGAGGGATAAATATTGGCCAGGACACCGGGGAGAACTCCCCTGCTCTTCTTCGAAATAGTGCCATGGGATCTTTTACGTCCACCTGAGAGAGCAGACGGGGGCCTCGGTTTAACGTCTCATCCGAAAGACGGCACCTCCGACAGTGCAGCACTCCCTCAGCACTGCACCGCACTGGAATACACGTGAATATCCGATAAAATAGCCACAAATGCCATCCATTAATCACTAACTGGGATTGATCAGAAATATTGAGGTGTTGCCTCAGTTTTACCCAAGGGGTATTGGTGTTTCTAGCCTTTGGACACTGGCTGAACATCACTCCAACCTGGTGACTTTTACAGAGGCTGTGAGTTTCCGACACGCTGCTGGCCTTGCGGCATGCTCTTGGGGTGGAGTTGAGGGAAGGAGTCCACCTCAAGTGTTGGCACCATTTCCCAAAACAATCGGTGGTTTTACAGTGTCTCCACTAGAGGGAGAACTGGGGGTCTGCAGTCAGTTACACTTTGTGCTGTTAGAAACATCCTCACTCTTTAAATGGTCAAAAGAACAAACTAGATCGTTGAGTGTATTCAAGGCTGAGATCGATAGAATTTTTGGACTCTAGGGGAAGCAAGGGGATATGGGGATAGTGCGGGAAAGTGGAGATGAGGTGGAAGATCAGCCATGATCTTATTGAATGGCGGAGCAGGCTCGAGGGGCCGAATGGCCGACTCCTGCTCCGAGTTCTTATGTTCATATTAGACTGAGAAAAATTAAAAAGATGCCACAGCTGCTCATAATTCTTCATAAAGGCTTCATTCATTTTGAACAAAAAGTATTGAGATGGAATTTCCTTTTAACTCCAGTTTCACCCTTGTCTCTGGTTTATTTAGCTGGTTAAGTCGTGGCCTAGTTAGAGGGCCCTTTTTTGTATAAAGCGGACACGAATGGCGAGTGGCTTCTTTTCCACCGTTCCGAGTTGGAGAGAGCGATGCTACTCCGGCCTCTCGGCAGATGCTGGGATGAAACGGGGGCCAGAAAATGCAGCCGTGCTTCACCGGCTCCACGGAGAAGGAAATTCCTCGTGCAGCTCATGATCCGAGGGCAGAGAATGGGGCGCGACTGCTTACTCTGCCACAACATAAAAGGGCCTTCTCTCTTTGAACAATCAGTGCAGTCTGACTTTGCAAGATGCTTTGTTAAGGACAATGCACCACCTTCAACTACTTACTGATAGATGTAACCTTCACAGATAGACCTGACAATGTCACAGATAACAAGCCCACCTTTGATTTATGGGACTGCCAATGCCACATGTATAGAAGTACTCAGTTACAATGTTGGCGATAGCTTGTGTTTCCACAAAGCATCCAGTGTCTGCTGTTAATCACCTGCAGGAAGAATCTGTGCGATTCTATTCACGGGTATTCGAGGGCGAGCGTTGCTATATTGGAGAATTTTCCAGAACAACAACAACTTGTATTTATATAGCGCCTTTAACGTAGTAAAACGTCCCAAGGCGCAGCACAGGAGTATTTTCCGACAAAAAAATTTGACACTGAGCCACATGAGGATAAATTAGGGCAGGTGACCAAAAGCTTGGTCAAAGAGGTAGGTTTTAAGGAGCGTCTTAAAGGAGGAGAGAGAGGTAGTGAGGTGGAGAGGTTTAGACAGGGAATTCCAGAGCTTAGGGCCCAGGCAACAGAAGGCACAATCTCAAACTCTGACACAACTAAAGACAGCAAGCACTGAAAACTGCGTATTGGCAGATAAGCATTTGTCGTCCTCAATACAACACAAACTGTTGCCACATGGATTTTACCTTATTGTCTTCAGTCAGTTTTTCCTGTGATTTTCAGTGTTAGGGCATGGAACGCTTGTCCATTGTCCACACCCAGTTACAGCGTCAAACGTTCCCAGGTTACGGACTAGCCACAGAATAAACTCCCTCTGTTTATTAAGACGACAATAAAATAATTACAATTCAACTGTTAAAAGAGGAACTAGATCGAGCTGTGGCAAGAAAGGGGATTGAGCATTAGTGGAGATAGCAAGGATCTGTCTGTTTCAAATGAGGATCAGAAAGAGATGGTGGAGATACTGGTCCCGAATATCCACCCACCTTTCCAGTGCAGCCCGGACACAGGCCCACCAAGAGTGCAGCAGAATGCTTGGGAATGAGGAGGGACTCAGATAAACTTGGTCCCAGGCTCTTCCGTCAGTTTCTGAGGGGGTGCAGGAGTTGTAGGCAGAATCTCCATCTACCCCAAACATGGGCCCTGATGTCAGAGTGGGCAGGGCTGGGCTGGGCGAAGGAATTCCCAGGCTGGGATTTCTTCATCCCCAACCTGGGGCACCTCCGACAGTGCGGCACTCCCTCAGCACTGCAGTGGAGTGTCAGCCTAGATTTTTGTGCTCAAGTCTCTGGAGTGGGGCTTGAGCCCACAACCTTCTGACTCAGAGGTGAGGGTGCTACTCACTTTTTAAAAATATTTATTGAACATTAAAAACATTTACAACATCGCGATCATTCCATTGTATCCTACAAATCCATTCCGCCGCTCTGCACAGCCATTCCTCCACCACATATTAACATCAAAAGCTGAAGTTTAATTTGTCTCCCATAACATATACTAATCTGTTGTGCTTTAAAAATTGATCAGTAATCCTGGCTCCGAATAAGGGAAGTATGCCTGATAATCCCCCCATCATTTAATCTCCGGCCCTTCCCTCCTCTCGTGCTCCTTCCCAACTTTTCGGGCAGCTGTTGCTTTCTCCTGCAGCCTCCGGCTCTTTTTCACCTCCTGTTTGAACCTTCCCTGCAGTTTCAGCCTCTTCCTTACATTAGGTTTGGGCCGAGGAGCTGCCCCTTCTCCCTCCTTCTGCCCCTCACTAATCTTTCCCTTTCCACTCGATGCCTCCCCACCCCCCACTTCCATGTCTCTGTCCCCCTCTGACTCCTCACTCTCTCGAGCTCTTCTGTAACCTCCCGTCCCTGCTCCCCGTCAGATACATAATCTCCCTTAGAGAGTCTTCCTGCTATCACGGTTTCTCCAACAGTGCCACTCCCTTTGGCCTCATCTCCACCGCTGACCCTTGCTCCCTGTTTCTTCTGTCTCTGGGACAATGGCGCATCTGCACCTATCTTGCTCCCTTCTGGCGTCTTTATCTCCCCGCTCCCATCCTGCTGCCCCTTTAAGGCTCCTGCCTCTTGCACCCTCTCCTTGTCTTGCCCCCTCCTGCTCCCCGAGATGTCCGACTCCCCATCTTTCTTTGGAGTACTTACACTTACCCCACAGTTATACAGGGCCTTGGTGAGACCACACCTGGAGTATTGTGTGCAGTTTCGGTCTCCTTACCTAAGAAAGGATATACTTGCCATAGAGGGAGTGCAGCGAAGGTTCACCAGACTGATTTCTGGGGTGGCAAGACTGTCGTATGAGAAGAGATTGGGTCGACTAGGCCTGTATTCACTAGAGTTTAGAAGAATGAGAGGGGATCTCATTGAAACGTATAAAATTCTGACAGAGCTAGAAAGACTGGATGCAGGGAGGATGTTTCCCCTGGCTGGGGGCTCTAGAACGAGGGGTCACAGTCTCAGGATACGGGGTAAGACGTTTAGGACTGAGATGAGGAGAAATTTCTTCACTCAGAGGGTGGTGAACCTGTGGAATTCTCTACCACAGAAGGCTGTGGAGGCCAAGTCACTGAATATATTTAAGAAGGCGATAGATAGATTTCTGGATGCAAAAGGCATCAAGAGGTATGGGGAGAGAGCGGGAATATGGTATTGAGATAGAGGATCAGCCATGATCATATTGAATGGCGGAGCAGGCTCGAAGGGCCGAATGGCCGACTCCTGCTCCTATTTTCCTAAGTTTCTATGTTTCGATGCACCCCGCTCCCGCCTCCTCTCCCTCTGCGGACACCAGATTCTTTAGGGAGAGCTGAGCCGTATTATGGCTCGACTGTGCCCTCGACCCATGCTGCCCGCTGCTGTCTTTATTCTTTTCCACCATACTTGGTGTGTTTTCCACCATCTCCATCCTGTTCTCTGCTCCGCAATTTTCTGCCTCTTGCTGCGCGCTTTTCTCCTTCCATTCACCAGCTGTGTCCTCCGCCTGCTCCGCTCCTCCGGCCGCTCCACTCACACCTCCAGCTCCTTCTCCCATCTCCTCGTCACTCAAGGGGCTCCCTTCTGCCTCACACTCACAGCGGGTGGGGCCTTTGTGACACACCCCACAGCTCTCTGTCTTGCAACTCCGAGCGATGTGTCCCGACTCGCCGCAGTCATAACAGTACAAGTCTGGACAACTTCTTACAAGATGTTTGTGTCCAAGACAATAGTAACAAACCTTCCCCTGGTTATCATGCAGTACTGCACTCCTTCCATTGTCTCGAATTTCATGCTGTACGGGAATGACTTCACCCCCTCTGGGAACCGCACCTTTACATAGCGGGTTGCATCTGCTACCCGCGTTCCTGGATAGTATCTCCTCTTTATTGCCGAGCAAATTTTAACCTCCCACGACTCCAACTTTTTGATTAGCACATCGTCCTCAATATAAACCGGCAGGTTCAAGAATGAGACCACCACCTCTTCAGAATATAGCAGAGATACCTCCAAGAACTTATCTCCAACCTTCAAACTCAGTAAAAGTCTTTCCACCTCCTCTCGGCCACTGACCATCACCTCGAACCCAACATTCGGCTTTGGTCAGCAAGGCAAAGCAACTTCCCTCGCCACAGCCCTCATGTACCGCCTGGATAATATCCCAAGCTCGTATCTCCTTATCCTCACACTGAACCTCCACCGTGTTTTCTTTTTCAAACCTCCTGGGGTCCCGGCCCAAATCTTTGGGCCTTTTTTTCTCCCTTCCCCCAACATTTTCTCCCCTGATTAAATTCATCCTGGGAACTTTGTCCCCTGAGGGGCCCGGCACTCTGGGCCCCTTCTAGTTGCTGTTTAAGGGCCGAAAAGGCCCTAAAACCTGAAGAAAAACAAAAGCCCACCACCAACTTTTTACAAACTCACTCCAACTCCCTGCAGTAATCAAGCACCCAGCAGCACCTGCTCACTCTTAGCCCCTCCCACCTAGAGAGTGCGACCCACTGAGCCACAGCTGACACCAACAGTTGACACAACCTTTGTTTTTGGTCGCCTTATTCTTCAGCTTGAGAGTCGGAAAATGATGTCACCAAAAGGGTAATAAAAATAAACTCAACGTTAGCTGGACAGCTTGATGCCGGTGTAATTCCTTTAGTTACAGCAGAAGGTTGGAGAGTCTGGACTGTGGTATAGAATATAAAGGCTCGCACAGCTCTTTGTAAATCACTGGCAGTGACTTTTAGGCAATTTCCTGGAGGGGAGGAAACAGTTCTGACAACCTCCCGTCATAATTTCCAAACATGTGCAACAGAAACAACAATAATGAAGAGTGGAGCTGCCTGACAATAAAAGATCACACAAGAGATATGCATTTTACGATTCACACAAGCAAGTTGTCCTCTCCAAATATAATTTGATTTTGAATGCACCGAGTTTGCCTCTTTATATTTTCTGGTGTGAAGTTTTATTCATTCATATCTCCCCATTATTGGAAATAAGTGCTATTGCAGTGAAATGCAATGTCAGGTAACTCGGCATTGTCACAATAGAAGATGCTTAAGAAAGCGACACTCTAAAAAAGCTAGTTGGACGGGGGTGTAACAATTGTTGAGCAATGGTAGGACTTCATCCAGCACAGAGAACATTTCTCGGCTGGTATATTCACCCTCATTTCTTTACGCTCCTCATACAGCAGAGAGGTTGTGGGTTCAAGCCCCACTTCAGCTCTTAAGTACATAATTTTGGCCGACGTGACAGGAGATACTGAGGAAATACTTTGTTGTCAGAGTTGCTGCTCTTTGGTTCAGATGTTGGGGAGCGTTTCAACTAATTTGGCAGGGGGATGGGCACCAGGATGTAACATTAGAAAGGGGAAATAAAGTGCTTAAAGGATTGGGAGAGGCAGAGAGCACTAAAGTAAGAAATAGTTGACATGAATCTTGTCATTCATGTGGAAATGACTTATGAAATAATACTGAGCAGCCTGCTGGTGGCGCTGTCCAGGGAGAGTATAAATACTCGGGCATGGGCCCAGCTTGCGCGGGACATTCTTAACAGGAACTAGTGAAGGACACAACTAGACCTCCATGTTGTAAAACAGTTGATTAAAGCTTTGTTTAATGCTTAGACCAAGTGCCTAGTAGTTTTCTTACATCAATAGTAAGGTATTAGGTGGGGGTCAAACTAAGAGGGAATACAGGATGGTCTAAGATGGGTTTACAGTGTATGTATGTGAATGCACGAAGCGTAGTAAACAAGGTAAGTGAGCTGCAGGCACAAATAGCCACATGGGAATATGATGTTGTGGCAATAACTGAGACCTGGCTCAAAAAACGGCAGGATTGGGTATTAAATATTCCTGGTTATAAGGTGTTCAGGAAAGATAGGGAAGCAAAGATAGGAGGTGGTGTGGCAGTATTGGTCAAGGAGAATGTTGGAGTGGGAGGATGTCCTGGAGGGGTCAAGGACAGAATTTATATGGCTAGAGTTAAGAAATAATAGAGGTGCCATTACACTACTAGGTGTATTCTATAGACCACCTAATAGTGGAAAGATATGGAGGAGCAAATTTGCAGAGAAATTACAGAGAGGTGCAAGAACTATAGAGTAGTAATAATGGGAGACTTCAACTATCCTAATACAGACTGGGATTGTAATAGTGTCAAGGGCAGAGAGGGGGAAGAATTTCTGAAGTGTGTTCAGGAGAACTTTCTTGATCAGTATGTTTCCGGCCCGACGAGGGAGGAGGCATTGCTGGATCTGGTTGTGGGGAATGAGGTAGGTCAAGTGGAGCAAGTGTCAGTCGGTGAACATTTAGGGAACAGTGATCATAGTATCATAAGGTTTAGATTAGCTATAGAAAAGGACAGGGAGCAATCTAGAGTAAGAATGTTGGGAAAGACAGGGCAACTAAAGTCAGGGCTCCCTGGATGATGAAAGAGATAGAGAATATGAAGAAGCAGTAAAAGAGCGCGTATGACAGGTGTCAGGTTGCAAATACATCTGAGAATCAGGCTATATATAGAAAGGTCAGAGGAGAAGTGAAAAGAAAATAAGAGGGGCAAAGAGAGGATATGAGAATAGAATGGCAGCCAACATAAAAGGTAATCCAAAAGTCTTCTATAGGCATATAAATAGTAAAAGGGTAGTCAGAGGAGGGACCAAAAAGGAGACCTATGCATGGAGGCAGAGTGTATGGCTGAGGTGCTAAATGAGTACTTTGCATCTGTCTTCACCAAGGAAGAGGATGCTGCCATAGACATAGTGAAGGAGCTGGTAGTGGAGATATTTGATAGGATAAAAATTGATAAAGAGGTATTAGAAAGGCTGGCTGTACTTAGAGTAGATAAATCACCAGGAGCGGATGGGATGCATCCCAGGAGGCTGAGGGAATTGAGGGCGGAAATCGCGGAGGTACTGGCCATAATATTCTAATCCTCCAGAGATACGGGGGTGGTGCCAGAGGACTGGAGAATTGCAAATGTTACACTATTGTTCAAAAAAGGGTGTAAAGATAAACCCAGCAACTACGGGCCAGTCAGTTTAACCTCGGTAGTGGGGAAGCTTTTAGAAACAGTAATCAGGAACAAAATTAACAGACACTTGGACTAGGTGTGGATTAATTAAGGAAAGCCAGCACGGATTTGTTAAAGGCAAATCATGTTTAACTAACTTGATCGAGTTTTTTGATGAGGTAACAGAGAGGGTTGATGAGGGTAATGCGGTTGACGTGGTGTACATGGATTTCCAAAAGGCGTTCGACAAAGTGCCATAAATAGGCTTGCCAGCAAAGTTGAAGCCCATGGAACAAAAGGGACAGTGGCAGCATGGATATGGAATTGGCTAAGTGATAGGAAACAGAGAGTAGTGGTGAACGGTTGTTTTTCGGACTGGAGGAAGGTATACAGTGGTGTTCCCCAGGGGTCGGCTCTAGGACCACTGCTTTTCTTGAAATATATTAATGACTTCGACATGGGTGTACAGGGTACAATTTCAAAATTTGCAGATGACACAAAACTTGGAAGTATAGTGAACAGTGAGGAGGATAGTGATAGACTTCAGGAAGACATAGACAGGCTGGTGAAATGGGCGGACATGTGGCAGATGAAATTTAACGCAGATAAGTGTGAAGTGATATATTTTGGTAGCAAGAATGAGGAGAGGACAGATAAACTAAAGGGTACAATCCTAAAGGGGGTGCATGAACAGAGAGACCGGGGGGTATGTGTGCACAAATCGTTGAAGGTGGCAGGCCAGGTTGAGGAAGCAGTTAACAAGACTTACGGAATCCTGGGCTTCATAAATAGAGGTATAGAGTACAAAAGTGTGGAAATTATGATGAACCTGTATAAAACACTGGTTCGGCCTCAACTGGAGTACTGTGTCCAATTCTGGGTACTGCACTTTAGGAAGGATGTGAAGGCCTTAGAGAGGGTGCAGAAAAGATTTACGCGAATGATTCCAGGAATGAGGGACTTCAGTTATGTGGATAGACTGGAGAAGCTGGGGTTGTTCTCCTTGGAGCAGAGAAGATTGAGAGGAGATTTGATAGAGGTGTTCAAAATCATGAGGGGTCTGGACAGAGACTGTTCCCATTGGCAGAAGGGTCGAGAACCAGAGGACACAGATTTAAGGTGACATGGGAAAAAACTTTTTTACGCAGCGAGTGGTTCGGATCTGGAATGCACTGCCTGAAAGGGTGGTGGAGGCAGATTCAATCATGGCTTTCATAAGTATGTGAAGTTGGATAAGTATCTGAAGGAAAGAAATTTGCAGGGCTACGGGGAAAGGGCGTGGAAGTGGGACTAGCTGACGTGCTCTTGTCGAGAGCCAGCATGGGTTCGACAGGCCAAATGGCCTTCTTCAAGTCCCACTCCAGAGACTTGAGCACAAAAATCAGGCTGACACTCTAGTGCAGTGCTGAGGGAGTGCTGCACTGTCAGAGGTGGCGTCTTTCAGATGAGACATTAAACCGAGGCCCCGTCTGCTCTCTCAGGTGGACGTAAAAGATCCCATGGCACTATTTCGAAGAAGAGCAGGGGAGTTCTCCCCGGTGTCCCGGCCAATATTTATCCCTCAATCAACATCTAAAACCAGATTCTCTGGTCATTATCAGATTGCTGTTTGTGGGAGCTTGCTGTGCGCAAATTGGCTGCCGCGTTTCCCACATTACAACAGTGACTGCACTTCAAAAAAGTACTTCATTGGCTGTAAAGCCCTTTGGGACGTCCGGTGGTCATAGAAATGCAAGTCTGTCTTTTTCTTTCTTTTACAATTTGAAGATGAAAAGGGAGTCCTTTAAATGTGCTGGCCAGCATTCCTCTCTCGGCGTTAAGCTGTTCTGGTGGTTCAAGCACATGTGAGAGATCGCGTGGCGCTATTTGAGGAGCAGGGAGTTCTCCAAGTATTCGAACCAGCATTCCTCTTTCAACCAGAACCGCCAGAAACCTGATCATTCACCACATTGCTGTCTGTGGGATCTCACTGTGCATAAAATGGTAATTGCAGCCGACTCCGCCAATGAACTTCACAGTAACTCACTGTAAGTGAAGTGTTTTGGGATACGAGAGGTGCGACAAGGTGAAACACAAATACAAATCTTTGATTTTGCTTTTCATCGGTGCTGCAAATAAATTTTGGGCCGCAATTTTGTTCCGATTACAACCATTTAGATCATCCCAGTTTAACACGTTCCTCACAGCCTAGTCCACTGTACAATGCAAGGCGGGTGGGTCTGATTCACTAGTTGCCTGTAACTCCCTCTGATTCCCCACGCAGCAAGTTCCTGATCTCGGCTGAGCTGTCAGGGCAATGCAGCGTGGCGGAAGTGAGAGGCTTTGCAACTCAGAAGGAGGTACGATCCGAAGCCGAGTCCCTTGAGTTTTATGAGGAGCTCAATATTTACATCACTGATATACTCCTGATTCCCAACTTCACCAGCTTCTCATTCAAAGGCAGAGAGACCCTGTACCTCGCTACCTTCAAAAACATTCGCAAAAAAAAATGTTTACACAGCAAGATTCAGAGAGATTTGGGTGTCCTCGTGCAAGACACACCGAAAGCTAGCAGGCAGGTACAGCAAGCAATAAGGAAGGCAAATGGCATGTTGGCCTTTATTGCAAGGGGGTTGGAGTATAAGAGTAAGGAAGTCTTGCTACAATTGTACAGGGCCTTGGTGAGACCACACCTGGAGTACTGTGCACAGTTTTGGTCTCCTTATCTACGGAAGGATATACTTGCCTTGGAGGCGGTGCAACAAAGGTTCACTAGATTGATTCCTGGGATGAGAGGGCTGTCCTATGATGAGAAATTGTGTAGAATGGGCCGATACTCTCTGGAGTTTAGAAGAATGAGAGGTGATCTCATTGAAACATATAAGATTCTGAGGCGGATTGACAGGGTAGATGCTGACAGGTTGTTTCCCCCTGGCTGGAGTGTCTAGAACTAGGGGGCATAGTCTCAGGATAAGGGGTCGGCCGTTTAAGACTGAGATGAGGAGGAATTTCTTCACTCAGAGGGTTGTGACTCTTTGGAATTCTCTGCCCCAAAGTGCTGTGGAGGCTCAGTCATTGAGTATATTCAAGACTGAGATCGATAGATTTTTGGACTCTAGGGGGATCAAGGGATATGGAGATGGGCGGGAAAGTGGAGTTGAGGTCGAAGATCAGCCATGATCTTCTTGAATGGCGGAGCAGGCTCGAGGGGCCGTGTGGCCGACTCCTGCTCCTAATTCTTATGTTCTTATATTGTGATCTGCAATGCGCTGCCTGATAGGGCGGTGAAAGCAGGTTTAAAAGTAACTTTCAAAAGGGAATTGGAGAAATACTTGAAATGGAAAAATTTGCAGGGCTCTGGGGAAAGAGCAGGGGGAGTGGGACTAATTGGAGAGCTCTTTCAAAGAGCCGGCACAGGCATGATGGGCCGAATGGCCTCCTCCTGTGCTGTATCGTTCTATGAAAACCTACCTCTTCAGCCATGCCTTTGCTTCCTAGCTCTTCCACCCCCAGCCGCCCCCCCCCCCACACCCAAATCCTGCTCCATGTCAGAATCCCCTCCCCTTTGTGAAGCACTCGACAGCATTTTTCTACGTTTAATGAAAGCAAGTTGCTGATTGTAAACGGTCGGGGAGTGGTGTGGGTGTGTGTGGGGGGGCGGGTATAATCTCTAAGTGAAAACTAAACCATTTCCCACTCTCATTACCTCAATTCACCACCTGAATTCCCCAAAGCGTTTCACATTAACGGCCGGGAATGAAATCATCACCTCTGTTTCCCAGCTGCACGCTGGTGAGAGGACGAGGATTAAACCCACTGACAGCAATAGATGTGAGCAGCAGGCTGTGATTAGCAAAGCAGACTCTATCTTGCACTACACATCCTCATTCCACCTGCTCTCCTCGCAAAGAAAAAGTTGCTGAAAGTAGCAGTCAACTTTGCAGCGCCGGCCTGAAGCTATTATTTGTGACCAGTCGCCTGATAGGCATCTGGAGGGAAAAAAACGGAATTTCTGATAGGTCCCCGTCTCATCTGCATTCCCTAAAGGCACGTCTGCCCGTGCCCAGAGAACGCATTCCCTAGCGACGGGAAGTGGCGCGTCGGAAATCTGCAGGCTTGACCAATGTTCCCTCTAATTTCTTTGGGACCGCGCGGCCCCTTTAACTGGCCACACAGCCCATTCAGAGATCCGCGCATGCGCGGTTTTTGCATTTAAAAGCCGGCGAGCCAGATGCCCCGGAGCTCCAGAGCACTGTGTGGCCGCCTGGCGTGAAGGGAGCATTGGGCTTGAAGCTGACAGGGCCTGGGGGGGGGGGGGGGGTGGGGGGGGGGGAACCAGAGCAGAAAGCACGGAGCCCGGGACCCCCCCACCCCCGGCTGACTGCAGCCGTCACGGGCTGATGGGCGACGTTTTCGAGGCGGTGCGCTCGGGAGGGGCAGCGACCGCGTTGCAGCAGAGGGTTCCTTGGGAATTGGCTCGGATTTTCTTCTGCCAGTGGCTGCCATTGACTGTCAGTCTGTTCCGTGTTGCGCGATGACATTCATTCTCCTGAATGAATTCCTGATGGCGTTGTTGTTAATGTAGGTTTACTGAGATATCATCTGCAATTGATTGCCAGGAAATTCTATGTCTGACATATATCATAACTTTTAGTGCATTTTTATTGATGTCATAAGGCACTAAAACCCGTTCAGAATTTGATCCAGGCTGTGGAGCAGCTTGATAATGTGGTCCACGGCTACTGAATGAAAATAAATCGACAAGCACAGAAAGCAGCCGCCATGACAAACAATAGATTTAAAAGTCAGATAGTGTTCACCTCTCGCACTCGCGATCTCACACTTTAACGTATTAAAAAAATCATGACAGAAAAAAAGAGAAGAAAAAGCCCGTCCTGTCCCGTTTTCCGAGCTACAGTTCCACGACTTGGTGTGAAGCGGTTTCACTTTGCGCTGACGCTGGGAAATTCCGGAGTAAATCCAGAGTCGGAGCCTGACCTGCCTCCGGAGTGAAGTGGAGTGAGACCCTGGAGTTAAGTCGGGCTGTGACTCCGTATTTACACAGCGGCTTTAGCGTTTGGCGCAGGGCGAAGGTACTTCACGCCAACGCTACAGCCGTAGATCTTGACTCTGCGCGATAGTGTAAAACGGGCAGTAGCGAGTCGGCGGCCCGCTTTTACATCTTGCCCCGATTTTTATTTCATTGAAGAAATGTAGAACGGGCGGCCGACTCGCTATCGCCCGTGTTACACTATCGCACAGTCAAGATCTGTGGCATAGTGTGTGCGAGATAATCGTACACTGTGGGGGAAAAATTGGGTATCACCAATTTTGGGGTGCTAATATCGGCCGGGTGCAAAGTTTATCGCCTGGCGCTAACCAACCGAAGTTTTCCCCCATTCAAATATAATTTGGGATCAGGCCTGTTGAAACAGACATGACTACACACACACACACGCATAGATATGTATTCTAAAAATCAATGTAACCTTAATTTATGGCAGACTTCTGGTACACCAGAAAAGCATGCAACATTGTCCATAGCAGTGGGAGGACATACCAAGATATAGGATCACAGCAAGCTGCTGTCTTTCTGCCTTGGAGGATTCACCGTAGCTCCCAGTCTAAGGCTCAGAACCCTCTCTCTTTATATCTTTACTTATCACTGTTCGTGACACCTCAGCATCCTGGTCATGTTTTTCATTCCTTTACTGTTGCCATGGTCTTCCTGCGGACATCATTAGCTGTCACGTTTGCGGCAGTACCAACAGTGAGCGCACTTCAAAAGCAAATTGTTGGTTGTAAATAATAAATTCAGTCAGGAATTCAGGAGAAACTTCTATACCCAGAGAGTGCTGAGAATGTGGACCACTTTCCATACCTTGGGAGCCTACTGTCAACAAGGGCAGACGTCGATGTTGAAGTCCAACACCACCTTCAGTGTGCCAGTGCAGCCTTCGGTCGCCTGAGGAAGAGAGTGTTTGAAGACCAGGACCTCAAACCCGACACCAAGCTCATTGTCTACAGAGCAGCAGTGATACCCGCCCTGCTGTATGCCTCAGAGACATGGACCATGTACAGCAGGCACCTCAAAGCACTGGAGAGGTACCACCAATGTTGCCTCCGCAAGATCCTGCAAATCCATTGGCAGGATAGGCACACCAACGTCAGTGTTCTTGCTCAGGCCAACATCCCCAGCATCGAAGCTTTGACCACGCTCGATCAGATCCGATGGACGGGCCACATCGTCCGCATGCCCGATACGAGACTCCCAAAACAAGTGCTCTACTCGGAGCTCTGACACGGCAAGAGAGCTCTAGGTGGGCAGAGGAAACGCTTCAAGGACACCCTCAAAGCCTCCTTGAAAAAGTGCAACATCCCCACCGACACCTAGGAATCCCTGGCCCAAGACCGCACAAAGTGGAGGAGAAGCATCCGGGAAGGCGCCGAACACCTCGAATCTCTTCGCCGGGAGCAAGCGGAAGCCAAGCGCAAACAGCGGAAGGAGCGCACGTCAACCCAAGCACCCCACCCACCCGCCCCTTCAACCACCGTCTGCCCCACCTGTGACAGAGACTGTAGGTCCTGCATTGGGCTCATCAGTCACCTGAGAACTTATTTTTAGTGTGGAAGCAAGTCATCCTCGGTTCCGAGGGACTGCCTAAGACGAAGAAGAAGCAGGTGAGAATGTGGAACTTGGAGGGAGTGGTTGAGGCGAATAATATTAGGTGCATTTAAGGGGAGGCTAGATAAACACATGAGGGAGAAAGGAATAGAAGGATGTGGTGATGGGGTGAGATGAAGAGGGGTGGGAGGAGGCTCGTGTGGAGCATAAACACCGACATGGACCAGTTGGGCCGAATGGCCTGTTTCTGCGCTGTACATTTGATGTAATTCTATGTAAAACACATTGTGATGTCCTGAGCTATATAAATGGCTTGATTTTGAATGACACATTTGTAGCTCGCTCTCAGCTATCTATTATTCTCTATACATGTACATCTTCCACTGGTGTTTTCAATGCTGACCTTTGGTGAATTTCCCTCTGGTCGTACTGATAGCCAAGTGGCCGTTGACATGACCTTTGCTCCTCACCTTTGCCAACTCCGTTCATTCTGGGACATTATCGGTCAACTTGTGTGTAATGTGGAGAAGTCACCGGAATCACGCATTCCAGATTTTAATATTTTGGGCACAGTTGTTTGAATTTAAAAAACCGACCAGTTTTCAGAATTTAAAATGAAGCGTCCTGTTTTGCATTTAAGTTGGGGATTCATTTTACCAGAAGTAGATTTAAAACGGCTTTCTGCAACTGAAGCCAATTACTCGGTTCTCAAAGTCAGAGAGTTAACTATTTCTCTGCTGGATCGTGGTTCGTGTAATGCAATGGGCTGAAAATTGATCCCGGGACGCGAGAGTACGCACTGCATACTCTCGCGTATTCCCACTCCAATTGCCGGTTTTCTGCATGCCCTGCGCATGCGCTGAAAACCGGCAATTGCTCTTCCGAAAAGGGGGCGGGGCCTGGGTGCATCGCGTGCGCGCTACAGGCTGCGCGCACGCTGTGCACTTCATGCTTTGGACGCGCAGGTAAGTAGGGAAGATTTTGGAAATGTAAAAAGGAGGAGTAAGACCCGCTTTTAAGAAGGTAAGTAGTGAATTAAGTATTTTTTTGAATTTTTTTTTACAGGTATATCTTTTTTATAGACTTTAAAGACAGGTAAGTTTATTTTTATAACTTTTTAAAAGATTTTAAATTTTTTCAAAAATTTAATTTTTTATTTAAAATGGTTAATTTAATTAACTATACTTATTTTATTAATGTGATGGGTTTTTTTTAAATTTAATTGAGGTTTAGCTGTTATTTTGGGGGGGTGTAAGATTCATAGATTTCACAGCCATGCTGTGAGACTTATGAATGGAAGATGGTGTGCTGCCATTGGCTCTAACTGAGTCACGTGATCCCACAGCTCGCACAAATTCACTACGCCGCTGGGATATGCAAGCCCAGCACAGCTGATGTCTGGAACATCAAGTTCGTGCGAGCTGGATCAGAAAAAGCATAAGCGAGGTGAGACATCGCGGGGAAGGCTTACCCCCGCGGGAACAGAGCGAGATCAATTTCTGGGCCATTTTGTATTTATCATAATGTGTGCAGTTACTGTGAACATGGATTTGTAAAAGCTTGCGCAATAAATACACCTGAACTGGCAACTCATCGTGTCGCTGTCCCCCATTTGTTCTCTCCAAATATACGACAGTTCAGAATACAGGTCAAGCCCCAAACCTCTTCTTCGGAGGTTGTCCAAGCCTAACTTACCGGGCGAGAAACCCATGGGATCGGGTGGAGCTTCGACGGAGAGTACAAATCGGGCGGAGGTGTAAAACCAGCGTTGCACCGATCCCGTCAGTTTCCTGATGAGCGGGTAAGGTTAAAATTCCCGCCCCCCCCCCCACACACACTGTCCAACAGAACAATAAAGGCAGGAAGCATCCTAGCAAGGCATCTTTTCAGCATCAGGTGTGAGGCTCAGAGACTAGGTTTACACGGTGCTACAGACCGAGACTCGGAGCTGCCCCGAGGAATTTTTCTTGTTCAGCTGCCACGGGAGCTCTGGTCATTTGGGCTCAGAGATATTCGCACCGATCCATTCGGCTTCAGGTTAGAAGGTCCGAATACTTCTTAATAAACTGGCTCGACACTGCACTGCAGTTATACCCAATGCGTTGTCCGCCCAAATGATTTAAGGTGGTCCACCTGGGGTGGGTCAGGTCGGGGATCTGTCTTTGCAGCAACACATGAAGTGACAGTGTGGGATACATCCTCCAAGTCCTTGGCTTAACATAGGAACAGGAGGAGGCCATTCAGCCCCTCGAGCCTATTCCGCCATTCAATTAGATCATGGCTGTTCTGTACCTTAACTCCTGCCTTGGTTCCGTAAGCCTCAATACCCTTACCCAAAAAAAATCTATCAATCTCAGTTTTGAAACCTTCAATCGACCCCCAGCCTCAACAGCTTTTCGGGGGAGAGAGTTCCAGATTTCCAATACGTGTTGTGTGAAGACGTGCTTCCTGACATCACCCCTGAACGGCCTGGCTCTAATTTTAAGGTTGCGCCCCCTTGTTCTGGACTCCCCCCACCAGAGGAAATAGTTTCTCTCTCTCTCTCTACCTTATCAAATCCTTTAATCATCTTAAACACTTCAATTAGATCACCCCTTAATCTTCTATACTCAAGGGAATACAAGCCTAGTCTGTGCAACCTGTCCGAATAATTTAACCCTTTTAGCCCCAGTATTCTGGTGAATCTGCGCTGCTCCCCCTCCAAGGCCAATATATTCTTCCTGAGGCGCGGGGCCCAGGACTGAAGGCAGTGTCCAGATGGGTTCTGACTAAAGCTCTGTACAGCAGTAACATAACTTCCACCCCCTTTGTAGTCCAGCCCTCTTGAGATAAAGGCCAACATTCCATTAGTGTTCTACTGTAAATTATTTTTTGTACTTGATTTCTGTGCTTGGACCCCGAAATCTCTCTGCTCCGCCACTGTTTCTAGCCCCTCTTTGAAAATACTCTTATCTATCTTCGGTCCAAAGTGGATGCCCTGAGTACGCATCAGAAGATCACGAACCCCACATGCAAGGACTCAAAACAAAACTCTACCCTTCGAGCTGCATCCAGAATTATTGCCAACAAACAGGGCCCAAAAGTATCCTTGAAGTCCCTGCTTAGTAATAATCAGCTTCGGACCTAATAACCTGCTCGGCCTTCTGAAGGATTTTTCAATGTACGGCCAATGTTGGGCGAGTCTCTAACACATTACATACAAGAGGAACTACACAAGGGCTGCAACATAACAAGGAGTACTGGTCGACATTCATAAACCATTATAACGTCAACTAATTGCCTACAATCTTGGAACCCATGTCACTGTTTTTCTGTAAAAAGTATGTCGGAATCTAAATGAGCCACTTTAAAGCCTCATGTAACAAGAATATAATGAAAGGAATAGATATTGGTAAAACGTACTTCATGGTTTATAGTTTATAGTGCAGACCTGTAAGTACTCTATGAAAGCGGATATTGGACACTTTTAAGACATCGTAAACAGAACTGGCATAACATCTGTAGGCTCGGAGATTTCTCAGGGTCAACTCCAGTCCAAGAGTCAGACATGTCTAGGACTGGAGAACTAAAATATGGCGCAGAATAGAAGATACAATCACGTACACTGCCCAGCCTTGAAAAACTCAAGGATGTTTGGTAGGAAGAATAGGGAGGTCACTTATTACTTGGAGGGAGCGAGTCTAGGTGGGGTAGAGGAACAAAGGGATCTCGGAGTACAAATACACAAATCACTAAAAGTTGCGACACAGGTTAGCAAGGCCATAAAAAAAGCAAACCAGGCATTAGGGTTTATTTCTAGAGGGATAGAATTAAAAAGTAGGGAAGTTATGCTAAAAATGTATCGAACCTTGGTTAGACCACACTTGGAGTACTGCGTACAGTTCTGGTCGCCATATTATGAAAAGGATATTGAGGCACTGGAGAGGGTGCAGAGAAGATTTACAAAGGATGATACCAGAAATGCGAGATTATACCTATCAGGAAAGGATGAACAGGCTGGGCCTCTTTTCTCTTGAAAAATTAAGGCTGAGGGGTGACCTAATAGAGGTCTTTAAAATTATGAAAGGTTTTGATAGAGTGGATACAGAGAGAATGTTTCCACTTGTGGGGAAGAGCAAAACTAGAGGTCATCAATATAAGATAGTCACCAAGAAATCCAATAGGGAATTCAGAAGAAACTTCTTTACCCAGAGAGTGGTGAGAATGTGGAACTCGCTACCACAGGGAGTGGTTGAAGCGAATAGTATAGATGCATTTAAGGAGAGGCGAGACAAGCATATGAGGGAGAAGGGAATAGAGGGTTATGCTGATAGATTTAGATGAGGAAAGACGGGAGGAGGCTCGAGTGGAGCATAAACGCTGGCACGGACTGGTTGGGCCGAATGGCCTGTTTCTGTGCCGTATATCCTTTGTAATCCTATGAAACATTTCAAGAGTAGTAAGTACAACCACAGGTAAGGCCAGGACTAGAGGACTAAGAGGTACCTCTGAGCAACTGTGTCTTTTGGCCATGCTGTGCCTCAGTTCTAGGGCGTAAATCTGCTCCAGTGAATTGCCAAGCAATCTGACAGCTTCCTGAGAGAACTGCTTAGCACAATGACTCCTGCGAATGCCTCATAAAAGAAGGAGGAGGCAGCCAGAATGGTGAAGCAGCAGCACACCATCTCAGCATGCCACCATGGTGGACAACCCAGCCCGGGCTGCCCACCTCCCAGCTGAACCGCGACTCCACGTTCAGAGGCACAAACAACAATTTGCTTCTTCCTCTCACATTCACGATGCCACTAAAGCGTGTACAGCCTTTCCAGCACCCTCGATACATGTGTGCGTCAGTGCGCCTAATCCCAGTAGAAGGTACACTAGTTTCTCTCCCTCCTGATTGAGCACAGGAACTTACATTATGAATAATGAGCTCCAACGCACGTCCTGGGACTCAGTGGTGTAGAGCAGATATAATTCCAACCGTTAAGGTTAGACGGCCACCTTGGATCTGAAAGAAAAAGCACAACGTTCAAAGGAAGAAATAAAGAACTTGCATTTCTACAGCGCCTTTCACAACCTCAGGGTGTCCCAAAGAGTTTTACAGCCAATTAAGTACTTTTTTAAAGTACTTTTGTAATGTAGGAAACACGGCAGCCAATTTGTGCACAGCAAGCTCCCACAAACAGCAATGTGATAATGACCAGATAATCTGTTTTAGTGATGCTGATTGAGGGATAAATATTGGGCCAGGAAGAACTCCCCAGCTTTTCGTCAAAAGAGTGCCGTGGTATCTTTGACGTCCACCTGAGAGGGCAGACGGGGCCGCGGTTCAACATCTCATCCGAAAGACGGCACCTCCGACAGTGCGGCGCTCCCTCAGCACTGCCCTGGGAGTGTCAGGCGAGATACCATGCTTAAAGTCTCTGGAGTGCGGACTTGAACCCACAAACCTTCTGACTCAGCGGCGAGGGAGAGAGAGAGAGTGCGACCCACTGAGCCAGGGCTGACACCAAGAGGCTAACTCTATTTAAATAGACACACGGAGTACTCAGATCAGTAGACGCTGATTTATTCTTTTGTCCCACTGACCAATTTCCATCCACTATTGTAGCAGCAGTGCTGAAAGGCTGTAAATTCTGAAGGACACAAGAACAGATACAAAACGACCCACTGCACCAGGGCAAGCCATATTTGCTCTTACATTTTGAACAATAAAATTGGTCTGCTGTAGATATTGGCGGAGCCTTGTATGAAAAGCTTGTACACTCAAAATGAGCTGGCAGCAAAAACTATTTATATAAGAGGAGTATAATAAATCAATGTGGAAATTATTCAAGACTTTTTCTATTCAGCGCAGCACAGAACCATCGAACCACTTTCTCCCCGACTGTGTCATGTGATGCATAGTTCACTGGTACTAAATTAATAGTTGGCAGTCATTTTGTGCTGAAATAGCCAAGTAACGTACAGCAAGACCACATCTCCAATTCATTGCAACACTTATTTCTCACAAAGCAGCGTCTTCATAATTATGGAAGATTGGAATCTTTTTTGGAGCAATCCGAAGGAAACAAATTTGTTGGCACCAAATATTAATTTCAACTACATTTGAGTTAAGCCCTTAGCTCACACAAAGCTAGTTTTGTGACTGATTGCAGTAAGGTTAATGCAAACAATAATTGTGGACTTTCAATTCATTTCATTACCAAGCGCATATTTGACTTGCATTAAAAATAATTTCAAAAATAATCTTTGTTAAAGATTGTGCCGGCAATCGTCCACTTAACCCCTTCACAGCCACTCAGCTGTAGGTTCCTATACCGTGACCGCTTGCAGTCCAACAACAAAATGGACAACCTTAGAGGCCTTCCTCCATTCTCTTGCTCTCAAGACAGATGCAGGTGAAGGAGCCCTACTTTACCCCATCGCAGCATCTTGCTCTTCTCTTCAACAACTCTTTGTTTCGATTACTGTAGCCAGAAATCCATTCACTAAAAAGTCATGTTGGCGACACGATAAATAGAATAGGAGCATAGGAACAGGAGGAGGCCACTTAGCCCCTCGAGCCTGTTCCGCCATTCAATGAGATCATGGCTGATCTGCGACCTAACTCCATATCCCCGCCTTTGGCCCATATCCCTTAATACCTTTGGTTCACAAAAATCTATCAATCTCAGATTTAAAATTAACAATTGATCTAGCATCAATTGCCATTTGCGGAAGAGAGTTCCAAATTTCTACCACCCTTTGTGTGTAGAAGTGTTTCCTAGCTTCACTCCTGAAAGATCTGGCTCTAATTTTAGACTCTGCCCCCTAGTCCTAGAATCCCCAACCAGCAGAAATTATTTTTTTTTTATTCGTTCATGGGATGTGGGCGTCACTGGCAAGGCCAACATTTATTGCACATCGCTAGTTGCCCTTGAGAAGGTGGTGGTGAGCCACCTTCTTGAACTGCTGCAGTCCGTGTGGTGAAGGTACTCCCACAGTGCTGTTAGGGAGGGAGTTCCAGGATTTTGACCCAGCGACGATGAAGGATCGGCGATATACTTCCAAGTCAGGATGGTCTGTGTCTTGGAGGGGAACTTGGAGGTGGTGGTGTTCCCATGCTGCCTTTGTCCTTCTAGGTGGTAGAGGTCGCGGGTTTGGGAGTTGCTGCCGAACAAGCCTTGGCGAGTTGCTGCAGTGCATCTTGTAGATGGTGCACACTGCAGCCATGGTATGTCGGTGGTGGAGGGAGTGAATGTTTAAGGTGGTGGATGGGGCGCCAATCAAGCGGGCTGCTTTGTCTTGGATGGTGTTGAGCTTCTTGAGTGTTGTTGGAGCTGCACTCATCCAGGCAAGTGGAGAGTATTACATCACACTCCTGACTTGTGCCTTGTAGATGGTGGAAAAGCTTTGGGGAGTCAAGAGGTGAGACACTCACCACAGAATACCCAGCCTCTGACCTGCTCTTGTTGCCACAGTATTTATGTGGCTGGTCCAGTTAAGTTTCTGGTCAATGGTGACCCCCAGGGTATTGATGGTGGGGATTCGGCGATGGCAAGGGGCAGTGGTTAGACGCTTGCTTTTTGGAGATAGTCATTGCCTGGCACTTTGTGTGGTGCGAATGTTACCTGCCACTTATCAGCCCAAGCCTGAATGTTGTCCAGGTCTTGTTGCATGCGGGCATGGGCTGCTTCATTATCTGAGGAGTTGTGAATGGCGCTGAACACTGTGCAGTCATCAGCGAACATCCCCACTTCTGACCTTATGATGGAGGGAAGGTCATTGATGAAGGTCTCTCTCTATCTACCCTATCAGTTCCCCTTAATATCAAATTACCCCTCAACCTTCTAAATTCCAGGGAATACAACCCTAGTTTGTGTAATCTGTCCTCGTAACTTAACCCTTGGAGTCCAGATATTATTCTGGTAAATCTATGTTGCACTCCCTCCAAGGCCAATATATCCTTCCTAAGGTGTGGTGCCCAGAACTGAACACAGTGCTCCAGGTGTGGTCTAACCGGGGCTTTGTACAGATGTAGCACGGAGCAGAGCTTCCCGAGCTGGGAATGCGCGTTGGGAACTCAGCCTCCTAAGTCAGTGCTCCGCAGAATTTCCCGTCTGTTAAAATTACTCGATGGAAACATTGGGTGTGGGGCCACTGCCCAAAGTCCCAGTGTGTGTGACTCCCTGCACCAGGAGTGCGAAATTGTAAACTCTACTGTTCTATCTCCAAAGTAAATCATGAGGCAAAGATTCCCCGTATAAGCCCACATCAGGGGAAATTTCAACCAGAGTTTCCGAAGATGGACTTAGTCACACTGGCCAGATTCTCACTCCTTCATAGTCAATTGACACACAAATCTAACCCAATAATATTTAGTTTGCTAACTTTTGAACCAATGAACTGTTCCTCCACCCAGTGGTTACCTCCAGTGAAGGGCGAATGCTGAATCCGGAATAGGCTACCCCGACACCAGGACCTGGTTTGTATACGTTTTATTTTGCTCTGTTATCAGTTTGTTTCCTAAGGCGGTACGGGCAGGTTATGCTGTGTGGAATCTGAAATCTGGAGCTGATATCATACTTCAGATTACAGAATAGGAGCGCAGAGATCTCGGAGGGTTGTCGGGCTCGAGGAGGTTACAGAGATAGGGAGGGCCGAGGGGGCAATGGAGCGATTTGAAAGCAAGGGTGAGAATTTTAAATTTGAGGCGTTGCCTGACCAGGAGCCAATGGAGATCAGCGAGCACAGGGTTGATGGGCGAACGGGACTTGGCGCGAGTTAGGACACGGGGCAGCAGAGTTTTGGATGAGCTCAAGTTTACGGAGCGTTCAAGGTGGGAGGCCGGCCAGGAGAGCGTTGGAATGGTCGAGTCTGGAGGTAACTAAAGCATGATCTTATTGAATGATGGAGCAGGGTCCAGGGGCCGTATGACCTACTCCTGCTCCTATTTCTTATGTTCTTATGATAAGGGTTTCAGGAGGAGATGACCTTGAATGAACGAAACTCAAACACGTTTGCTGCTTTCTCGTCATCTCGCAGAATATACTCAATATTTGTGCTGCGAAAATCCTCCCAAACTTCTGTTTTGGACTTCTATTTCCCAGCCAAGAACTGGCCGATTTCTATTCCTCGTCAGTTTGCTGTGTTGTCGCTCTCCACCAGCACGAGCTGGTGAGCATCTGTACAGTCTGCGAGCAGGGGAAGTGTGGTCTATTTGCACTCTGGCTTATGGTAGCGACTAAGGTGTTAAGTACTACATATTGAATGTAAATCACAGCTTGACATGTCCATATGGAGGCAGGTAATGAGGGATCCAGCCACGCTGGTCTAGAAACAACCCATTGTTCTCAGTTCCCAGCACACGTGTACACTGTATCTTTACTTGTACTAGACATTGCCTTTAAAAAGAGGAATTTATTCAGTATTAAGTAGATTTTCTATTTAACAGAACATTACTCTGCTTTGTTCTGAAGTATCTTCTTCTTAGGCAGTCCCTCGGAACCGAGGATGACTTGCTTCTACATTAAAAATGAGTTCTCAGGTGACTGATGAGTCCAATGCGGGACCTACAGTCTCTTGTGACAGGTGGGACAGACAGTGGTTGAAGGGATGGATGGGTGGGGTGCTTGGGTTGACGTGCGCTCCTTGCGCTGCTTGCGCTTGGCTTCCGCTTGCTCCCGGCGAAGAGACTTGAGGTGTTCGGCGCCTTCCCGGATGCTTCTCCTCCACTTTGTGCGGTCTTGGGCCAGGGATTCCCAGGTGTCGGTGGGGATGCTGCACTTCTTCAGGAAGCTTTGAGGGTGTCCTTGCAGCATTTCCTCTGCCCACCTGGGGCTCTCTTGCCATGTCGGAGCTCCGAGTAGAGCGCTTGTTTTGGGAGTCTCATATCAGGTCATCATCAAGAAGACTCGTTCCATTGCAAACATACCCCCTTCAATGAGTTGAGAGTTTCTCTTTGTGACTCGAGTATCTCTGGATGGGGTAGGTGTCTCTATGAGGGCAAGAACAGCACTGGTGATGTTGTTGTCTGTGTTATGCACCTCTGGAACTCAGCTCGTGAACACTTTGGTGAATTATTCGATATTTCCAAAGCCTTTGACGATATGCAAGAGGAAGTTTGAAGACAATCATGAAGTAAATTAACCCGAATATCGTGTTAAAATATACTGGAGCTCTGAAGAGAAGCTCAGCTGGAGGAGGCCAAGGTTATGCAGATTGGAGTCCCCAGTGACCGAGACTAGGGGAAATGGAGTTAAGATACAGATCAGCCATGGTGGAACAGGCTCGAGAGGCTGAACGGCCTCCTCCTCTCCCTGTGACCAGTAGAATAACACTTGGCTTAAAGTGTGCTTCAACATTGCCACCTAACAAAAGGGTTTGGATGATATACTAAACGCTCCGAATGATTCATTAAAGGTCATATGAACTCAGAAGTAACAAGTGGCCAGGAGTTTACGAGTCTGTAACCTGTTTGAAAGGTTTCACATGGTAGAAAAGATACTACGGGTTGAATTTCCGTGGCGGTCCTTCCCATCGTAGAAACATAGAATCAGAGAAAAATAGGAGCAGGAGTCAGCCATTCGGCCCTTCGAACCTGCTCCGCCATTCAATACGATCATGGCTGACCCTCTATCTCAATGCCATATTCCCGCTCTCTCCCCATACCCCTTGAAGCCTCGTCTCCCGGGAACGCTGTTTCTGACTTTTCTCCGGGGTCTCGGTGGATCTTCTGCTGACGTTGCAGGCGACGGACGATCTCCACGGAAATTTAACCACCGAGTGAAAGAGAACAGTTCATTTAAAGCACTATTTTTAGTTAATCGGTGCCTCAAGGACAAGGATCTCGGTACAAACTGGTGAAAGACTAACGTCAGGAAGCACTTGCTCCTGTGAAGAGCGATTAACGTTTGGAAAAGTCTCCTGGGGAAGGGCAGTGGAGGCAAAAAACTCATTGACGAGGCAGTGAGATGCAGTATTGATGGGATTGCAGGTTTCCGTGAATGTTGAGCTCGATGGGCCGAATAGTCTCCCTCATCTTTCTTATTTTTGTGATTTCAGAAACTTTAAGATTAGAACATTCACCGAATCCCAAGACCATTAACACCTTAGGATACACAGTGCCAGCTCTTGTTAATCTCCTAAATATGCGATAGTTTTATTGAAATGCATTTTGTGGTGTTGGATTGCACCTGAGTGGTCCCAGATTCAATCCCAAGTCTATGTTGAGTTCGTGGATCTCAGCCTTGGTGGTGGCTATTAAAATGGGACTCAGCATTCCCCGGCAGGGGAAGAGGAAAGGGAGAGGGGTGGGGAAGAGAGGAAAAGTACGGAAGCTGCTCCCACTTGCTCACCAGCAGCCCAGGAACAAGCCTTTGGCTCAATGGTACCATTCCCGCCTCTGTGTCAGAAGGCGCAGTGTCCTGAATCCTACTCCAGACAGTCCCAGCGAGCGGAGACCGGAGCTCCGGCTCGGACTTCCGGGCCGACATCCGGCGCGATACTCGCGTCCGGTGGGTGTGGGTGACCCCCGCCCCTCACCCTCGCTGTATCGGGTTGTGGGAGCCCATAAACCCTCCCGCCCTATAGACTAACCCCCCCCCCCTCCGCCATTCACCGGCTGCTGCAAAGATGGCTACAGCCATGGAAGGAGTGTTGACGTCGCGGTCTGTCAGACTGTTTAGCCTGCGAATCCTTCCACTATTTCACACTGTTCTCCAACTATGACAAGTAGCCCCTGTGAGAAGTGGCTGGGATCAGGACTCAGCCATGGTGGGTACAGAAGTGATCAGCCCACTGGCTCTATCTGGGATCACGCAACAACAGCTTGTATTTATATAGCGCCTTTAACGTAGTAAAACATCCCAAGGTGCTTCACAGGAGCGTTCAGACAAAATTTGACACTGAGCCACATAAAGTGATATTAGGACAGGTGACCAAAAGCTTGGTCAAAGAGGTAGGTTTTAAGGAGGAGCAAGAGGTGGAGAGGTTTAGGGAGGGAATTCCAGAGTTTAGGGCCTAAACAACTGAAGGCACGGCCGCCAATGGGGAGTGAAGGGAGTAAGAAAGAAAGACTTGCATTTCTCCAGCGCCTTTCATGACCACCGGACGTCTCAAAGCGCTTTACAGCCAATGAAGTACTTTTGAAGTGGAGTCACTGTTGTAATGTGTATACACAAGAGGCCAGAGTTGGAGGAGCGCAGAGATCTCTGAGGGTTGTAGGGGTGGAGGAGGTTACAGAGATAGGGACGGGGCGAGGCCGTGGAGGGATTTGAAAACAAGGATGCTGGACCGGGAGCCAGTGTAGGTCAGCGAGCACACGGGTGATGGGTGAACGGGATGTGGTGCGCGTTAGGGCACAGGCAGCAACATTTTGGATCAGCTCATGTTTACAGGGGGTAGAAGGTGAGAAGCAGGCCAGGAGTGCGTTGGAATAGTCGAGTCTAGAGGTAACAAAGGCATGGATGAGGGTTTCGGCAGCGGATGAGCTGAGGCAAGGGCGGAGACGGGCAATTTGACCCTGAGCTGAGTTTCTGACACCATATCCTCACCAAGACCGCCTACATCCATGCAAGAGGAATGGCCAATCGGATTGGACATTGGAGGTTGGCGGCACCTATGAGACTGTACAGTGAGTCAGGAATGCAAGAGCAGGAAAACAACAACAACAACTTGTATTTATATAGCGCCTTTAACGTAGTAAAACGTCCCAAGGCGCTGCACAGGAGTATTTTAAGACAAAAAATTTGACACCGATCCACATAAGGATAAATTAGGGCAGGTGACCAAAAGCTTGGTCAAAGAGGTAGGTTTTAAGGAGCGTCTTAAAGGAGGAAAGAGAGGTAGAGAGGTGGAGAGGTTTAGGCAGGGAATTCCAGAGCTTAAGGCCCAGGCAACAGAAGGCACGGCCGCCAATGGTGAGCGATTACAATCAGGGATCCTCAAGAGGGCAGAATTAGAGGAGCGCAGATATCTCGGGGGGTTGTGGGGCTGGAGGAGATTACAGAGATAGGGCGGGGGCGAGGCCATGGAGGGATTTGAAAACAAGGATGAGAATTTTGAAATCGAGGCGCTGCTTCACCGGGAGCCAATGTAGGTCAGCGAGCTCCTGAAGAAAAGAACTGTTGAAAACTGTAATTCTTTTGTACAGTCTCAGCAGCCGGGGCTTTCTGTCTCACCGTGAGGTAGCTGCCAGCAGTCATACAGAGACAGGACAGACATAACCAAAAATTGACGTGCTCCTTTTAATAAGAAATGAACAGTCTTTCAAGAAGACCCACATCGGCGTGCATGAAGCAAGCCATCCGTACAAAGGAACGGCAGGAAGAGACAGAGTCAAGGAGGCCAGATTCTGCCTAGCGGAGGAGGATAATGATGTGGAGAGCTGGGAGGAGCTGAAGGTCGTCTGAATGACAGTGCCCCCACCTTGCTTCACCATGCGGCACTGAGAAACCCTCAGGCAGTAACCCAGTGGCCAACTCTCAGAGAACCGGACCAAATCGTTTCACAGGCTGTCCTAATTATTATAATCATCTTCAGAATGTTGCTTAAAGTCTCCCATTGAGTCTTCCTATTTATTATTCTGAAATTGCAGGTCATTGGAAATAATTTGTTTCGTCCTAAATTAGACAGAAGCAAAGTGAAAAAAACTCCAAAATAATTAATGCTCTCAGTGCTATATACTTATTTGCAATATAATTACAACAATTATTTAAAAAAAAAGCATAGCTTGCGATCTTTAATTGCAGTGATATTATTTCTTGCTTGTTGAGTGAGGCAAACCTGTGTTACATCCGGTGTTACTGAATCCCCAGCTTCACAACCAGAACAGAATCAGGCAACAAAAATCGCAGCTTCAAGAGGAATCGGCATGTTTCTGCGAGGATCAGTTGCTGCTAAGAGTGAGCTCTTTAAACCCCAGCCACTTTTACATTGCCTATTCTCCTTGCTCCTCCGAGATCTCTGCGCTCCTCTAATTCTGGCCTCTTGCGCATCCCCCGATTTTAAATCGCTCCACCCATTGGTGGCCGTGCCTTCAGCTGCCTGGGCCCTGAGCTCTGAAATTCCCTCCCTAAACCTCTCTGCCTCGCTACCTCTCTCTTCTCCTTTAAGACGCTCCTTAAAAACGACCTCTTTGACCAAGCTTTTGGTCACCTGTCCTAATATTTCCTTATGTGGTTCAGAGTCAAATTTTTGATTGATAATCGCTCCTGTGAAGCGTCTTGGGATGTTTTACTATGTTAAAGGCAAGTCATAGTTGTCGCTCCCACCCAGGGGGAATGACCTCTGTGCGACGATCTTACGCAGCAATCCAGTGGCTATGCACAGCGCAAGCTGGCGGGACTAGCTCCCTTAACCTGATGGGACATTCGTGCACCCACCAGTGTTCCTCCCCATGATATCAGTACACTGACGCTATGGAAACAATGGAGAGCGACATGTATTTCAACCATTGGCTGCGCTCCGGTAATGCAAAAGCCCCTTCAGTTTCTACAGTGGCTGTCAGGAGAGCTTGAACTGCCACACAACCAAGTTGATATTGCACCTTTAACGTCTCAAGGCACTTCACAGGAGCGTCAGCGGGCAAAATTTGAGACCGAGCCACGTAAAGAGATATTTCAAAAGCTTGGTCAAAGAGGTCGTTTTTAAGGAGCGTCTTAAAGGAGGAGAGAGAGGCGGAGAGGTTTAAGGAGGGAATTCCAGAGCTTAGGGCCCAGGCAGCTGAAGGCACAGCCACCAATGGTGGAGCGATTGAAATTGGGGGATGCGCAAGAGGCCAGAATAATACAGTAAATAATACAATGGATCACGGGTTGCATTGCTGTGTGTTAAAGTCCCTTTAAAACGCATTCCTGAAGCTTCAGAATGGACAATAATTACATCATACACTCCCTAAAAGAAAGCAGATAACGAACAGATACACTGCAAGATGAGGAGACCAGCCTGAGGCAGTTGCTGTGATCAAAGACAGTCCATCTGTTCCATAGCACAGTGTCTGATCTGGGTAACTTACGATGATTATGCTATGTAGGAATTTGACATTCGGAAGCTGATGTTATCTGTGGGATTGGGCCAGAGTCGATAATAATCTTCAACACCATGTGATGTGAGTAAGCTTGAAGTTAATAGAGTAAAACTAGGGAGGAAGTAAACTGTAAACTGTGTCGAATTGTCCGCTGTATCATTGAATCATACAGCACAGAAGGAGGCCATTCGGCCCATTGTGCCTGTGCCGGCTCTTTGAAAGAGCTCTCCAATTAGTCCCACTCCCTCACTCTTTCCCCATAGCCCTGCAAATGTCTCCCCTTCAAGTATTTATCCAATTCCCTTTTGAAAATTACTATTGAATCTGCTTCCACCGCCCTTTCAGGCAGATCACAACAACTCGCTGCGTAAAAAAAATTCTCCTCATCTCCCCTTCTGGTTCTTTTGTCCATTACCTTAAATCTGTGTCCTCTGGTTACCGACCCTGCTTATCTGCTCTATCAAAAGCCCTCATAATTTTGAACACCTCCATTAAGTCTCCCCCTTAACCTTCTCTGCTCTAAGGAGAACAACCCCAGCTTTTCTAGTCTCTCCACAGTTGTCTTGACAGTATAACATGTGCTGGCAATTAACTGAACACTATTTGTAAATGGACATGTGCTATCGATATTATCCTCACTCCCCATCAAGGCAAAGATCAATGACACGGAGCTCCCTGATTCCTGATCGCCGCACCGAGAGCTGCCGTCAGCATAAAAATGGATTAAACGCAGAGTAAAACCGCACGATCAACTGGATAACACACATTAAAATCAATTCAAAAAAAGACGTGCATTTCTACAGCGCCTTTCACAACCACCGGACGTCCCAAAGCGCTTTATCGCCAATGAAGTATTTTTTGAAGTGCAGTCACTGTTGTAATGTAGGAAACGCGGCAGCCAATTTGCGCACAGCAAGCTCCCACACACAGCAATGTGATAATGACCAGGCAATCTGTTTTTGTTATGTTGATTGAGGGATGACCAGGACACCAGGGAGAGCTCCAAAATAGTGCCAGGGGATCTTTTACGTCCAATTGAGAGAGCAGACGGGGCCTCGGTTTAACGTCTGATCCGAAAGACAAATCACACAAAGACGGAGCAACTTAAGTATAAAGTACAGGCGATAACTCATCACGCGGCTCTCTCATTGAACTCATAGCTCCCACCATCTCAACCTCTCCGTTAGATAACTACCTAGTAATCACGCCCTGTTATCCATTTCTTCACTTATTATAATGCACGCTAACAAAAATAATCCATTCCTAACCTTCTGTTGACATCACAAGGCATCATTTATCAACGAGCTAGGTCGCACTGACAGTGTCAGCAAAAAAAAAAAACGCCCAACGACAGAATGAAACCCTCAGCAAGCAAACAAAATAGCACAAGGAAAATATAATCAGATATCTGGTGGCAATTTCGAGGCTATAATCTAATCGCACGGTTCAGTTGACATTTCTCAACTGTTAGAGCTGGACTTGTGTGGTTTTATGATGTCACTTGAAGTCCTCAATTAAATTACGGTCTCCTAACTCTTCGTGTTATCTGCTGTTCTCTATATTTCACCCGGCTGCTCGACAAAAACAAAAAGATTGCCGATTGTAGCAAGTTCGCCTTCAAAGAGCATCCTGGATTTTAAGTAGGATCGAGTCCCACTGTCATGCATTTGTTTGCACTATCGAACAGGAAGAAAATTATTTTCAACAATCTCCTGTCTGAAAAAGAAAGACTTGCATTCCTATAGCGCCTTTCACGACCACCAGACGTCCCAAAGCGCTTTACAGCCAATGAAGTACTTTGTTGAAGTGTGGTCACTGTTGTAATGTAGGAAACGCAGCAGCCAATTTGCACACAGCAAGCTCCCACAAACAGCAATGTGATCATGACCAGATAATCTGTTTTTTTTTTGTTATGTTGAGTGAGGGATAAATATTGGCCCAGGACATCGGGGAGAACTCCCCTGCACTTCTTTGAAATAGTGCCATGGGATCTTTTACGTCCCCCTGAGAGAGCAGGCAGGGTCTCGGTTTAACGTCTCGTCCAAAAGACAGCATCTCTGACAGTGCAGCACTCCCTCAGCACTGCACTGGAGTGTCGACCTAGATATTTGTGCTCAAGTCTCTGGAGTGGGACTTGAACCCACGACCTCTGACTCCGAGGCCACGGCTGACACTGTTGAGATAAACACCGTAAGTTTAGAACAAACAACGTCTATTGGTTTGGTGGTATTCTTTATTCTGAATTTTGTAAAAATGGATTTCGCTTATTATGGAACGATATTGTATCATTTATAGATGTTCCCTTACTTCAGGAAGTGCCCTGATTTGTACAGATTGGTAATTTGCAAATTGGCTGCCGTGTTTCCTACATTACAACAGTGACTACACTTCCAAAGTACTTCGGATGAGACGTTAAACCGAGGCCCCGTCTGCCCTCTCCAGTGGACCTAAAAGATCCCACGGCACTATTTCGAAGAGCAGGGGAGTTCTCCATGGTGTCCTGGGGCCAATCTTTATCCCTCACTCAACATAACAAAAAAAAACAGATTATCTGGTCATGATCACATTGCTGTTTGTGGGAGCTTGCTGTGCGCAAATTGGCTGCTGTGTTTCCTGCATTACAACAGTGACTACACTTGAAAAAGTACTTTAAAGCGCGGTGGGACATTATGAGGTCGTTAAAGGCGCTGTATAAAATACAAGTCTTTCTTTCTCTGTAAGTTCGACCTCCCATTCAGGGACTGCATTTTCATCGGCACTCCCTCATTGCCCCCGGCCTCATTTACAACTTCATTTCATGAACGTTTTCCTATTCAATTCCAGATATTCAACTTGAAAAACAACAAAGAATGAACTGGTCTTGCTCAAATAGATTTGAGATGCATTCCAATGTTAACTAAGAACTGATACAAACTGCAATAAAAGGCCAAGGTGACGATCTGTGGTTTTTTTGAAAATCAGAAAGGCTTTTGACAAACTAGGGCAGGACTGGTGAAAAAAGTGAAAAGGGTGTCTGGAAACGGAGCACAGCCGAGGGTGATACAGAGTGAGAAGGGAGGCTGGAATGCAAGGAAGACAATGTGTGAAATAGGATGAATAATGAGGCACTGAAAGGGATATAGAAACAGATGAGGTGACAATGATGGACCCAGGAGCTGGAGTATGAACAAAGCAGGGAGCAGGGGGTGAGCAGTAATGAAAGTCAAGAGAGAATAGATTAGATACAAAGCAAGTCTGAAAATAGTACAACAAGGAAGAGCCAGAAACGGAGGATACTATCGAAGATAATGCAGCTGTTTCATTCAGGGAGTTGTGGGGATGGCCGGGCAATAGATAAGCTCGAATTCTCCTGTCCTGCAATTCTGAGCATCATGAAAACTCGCTTGCAAAAGGTAGACAGAATGTACTGGAAAGTGAAAGCCAATTGGTTTAGAAAGGTCATCACTCTTGACAGGCTTAAGGTGCTCTCTGAACACATCCTCAAGACAACTTGCCAGTATCGCATGTCAAGATGAGAATAGAAACAAAGGAGAATCATTGACTCTATCGAGGTCACCCTGTCATGTTAGGCCCTTGATCAGGCCATTATTACACCCTGCTGCCTCAGCTTTCAGTCTGGACCTCCGTGTACTGTAATGGTGCGGTTACACAACAACTGTGGCAGCCGTGGCTCAGTGGGTAGCACCCTCGCCTCTGAGTCAGAAGGCTGTGGGTTCCAAGTCCCACTCCAGAGACTTGAGCGCAAAATCTAGACTGATGGAGTGCTGCACTGTCGGAGGTGCTGTCTTTCAGATGAGACGTTAAACCGAAGCCCCGTCTGCCCTCTCAAGTGGCCCCAAAGTACTTTACAACCAATAAAGCACTTTTTGAAGTGTAGTCACTGTTGTAATGTGGGAAACGCGGCAGCCAATTTGTGCACAGCAAGCTCCCACAAACAGCGATGTGATAATGACCAGATAATCTGTTTTAGTGATGTTGGTTGAGGGATAAATATTGGCCCCAGGACACCAGTGATAACTCCCCTGCTCTTCTTCAAAATGGTGCCATGGGAGTTTTTACGTCCACCTGAGAGAGCAGATGGGGCCTCGGTTTAACGTCTCATCTGAAAGACAGCACCTCCGACAGTGCAGCACTCCCTCAGTACTGACATTGGAGTGTCAGCCTAGATTTTGTGCTCAAGTCTCTGGAGTGATACACAGAAATTACTCTCAGGAGATTAATTAAGCTGGGTGGAGTCTGCGCTGGAGACATTGGATAATGGATGTGAAGGATATGGGTTACTGAGTGGCCTTTTTCATTCCATGCTTCCTTATCTTAATACAGTTATGACTTTACTGGAAGTACATGAGAATTTCCAAGCGATAATGGAAAAAGCCTGAGGGACCCTGTATGCTTGTCTGAGGGAGATGAATCTGCTTGTGGAACAAGGAACTCAGTTCCACAGAGCAGTGTCTGTGCAGGAGGTCGGTTGCCTATTAAGCCCGCCCAGCGCGGTAGCCGGCCCAGTGAGATGGAGCGGGTCTGGTGACATCATTCATGACGCGTTTTAAGCCAGGATTCCGAAAGGGACCATGGCCACATTAAATTTTGGCCTAAAAATTCAGTTTCTTTGCGCCTCCCATTAGTGCCCTAAGAGGGGAGGAAGGCCTGCAGTATCGCGGCGTGACGTGCGCACTGCGGCACGTAGCACCGTGACATTCACTCGCAGCACCCCAAGAGAGAGGCAGGGCGCTTCCAGTAGCGCCCTGCTTCCCTCTTGGGGCACTACCGGTGAATTTCGGCTGCGGGGGCGCTAATCTTTTGGGGGCGCTAAAAGTAGCACCCCGGCGAAGTTAGCGCCCCAAAGGGGGCGCGACTCAATTTTTCCCCCTTTAAGTTTAATCTAACATAGTGGGTGTTGAATCTTTACTGTACAATAATATAATAAAAGTTATATATGAGTGACAAAGAAATATTTAAATTGTATTATCATTAAGTAATATGACGCCATCAACAAATACGATCAAGAACATAATAAAAAAGTACATTATTTGGGAAGTTATTGGTGTTTTAGTCACAAATCTACAGACTTTTGTATCAGTAACTGGTCAAATAGGTAATACATAAAATTAAACAGATTTTAAATGTAATTGTAAAGGGGTGGATTTACAATCTTATGTAAGTTCAGCGGAAGAGCTGTGGAATCCCTGAAAACAGTGTAAGTGGTGCTTACAGTGTGTTTCTGGGATTTCTGCAGCTCTTCCGTTGAAGTTAACAATGGACAAGTGAGAGAACCTCCGCAGAAATTCATCCTAAAGTCTCAGACTGAAAAATTAAATTAGTCATATTCAGGGATTGAAAGCAAATTGAACCAGTGGAATGAGTGATGAGAATGAAATTGTTGCGGTTGATGACTTGATTTAATGTGTAACTGGACAATCACAGTATACTGTGAGAAAAACCTGACCAGAAACAACACAAACATTTATTTAAAGGGTATCTGTCATTTTTTATACAGCAGATCAATTCACTGCAATTACTGTTGAGTTGGAAGGCAACAGCCGAGAATGGCCAATGAAAAATGTATTTCCCTCACCATCCAGGGTAGCACTTACATCCCTTCAGGAATTTCTGGATTAACATTTACCAGTAGCTTTTCAGGCAGAACAGAGTCTCCATCAATCTGTTAGCTGATGTAATCAACATGTTTTTATTTTGGTTTGTTTTCCATGCTGTCAAGTGACCAGCTGAAGCAATGGCCACGGAACTCACCCTTAGGTTGACAGACGTGGTTCCTGAGCTGCGTGAATCCCGTGGCCATGATGGGAAATTTAAAAAGTAATTGGGGAAAAAGGCTCTTGAGTGCCTGTAAACTACCTCATAATGATTTCAATTTGGTCCCCCGCCACTGCAGATTGGGTCGGCTCCTCGATGACAGACGCACATGTGGGAAAGGCGTGTGGGAGCGAGAGAACAGCGGGTTCACGACCCGCTGTCAAAAATAACAACTTTCCCACCCGACTCACCACCGATCGCGCCCGCTACCACCCTGGAAAATTCAGCCCCATGTAACCACCGGATTGTCGTAAAAAGCCATCTGGTTCACTAATGTCCTTTAGGGAAGGAAATCTGCCGTCCTTACCCGGTCTGGCCTATATGTGACTCCAGACCCACACAGCAATGTGGTTGACTCTTAACTGCCCTCTGAAATGGCCCAGCGAGACACTCAGTTGTATTCAAGAAAGCGGCTCACCACCACCTTCTCAAGGGGCAATTAGGGATGGGCAATAAATGCCGGCCTTGCCGGCGACGCCCACATCCCGGGAATGAATAAAACAAAAAGTTAAAGGTACTGTGATCTCGGAAGATATGGAGGGATGTGTAGACGCCAGGAAAGGAGAGAAAAGATGATTCTGTAAGGAAAGCATAGATAGTATTGAGCCAAGCTGCCATTACCATGTGTTCTTAAGTTGATAGGCCCGCATGGCATCGTAACTCACTGCAGGCAGCAGCTAAGCAACATCAATAAATAGTGAGAAGATAGACATCACAACAAATCCTCATGCTCAGTCTGAATGGAGGAATTGGTTTACATTGCAGATGGTTTATTGCAATTAGGAATTTAATCCCATTGAAATGAAAGCAAGAAACAACTTACGTGGAACGTTCTCTCATTGGATTCACTCTCTGGGTAGTCCCATAACTGTCACGATTACGACAAGAATACTTGGTGTTGGAAGAGGGTCTGGTGAGAGGGCTAGAGGGAAAATGCATCAAAATAAGGACGGCACCACTTTGCCTGATGGTGACTTTCTCCTAACGAAAGTCTCAAGTGAGTCTGCAAAGAGCTGAAGGATTGATGGGATGCGCTGTTGACACTATCCTGATGTCTCACCATGATGTGTTGATGAGAGCTGGCACGGAAGACAGGAGAGAGAACAATGTGAGAGAACCAGCAGACACATCAGTGAAAAACGGTGTGGAATTCGGGGGTTGGGGGGGATAAAAACAGAAGACTTTGGCAAAAAGGCAGAGATCAAAAGGGGAAGGAAAGGGACCATGAGGCGCTGAAAAAGATGCGAGCTTGGTAGAAATAGATTACAGTAGACAGAACGAAGACAAAGTTCATGCGAGTGGAAGGGAGCAAGGGAATTCATAAGGTGAACATCAAACAGGAGCATAAAGGGAAAGCAAAATATATAAATGTCAAGTGCCACTTTTGGGGAGAGGGTTGGATGAGCAAAGAACACCTAAGGGTTTCTAGGTTGTGCAACTAATTTTAGATGCTGCGTTTTTATCGCTAATGCATCGAAGCTTTGACCACGCTCGATCAGCTCCGATGGACGGGTCACATCGTCTGCATGCCCGATACGAGACTCCCAGAACAAACGCTCTACTCGGAGCTCCGACACGGCAAGAGAGCCCCAGGTGGGCAGAGGAAACGCTTCAAGGACACATCCTCAAAGCCTCCTTGAAAAGGTGCAACATCCCCACCGACACCTGGGAATCCCTGGCCCAAGACCGCACAAAGTGGAGGAGAAGCATCCGGGAAGGCGCCGAACACCTCGAGTCTCTTCGCCGGGAGCAAGCGGAAGCCAAGCGCAAGCAGCGCAAGGAGCGCACGTCAACCCAAGCACCCACCCACCCGCCCCTTCAACCACCGTCTGCCCCACCTGTGACAGAGACTGTAGGTCCCGCATTGGACTCATTAGTCACCTGAGAACTAATTTTTAATGTGGAAGCAAGTCATCCTTGGTTTGGAGGGACTGCCTAAGAGAGAGGGAGGGAATGCTTTGGTTCAAATACATCTAGGACAGATGAGCTGAAAGCCTCCTTTCTCTGCCAGTATTACAAGTCCAAGATGAAGCTGTGCTTGTTCAGTCTCAACCCAATTACTAGAAGGTGTGGTTCCAGAGTGCACAGGTGTCCACAATTCAGCACCAGTTGGTATTAAAGTTGTGGCCTCAGTCAGTTGGGAAAACAAATCGTCGCTGGGTCAAAATCCTGGAACACACCCAGCCTAACAGCACTGTGGGAGCACCTTCACTACACGGACTGCAGCGGTTCAAGAAAGCGGCTCACCACCACCTTCTCAAGGGCAACTAGGGATGGGCAGTAGATGCCGGCCTCGCCAGCGACGCCCACATCCCAAAGAATCAATTAAAAAAAATTCACCCTCTTCTGAGATTGAGGACATAGCTGAGAAATCTTTCCATTGCTCCAGAATTCCTGAGCTCAGATGTACAGCGCTGATACTTGGTGCAAAAACAGCTCCTCCCCCAACACTACTGTCCCTCATCACAAAAAATGTACTCAAAGCTCGATGAGGAGCTGCTCGAATATCACAACAGGCACAAAATATGTGTCTACTTCATTCAATTAGAGACAAATTTGCACCTTTGAAAGTAGAAGTCAATTAACGGTTATTAAAACTGAGAGATACTGGATGCAAAGCTTTAGCCTCCACTGAAACAGGAGAACAATTTCAGTTCTTATGGAGCAAAATCCAATCACAGATTGGACGCAGGTCTTTAAACCCCACAAGGTACCCATGACCTGATTGCAACTGCTTCTGTCTACTCGCTTCCATTCCTCCCTCAACCAACATTTCAAACTTAAAATTCTCATCCTTTTGTTCAAATCCCTCCATGGCCTCACCCCCTCCCTATCTCTGTAACCTCCTCCCAGCCCCACAACCCTCGAGATCTCAGGGCTGCTCCAATTCTGGCCTCTTGAGCATCCCCCCGATTTTCATCGCTCCACCTTGGCGGCTGTAGCTTCAGCTGCCTGGGCCCTAAGCTCTGGAATTCCCTCCCTGAACCTCTCTACCTCTCTTTCCTCCTTTAAGACGCTCCTTAAAACCTACCCCTTTGACCAAGCTTTTGGTCATCTGCCCTAATATCTCCTTATGTGGCTCGGTGTCAAATTTTGTTTGATAATCGCTCCCGTGAAGCTCCTTGGGATGTTTTATGACGTTAAAAGCGCTGTGTAAATACAAGTTATTGTTAGTTATGCCCCTCGAAGAAGGGGGTACGTTTGTTAGGTGTTTTGGTTTGGCCCAGTGTCTCCTTATTGTTTCATTAAGAAAAGGCGGACACTGAGTGCCACTGCAAGTTTCTTGAGGCTCTGGTTCGACGACAGCAGGAGGCACTTGCCTAGTTTGGGTTGGGTAGCCTAGTGGTTATGGTGCTGGACTAAGAACCTCTCCTCCAAATTTAGAAATTGTGTTTTTGATTCCTCAGTCTAAATCGTTAATGTAAATTGTGAACAGCAGTGGTCCCAGCACTGATCCTTGTGGAAGACCACTACCCACCTTCTGCCACTGTGAATAGCTACCCTTTACCTCTCCTCTCTGCTTTCTGTCCCTGACTCTGCATTCTCTGACCTTGTTCATCAGTCTGTTATGGGGTACCTTATCGAAGGCCTGTTGAAAATCTAGAAAATCTTTTCAATTGTCGTTATGATTTATGGTTACTTCATAAACTGGAAAAATCAATGAAATATTATGATGAGCAGACCGAGAAATGGAAGTGGTGTAATGGAATCTGATTGAAATGATTTCTACCAGATTTAAAATTACATTAACAGAAACAAATTAAATCTATTCATGCTCCTTAGAATGAGTCATATTAAGTACATGTATAAAATGTTAATTCCAGTTGCGTGTTCTGTTAGCAACATAATCTCAGTGGCAGAAATTGCCCTTGTGGCCGTTTATGGACCATTTTTCATCCTGTTATTTAACCGAAAGCCCATATATCAAAATGTTAGTTAAAAAAAGGTTCTTCTTAAAAAAAAGACTAAAGCATCTCTGCATAGACGCTTGAGTAAAAATAGAGACGTTTAATCATGTTACGTTGGACAAAAGGCAAGTTCTGTCTTCGAGCAGGTCCTCGTGATCTGAGATTGTACCCTGCACTTTACATTAAAGTAGAAATTGCCTGTTTCTTGGGCGCAAAGCAAAGCAATTTCGCAGTGGGACAGTCTGTGCCCAATCTGCGCAGGCATTGGCTCCACTGCTAAATTTGTGCGGTCATTGTTTTAGGCATCCTGGGCAGACATCTAAAACAGGCGCTAGACCTCCTTGAATATGTTAATTAGGGGCCCAAACGCCTGTTGAAGGACCCCTCTTTACAAGATTTGTTCCCGGTGAACGGAGCAAGTGTCGGGCCTGCCCGCTCGGGATTCTTCAGTGGCTGCCAACTACAGGTAAATAGAAAAACCTCTGTGTGGGGGCAGGAGTGCTCCCCCCAACCTCCCTCACCCCGACTCCACAGCCCTGCTGATCGGCCTCCACCCCCCCATTGCCGGTTCCAACCGCCCCCCACACCCGCTTGAGGCCCACTGCTGGCGGCCTGATTTTCATCATTCTCGTTCATTGGTGTAGATGAGGCCTGAGGCCCAATCTTGGGCCGGCCTTGGGCCTCTCTCTTTGGGCGCGCTGCCCAAAATCGGGCCCAGACTTATTTCTACCCCATTGAATCATACCATCAGCCCACGTGTGATCAATCATTTCACCACTGCTTAACATCTGTCAATGCTCTTAAGGCCAGAGGTACTGTAACTTCAGTGTTGCCTTCCTATTTAGTGAACATTTAAACTAAGTGAACAATGGCTCTAGAAATGAAATTGTGTGAAGTTTGCGCCCGAAAGCTGAATGCATTCCTCTGGAATGACTTTGGCTATTTCAAGGGAGATGCTGACACATTTGGGTTAATGCTCCTGTGACAACAGTAGACAAATTAATTTCATAGAAGCGTACGAGGTTGTCGTGTGTTAACATTGCTCAGCGCTGGAAAGGAACGCTTTTGTTTATTTTTGCACCTTCTCAAAGTTTTTGACGCACAATGCATTGTTGGACGTGCCAACTTTCAGCTGAGATGTTGACCCAAGTCCCTGTCTACCTGCTCCCGTAGTTCAGGTGGATGTTAAAGACACTGTGGCACAATTTGAAAAATAGTTGGGAGTTCGCCCAGTGCCCCGACTGGCATTCCTCCCTCAACCAACGGCACTAAAAGCAGATTAACCAGTCATTTATCTCGTTGCTGGCTGTTGTATCTTGCTGTGGCCATTTGAAGAAGGTTTATGAAGAATGGGAACTTTCTCCAGGTCCCAGGAGAACTACCAGTGCCTACACCTATTGAAAAGAAGGGGGTATATTTTCATCTTTGTCGCCTATTATAGAACCCGCCTGATTTTTTATTCCATGGAAATCAACGGAATGTAAAACGGGTGAGTGATCTGCTCGGTCAGGTTGTCCCCTAGGCACTGAAGACCCAAAAAGTCTACCCCAAGGAGTTAAAATAATCGAGTGTAATGTATGCAGCACACAGTATCAAAGGGTGTGACACAGAGTGTTGGAGTGAGTTATATATTATTGGGAGAATGTCTTTTATGGTTCACTATTAGAGAGATGTGGGCAAGATCAGAACTAGGGGCCATAAATATAAGATAGTCACCAATAAATCCAATTGGGAATTCAGGAGAAACTTCTTTACCCAGAGAGTGGTGAGAATGTGGAACTCGCTACCACAGGGAGTGGTTGAGGCGAATAGCACAGATACATTCAAGGGGAAGGTAGATAAGCACATGAGGGAGAAAGGAATAGAAGGATATGTTGATGGGGTGAGATGAAGAGGGTGGGAGGCAATGTTCCCTGTCATTTTTTTCAGGCCGCGCGACCCATTCAAAATACTGCGCATGTGCAGTTTTTCTATTGAAAAGCCGGCAAGCTGGCTGCGTGAGACCCCTGGAGCGCTGCACAGCCTCACAGCTTGCAGGGAACATTGGTGAGAGGAGGCTCGTGTGGAGCATAAACACCGGCACGGACCTGTTGGGCCGAATGGCCTGTTCCTGCGCTGTAAATACTTGGTGAAGATAGCTTTGAGCAGATGTTTGTGGTAGTGAAACAATGCGAGGTGGGTTGGGCCTGATTGGAGAAGGAGTTTGTGCAGAATGCAGGTTATAGCAGAGTGTTGAGGGGGAAGGAAATACCACGGAGGGAGACCTCCTTTGTGGCTGCTTCATTAACGAAAGTGGTTGAAGCAATCTATGCTGCAACGCTGTATCAAGGGACTGATGTACGACATTTTTTTTTAGAAAGGTTACGCTGACAAACTGCAGCGTTTACACAGTGTCAACCACCACTCAAGCAGAAAATACTGAAATCCTCTCTGCCGCACCAAATTGGTTTAGAACCATGCGCCCTCCCCAATCTCTCCAAGCTTTCATAGCCATTAAGTAATTTGCAACCCTATTAAAAAGTACCGGTTATGGACTGCTTCACAGATACAGATGATGTGGAAAATTAGCCTCAGGACAATTGACCTATACGATCGGGCCAAAAATGAGGAAATGCCAAAAGAAAAAGTGACACGACATATTTCACAATTAATTTTCTGCTGCTGCACCAAGATTTACTGGGAGAAATGTCAGTGTAACCCTTTACTCTGCTGACTGACTGACTCATGATGACTCCACCAGGCAGGCTTGGAAATGAATGCTGCCAATACAAGCGGGGAACGCTCGGTGCTTCCTGTGTCTGCGCTTTTAGCAGAGGCATTAACCCATGGAAAATAGGCAGGGTTAACCGGCGTTAAAATAGCGGATAGAGAGACACGGCGCAAATGTTAGTTATATAAACCCCAGAGAGCGGTGAGAATGTGGAACTCGCTACCACAGGGACTGGTTGAAGCGACTAGACTAGATGCATTTAATGTGAAGCTAGATAAACACATGAGGGAGAAAGGAATAGAAGGATATGTTGACGGGGTGAGATGAAGAGGGGTGGGAGGAGGCTCGTGTGGAGCAGAAACACCGGCACGGACCAGTTGGGCCGAATGGCCTGTTTCTGTGCTGTACATTCGATGTAATTCTACATAAACATTAATGTACAAACATTGGCAGCAGTTATTTCTAGGCTATAGTTAGCACAACAGTGTAACCAGCATCTTAAAAAAGATTAATTCAATCAACTGTATTATTCCCTTACTACAATGTACTCCTGATAATTCAAAGGCGTTTACTGTGGTACAAAAATTGATTTAGGCGGCAATTTGGAATTAAACAATGTAAATAACACAACAAACTGGGAATTCAGTGCTGAAATAAATAAATCATCCGATAATTTGAATGAAACAGATTTGAACTGCATAATGCCAAATAATTTTTTTTTAAAAAGAAAAGCAAATGCAATTAAATCAGCCTGTTCACATTATTGTTCCTTGGGGGAAAAAATTAAATCAAAGAAGAATTATGTATAAAAGAAAAACATCAACATTTCAGAATATGGTCCTGTTCTGGTCAGGCTCTCTTGTTGCCATATTGTCACACTTCTAATCACTATCAATAATCTCCAATAAGAACTGATGGGAAAATATATTTAATTAACCCCAATGTCAATGGCAGACTATTGCTGTATGTCTGCGCTAATGGGACTGGCATCAAGACACTCTCTGGAGTCTTCACTGGTTCAGCCAGAGGCAAAGTACAAACTGCAGGCATCACATATTTAAAAAAAAAATGCATTCAGCCCTCGTTTGAAAGACTCCAATCTGCAAGTCTCCCGACTTCAATTTCAGTTTTAATACAGTTGTGATAAATCTGGTACAGTTTTTTTTCCCCACAAAGATACAGAGGTTAGTATCTGAATGTTTAAGTATTTAATAACATTATTCCTGCCAGATGTCACCAAAGACCCATCAGATATATATATTTGTTTAAGCTCTTGTTTGGTTTGCTAAAGTGTTTGACATTCTATGCAAATGAACGGCCTGCTCCGGACCACACTGAGATAAGCACTGCGCAATGGAAAATCTCCAGGCAGGTTAATGTTTTTGCAGTCCACTGATGGTTAAAGGCTCCTCTGATTTCATTGTACACCTCCAAGACAACAACAACTTTTATACAGCGCCTTTAATGTAGTATTCTACCCTACGTGAACTTGAGGTCATCCAAAACTCGGCTGCCCGTGTCCTAACTCGCACCAAGTCCCGTTCACCCATCACCCCCTGTGCTCGCTGACCTACATTGGCTCCCGGTTAAGCAGCGCCTCGATTTCAAAATTCTCATCCTTGTTTTCAAATCCCTCCATGGCCTCGCCCCTCCCTATCTCTGTAATCTCCTCCAGCCCCACAACCCCCCGAGATATCTGCGCTCCTCTAATTCTGCCCTCTTGAGGATCCCTGATTATAATCGCTCGACCATTGGTGGCCGTGCCTTCTGTTGCCGAGGCCCTAAGCTCTGGAATTCCCTGCCTAAACCTCTCTGCCTCGCTACCTCTTTCCTCCTTTAAGACGCTCCTTAAAACCTACCTCTTTGACCAAGCTTTTGGTCACCTGCCCTAATTTCTCCTTATGTGGATCGGTGTCAAATTTTTTGTCTTAAAATACTCCTGTGAAGTGCCTTGGGACGTTTTACTATGTTAAGGGTGCTATATAAATACAAGTTGTTGCTGTTGTTGTTGCAGTAAACACAGGAGCAATTATCAAACAGACATTGGATGCTCAAGAGGGCAGAATTAGAGGAGTGCAGAGATCTCGGGGGGGTGGGGGGGCGTTGTGGATACTGAGTCAATTGAAATTTTCAAGACCAATATTGATAGATTTTTGTGAAGTACGGGCATCAGGGGCTATGGTGCAAAGACGGTAAATGGAGTTAAGATACAGATTAGCCATGATCTAACTGAATGGTGGAACAAGCTCAAGGGGCTGAATGGCCTCCTCCTGTTCCTATGTTCCTAAAAGGGAATGCAACAGGTTAATGAATGTAGAGGACATTTCCAGTTATCAAGGGCAAGTGCTAGTTAGTTATGATTGTGAGAAGTTATAGGCTACTGCAGATTCCTGGATCAGTGCTTGATTGCCTTAGTGAGTTGGAGAGTCATTTAACAGCATTTTACTCTGGACTTTTGGCTCAAGATTGGTCAATGGTGTATGAGGTTAGACCATGTGTGGAAGCTGTAGGCTTGATAGTCCTGATGGTCTTTCTCTGCCTTTCTTTTCATATGTTCCTATGTATTTGTATTGGTATTCTTTGCTGGAAAATTGGACTTTTTGTACCATCATGCTGGCATCTTCTTCCCTTTCCATCAGCTCATGTTGGCACCATGCTTCCTCACCCCCTCAAATACAGGCTGGCTCCTCTTTCCCTGGCACCCTTAAGCTGGCACTCTCATCTTTCCCCTCCCCTATTCCATACACGTTAGGTTCCTAATCTTTGGGTTTCGCCACCCTGTGCCCACATTCTTTGGGCCTAGGCAAGTGAAGGCCTTGCCCCCCTCCCTATCTCTGTAACCTCCTCCCGCCCTACAAGCCATCGAGATCTCTGCGCTCCTCCAATTCTGGCCTCTTGAGCATCCCCCGATTTTAATCGCTCCACCATTGGCGGCCGTGCCTTCTGTTGCCTGGGCCCTAAGCTCTGGAATTCCCTCCCTAAACCTCTCCGCCTCTCTCCCTCTCTCTCCTCCTTTAAGATGCTCCTTAAAACCTACAAATTTTTACTGATGACACTCCTGTGCGGCGCCTTGGGACATTTTGCTACGTTAAAGGCGCTATATAAATGCAAGTTGTTGTAGTTGCTGTTGAAGTGAGACCCTTAAGGAGAGAGTCACTGCGGATTTCTCAACAGTTTTGTTTGGAGAATGTGAAATGTGGCGATGAGTGTGAGTGTGTCAAACAGCTGGCGAATGAAACAACAACAACTTGCATTTATATCGCACCTTTAACATTGAAGAACATTCCAAGACGCTTCACAGAGGTATAATCGAAAAAAATAGTTTGCCACATTTCTGCCCAAATTGTTTCAAATTCACCTGTGCAACCTTCATTGAACCACATTTTTGTGATATTTAGAAATATCAAAAATATAATAAAAACCTATTTTTCTATTCCTCATGACATAACATGACTTAAAACACCAACTAATAGTGCTCATTTCAGCTACAATTAGGATCAGGAACCAAAAAGTAGAATCTTTCCACCAACCTGCCTCAATTAATTGGTCTGTTGACCTTTCCACCCACTATGATCAGGTTTCTGGTATCTCATGATCGACAATAACATAGTAGTATGACAGCTCCTTTACTCAAAGAGCTTTTTCTTACCTACATAGCACCTGTATCATGTCAAAACTTCTCAAAGTGTTTCAGACAATTAATTACTTTGACTATTCCAATGCTCTCCTGGCCGGCCGCCCAACTTCCACCCTCCATCAACTGGAGCTCGTCCTAACTCGCACCAAGGGGACGATTTTGCCAGCCCTGGGGAGGCGGGTATGGAGGCGGGACTGCCAGGAAAATGGCAGAATTTGGGGGCGAGTGCCCAACCCGCCTCCATGCCATCTTCCTAGGAGGCGGGTAGCCATCCCGCGCCGGGTCCCGTCTCCTTGGAGGTGGGAAGGGATTAAAGCCTATTAACTGCCTGTTAACGACCTGCCAAGCAGTAGTCTTGCCTCCAATGCACCCCCATTAACAAAACCGCCCCCATAGTCTCATTCACCCCGATGCTCGCTGACCTACATTGGCTCTCGGTCCAGCAACGCCCCAAATTTAAAATTCTCATCCTCATGTTTAAATCCCTCCATGGCATCACCCCTCCCTGTCTCTGTAACCTCCTCCAGCCCTCCAAGAGCTCTGCGTTACTCCAATTCTGGCCTCTTGTGCATCCCTGACTTCCTTCATGCCTTCAGCTGCCTGGGCCCTAACCTCTGAAACTCCTTCCCTAAACCTCTCCGCGTCCCCACCTCTCCCTCATGTAAGATGCTCCTTAAAACCTACCTCTTTGACCAAGCTTTTGGTCACTTGTCCTGATGTTGGCCGAGACAGCAGTAGAATTCTCTGTACTCCTTCGAATAGTGCAATAAGATCATTAATGTCCACCCAACCTGGTGCAACAGGCAGACCCTAGTTAACTTGTCACAGGCAAAGCAAAGCCTGAAGCAACAATTAATAAACACTTAAGTGCTGTGAATTATTTAATAGCTACCATGACCTCTCTGTACAACAAATAAAACGCATTGGAGACGGTAATTAAGGGCCTAAAGGCTGCAAAGTTTGGTGGAACCCATCTCATTCACTTTCACATTTGTAAATTTCCCCTATCTCTGATACAGACCCCAAAACAGGGCCACAAAGTGACTGCTTGGGTGGAGGAGAGGGGTAGGGAAGCATCAAGTCCCATGGTGTTTGATCACCATTTTCAAATAAAGCTTCCTAAAGTAATTTGTAGTTTTAGTTTCCCCTATTGAAAAAGGAAGGGTATTACCCTTTGAACAAGCGTTGCCATGACAACTCGACTTATTTGCTACCTGCTGCCTTCTCTTCACAGTTTCCATTACACAACCCTCAACATCTTTTCTCTTCTATTTTTTGTGCAATCAGTGCGCGACATCCTTGACATTTTCCTTGCGTAGTCAGTCAGTTCATGGTTATCGCTAATGCTATGACGAGGTGCGTACACGTCCCACGGCAGAGAGGGAGCAGCCACTCAGCACTTTCAGTTCTCAACCGCGAAAGGGAAATAGGCGACAAGAGCTAGCAGAAATGAAACCGAATCCTGGAACATAAAATCCTGCGGGCGACCATTACATGGGGATGGGCAATAAACGCCAGCCTTGCCAGCGACGTCCACATCCCAGGAATGAATTAAAAAAAATATATACAGGGATCCCTCCCCAACCGCGGGTTTGCCATACGCGAATTTCACGTATACACGGTGACTTGAATCTTGTATGAAGTAATACTGGGCGGCCTGCTGGTGGCGCTGTCCAGGGAGAGTATAAATACTCGGGCATGAGCCCAGCTTGCTTAGGACATTCCTCAACAGGAACTTGTGAAGGACACAACTAGACCTCCATGTTGAAAACCAGTTGATTAAAGCTTTGTTTAACGCTTAGACCAAGTGCCTAGTAGTTTTCTTACGTCACACGGTTTCCACTCTGCGACAATTTTTGTCAACCCGGGGCAGTGAAATTCGCGTATCCGCTGGTTTTTAATTTAGGAACAAGGTAAAAAAACATGATTTTTATGCTATTTATATGCTTTTTATATTCTTTTTTATTGTGTTTATAGTGAATTTGCCAACCGGGGTTTTACTAACCACAGGGGTTTTCAGGGACGTATCTCCCATGGTTGGGGAGGGATCCCTGTATTTATATTATACAAGGGTGAAATCAACAACCTGGAGGTTCTCTGTCGCTGATATGTGACGTGGACAGAAATTTGAAGAGGAGACAGAAAAAAAAATCAATCTCAAATACAATAGCATCAATTTTTCATTGATTTCTTCCTATATGTAAAAGATACGCAGTCTTGCACCAGAGAGTCTGAAGATTGCATTGCTTAGATCTAACTAAATGAACCTTAACTTGCAATGCCCACCTGTATTTTATTACAATATATACACAAGGCACTTAATCTTCCCTGTATTTTCTGAAAATGATATCCTTATCATTCTTAAACCAGACTGCGTAAGTTATTTCCCCATAATTTCTAATCTCAGATGTCCATTGTGCACTGGGACTCCTGATACCACCTGCCCAGTGCTCTTCATTACCAATAACCTCTTCTTTGGTGCAGTCAACTACTCTGAGGGGACTCTCTCCACTTCCTGCAAACAAAGGCTCGAGAAAATAGCACGGACACGTTACAGTGTACAAAGTAACGATGACCGAGTGCTAAGTGGGGTCCCTTGTTGATTCGAGCTTTGGGCAGGACCTAATGCCAAAGAGCGTCCACATGTACTCTCCTTAGAGCAGAGAAGGTTAAGAGGAGCTTTGATAGAGGTGTTCAAAATCATGAGGGGTTTTGATAGAGTAAAGAAGCAGAAACTGTTTCCAGTGGCGGGAGGATACAGATTTAAGGTAATTGGCAAATGAACCAGAGCTGAGATGAGGAGACTTTTTTTTACGCAGCGAGTTGCTGTGATCTGGAATGCGCTGCTTGAAAAGGGCGGTGGAAGCAGATTCAATAGTAACTTTCAAAAGGGAATTGGATAAATACTTGAAGGGAACAAAATTGCAGGGAGTGCACCCTCGCCTCTGAGTCAGAAGGTTGTGAGTTCAAGTCCCCCTCCACAGACTTGAGCATATAATCTAGGCTGACACTCCAGTGCAGTACTGAGGGAGCGCCGCACTGTCGGAGGTGCCGTCTTTTGGATGAATCATTAAACCAAGGTCCCATCTGGCCTCTCAGGTGGACGTAAAAGATCCCATGGCATTATTCAAAGAGCAGGAGAGTTTTCCCATATCCAATATTTATCCCTCAGCTAACATAATTAAAACAGATTATCTGGCTATTACTACATTGTTGCCTGTGGGACCTTGCTGTGTGCAATTGGCTGCCATGTTTCCTGCATTACAACAGTGACTACACTTCAAAAGTACTTCATTGGCAGTAAAGCGCTTTGGGACATCCTGAGGTCATGAAAGGTCCTACTGTCATGCGTTAGTATTGTTCCAAATCGCTCTTGTCCACCTCATGTAATATCTTATCTACTTCTAGAAGGCCATCTCTCAGATGGAAAATAATCCAAGTTCCCCGAGTCTTTCTCCACAACTCAGTTCTCAGAGTCTAGGGAAGAGACTTGTGATTCTTCTCTGAAACAGTTCCAGGGCTTGAATTGTCTCTAGGTACTTTCAGTATATTCCTGGACATTTCCCTATTTTCTTTCTTTTGGTTGGGAGAAACATACAGACAGATAGTTTTCATACACCCCAGACCTGCTATGCTAGTCTACTGTGTTACCTAATCGATGGGGGATATGCTCATATCAGAGGTCGATAGAGCAACACAACCCGACAGCAAAGTACTGTGGTCATTCAGGTTTCACCAAAGAGATTTTTTTTTATTCGTTCATGGGATGTGGGCATCGCTGGCAAGGCCAGCATTTATTGCCCATCCCTAGTTGCCCTTGAGAAGGTGGTGGTGAGCCGCCTTCTTGAACCGCTGCAGTCTGTGTGGTGAAGGTGCTCCCACAGTGCTGTTAGGGAGGGAGTTCCAGGATTTTGACCCAGCGACGATGAAGGAACAGCCAATATATTTCCAAGTCAGGATGGTGTGTGACTTGGAGGGGAACTTGGAGGTGGTGGTGTTCCCATGCACCTGCTGCTCATGTCCTTCTAGGTGGAAGAGGTCGCAGGTTTGGGAGGTGCTGCCGAAGAAGCCTTGGCGAGTTGCTGCAGTGCATCTTGTAGATGGTACACACTGCAGCCACGGTGCGCCGGTGGTGGAGGGAGTGAATGTTTAAGGTGGTGGATGGGGTGCCAATGAAGGAGCCTGCTTTGTCCTGGATGGTGTCGAGCTTCTTGAGTGTTGTTGGAGCTGCACTCATCCAGGCAAGTGGAGAGTATTCAATCACACTCCTGACTTGTGCCTTGTAGATGGTGGAAAGGCTTTGGGGAGTCAGGAGGTGAGACACTCGCCGCAGAATACCCAGCCTCTGACCTGCTCCTGTTTTTGAAGCTGTGTCTCTTCTTCCGGGTTTTTTTTTTAAACAGATGTCTTCTTTAGAGCGACTATAATTTGATTTTGTCTCATCTTAATTGAGCTATTTTGAGGACAAAAGATTTCTGAAGTTTGAATTCCTCACTGGAATTGCTGAAGAATATACAGATCACATTGGAGCATTATTCTTTTACTCTCAAACTGCTGCCTAACCTTCATCTCTTGCACACAGTAATAACCCAGCGCTCCCACATTATTCAAGTTCGGAAACACTGTACACTTCAATTATAATGGGATATTTATCTTATTATTGAAAACTCAATTATGGTGGCATCTTGGATCGAGGGTCAGTAGTGAAGACTAATTTTGGCGCACACGCCCGCAGACACTCTGTAAGTGGAAACAGTTACATCTCAATATAGCAAAACTGAACAGCATGACTAAAAGAGTGAGATGAATGAAATGAATTCACTGGTTATATTGTACCACTGTATCCTCACTATATTTAAGCAGCAATACTACTCTGGTGATTTATGCCAGTCTATTGAATGTCAAGCCTTAGAAAACTACTGCGTAAATCAAGATTTTGACTGTGATTTGTGTTGTAATTTTCAACCTTTGCATTTAACCAATAGATACAAATCACTTTTGAAGTCTGTAATTCCTGAATGAATTTACTGTCATAATGAGATAGAAAGATGAAAGGGATTGCTGTGTTGTCGAGATGCGAATCATTTTCAGAAGTATTTGTGCTGCAGAAGCCTGCAATAGGTACTCCACGGTTGCATCCAAGGCTGCGTATTATTGGGTAATGATTAGAAAACTATGAGACTCAATTAATCATTGTTAATCAGGTGCAAAGTACCTCTTGGAGCACTTTTGCAGCCTATGAATTGGATGTCTCCTTAACACCTCTCCGGTGGCTGGTTAGAATGTCTGGTACTCAGTCTTGCCAGCCACGTATCTGAGGAGATTCATCAAATGCTGGCCTTTTGTACTGCTATGTTGCCTTGAAGCGACTGCTAGCCTATAGGGCAATGCAGTTGATGGAGATGCGGGGGAACCTGAGCTTTTATTTCGCTGAGGGGTTGAGGCAGCGGAATGAACAGTCTGTGCTGAATCCAAAAACAGAACATTAAAGCCTCAAAGAACATCGTAATTGTAACCTCAATTTCCTATTCTTACTCCTGCCCTTGTGTACTTCAGGCACCTGATTGTTAGGTGGGAAAATTTATAAGATTTGTGAAGAAGGTATTACTGATCTCATTACACGTGGGGAAGTAAAGTAATGGGACGCAAGTATATTAAGGTATCTGAAAAATGGTCAGGGAGCTGGAATTGGAGCTGCTACTGTTTATTGAGCCAGAGCAGAGCAGGGTTAATGTGCACTGGGAAAATAAGAGATGTATTCCAAAAGGAAATCTTTCCCCAGTGTGACATTTTAGTTGGTGTGCTCTCAGTAGATATCTGTATACCTGATAGAGGTCTTTAAGATTATGAAAAGGTTTGATAGGGTAGACGTAGAGAAGATGTTTCCACTTGTGGGCGAGACCAGAACTCGGGGCCATAAATATAAGATCGTCCCTAATAAATCCAATCGGGAATTCAGGCGAAACTTCTTTACCCAGAGAGTGGTGAGAATGTGGAACTCGCTACCACAGGGAGTAGTTGAGGCGACTAGCAGAGATGGGGAAGCTAGATAAACACATGAGGGAGAAAGGAATAGAAGGAAATGCTGATAGGGTGAGATGAAGAGGGGTGGGAGGAGGCTCGTGTGGAGCAGTAAACACTAACAGGGACCTGTTGGGCCATATGTAATATATATGGGTGGAGCCACAACAACACTTAACACTCGACACCATCCAGGACAAAGCAGCCCGCTTGATCGGCAGCCCATCCACCACCTTAAACACTCACTCCCTCCACCACCGGCGCACCGTGGCTGCAGTGTGTACCATCTACAAGATGCACTGCAGCAACTCGCCAAGGCTCCTTCAGCAGCACCTCCAAAACTCGCGACCTCTTCCACCTAGAAGGACAAGGGCAGCAGGCGCATGGGAACACCACCACCTCCAAGTTCCCCTCCAAGTCACACACCTACCTGACCTGGACCTATATCGGCTGTTCCTTCGCCGTCGCTGGTTCAAAATCCTGGAACTCCCTCCCTAACAGTGCTGTTGAAGCACCTTCACCACACGGACTGCAGCGGTTCAAGAAGAAGTCCCATCACCACCTTCTCAAGGGCAACTAGGGATGGGCAATAAATGCTGGGCTTGCAGTGTTGTCAGCTGTGGCCCAGTGGGTAGCACTCTTGCCTCTGAGTCAGATGGTTGTGGGTTCAACTCCCACTCCAGAGACTTGAGCACAAAAATCTAGGCTGACACTCCAGTGGAGTGCTGCACAGTCAGAGGTGCCGTCTTTTGGATGAGATGTTAAACCGAGGCCCCGTCTGCTCTCTCAGGTGGATGTAAAAGATCCCATGGCACTATTTTGAAGAAGAGCAGGGGAGTTCTCCCTGGTGTCCTGGCCAATATTTATCCCTCAATCAACATCACTAAAACAGATTATCCGGTCATTATCACATTGCTGTTTGTGGGAGCTTGCTGTGCGCAAATTGGCTGCCGTGTTACCTACATTATAACAGTGATTATACTTCAAAAGTACTTTATTGGCTGTAAAGCGCTTTGGGACGTCCTGAGGTCATGAAAGGTGCTGTATGCATGCAAGTCTTTCTTTCTTTACTTAGTAGAGAGGAGATTTTGATTGAATTAGCCTGGGGTGAATTTAAAAGAAGCGTTTTCATTCTGAGAAACATCAATCCACGCTTTTACTTTTGCTTCTTAACTGTGCACCCTTTCACCTCAAATAATCAGTGGATGCATTTTAAAGATTCATTGCTTTACGTGACAAAACCATTTCAAACTGCTTTGTAACAAATAAGACAACCTCCCCAAAGGATTCTACTTGCTTTTGTGTTAATCTCACACTTGATACCAATTGCCTCCTCCAGCCAATCCTCCCCTGATACGGGCACATCTCTTACTAAACCATTTTACAATTCGTATCCCAATCGCAGGCTGACATCATAAGTCCCAAGCATCAAAATAATAAGTAAGTTATGGTCAATGAACGAGTGGAATGTAAATCATATTCTACAGGTCCTCGTAATGTATTCCATTTATATAACATAGAAACTGTTAAGTAAAGATTCTAATTGCAATGACTTTATTAGATGTGTTTAATGATGCACTATAGTCTACTGACATTACCAGACTCTCATTCATTTGGATCTAAGTGGCTTGGCATATTTGATTTTCATAACGGTTTTACTCTTCTGACAGCTGAATTCTCATAAAATATCATGGACATATAAAAAATTGTTGAATTTACATTGTGCCTTGTTACAAATTGTCTCAGTATTTCAAACATCGAACAGTTTCCATTGATGGGAGGGTCAGTAACCAGAAGGCACAGATTTAACATAATTGGCAAAAGAACCAGAGGGGAGATGAGGAGCAATTTGTTTACGCAGCGAGTTGTTGTGATCTGGAATGCGCTGCCTGAAAGGGCGGTGGAAGCAGATTCAATAGGAACTTTCAAAAGGGAATTGGATAAATACTTGTAAAGGAAGAATGGGATTAATTGCATAGGCCGGCACAGGCATAGAAACATAGAAAAATAGGAGCAGGAGTAGGCCATTCGGCCCTTTGAGCCTGCTCCGCCATTCAACACGATCATGGCTGATCCTCTATCTCAATACCATATTCCCGCTCTCTCCCCACACCCCTTGATGCCTTTTGTGTCTAGAAATCTATCTATCTCCTTCTTAATTATATTCAGTGACTTGGCCTCCACAGCCTTCTGTGGTAGAGAATTCCACAGGTTCACCACCCTCTGAGTGAAGAAATTTCTCCTCATCTCAGTCCTAAATGTCCTACCCCGTATCCTGAGACTGTGACCCCTGGTTCTAGACCCCCCAGCCAGGGGAAACATCCTCCCTGCATCCAGTCTGTCTAGCCCTGTCAGAATTTTATATGTTTCAATGAGATCCCCTCTCATTCTTCTAAATTCGAGTGAATACAGGCCTAGTCAACCCAATCTCTCCTCATACGACAGTCCTGCCATCCCAGGAATCAGTCTGGTGAACCTAATGATGGGCCGAATAGCCTCTTTCTGTGCTGTATGATTCTATGATTTGCTCAGTTAAATGTATGTACGACTGGTCTCTATCTTTCAATGTAGCTAACAGTTATTCAAGTCCATGAAACTCTGGTCACTGATTCCAGGGCTACCTAATGAGCTGGAGCAGTGCAAGGAGTTTAGTCGGTTGGAACTAATCAAAGCGATACAGGTTAGGCCAATCACCTCCGACAGTCACAAAGACAACAAGCAAACCAGCATAAAAGAAGAACTTACTAAAACGTGCAATGGTTTCTCAGATGAGGTAGACGCCAGGTCACGGGAAACAGATACGCGTTGCTCACTGCAACAGATACAAAAGCGTTCCCCTCGAGGAAGTTTGCTTGGCTACACTTTGTTCCTCATCTTCAGTCATGTTCTTTTTATTGGCAACCCTACTCTCCACTGAGTGGGCAACACTGCACACCTGAGAGATAAGCACTGGCTGAATCACTACAAATATAGACACACTGAATAAAGGCCTGACAAATGGGGTGTTATTGGCCCATATTTTCCGATGCCTACGGGTGTGTGTATGGGCTGTGTAAACACCCGTAGGGACATCGGAAATGCCGGTTTCAGGCATGTGAAGCGCACGTGCTGAAAACCGGCATTTCCGATCTGTCAAGAATTCTCTTGACAGATCGGACGCCTGCCCTGGAGAAGGGCCTCTGCGGGGGGGGGGGGGGGGGGGGGGCGGGGGGGGGGGGGCGGGGGGGAGAGTTCCGCCTTCTGCAGAACCTCCGCCCGCTGAAAACCCTTAGAAATCTTACGCCTGGTAAAAGCAGTAAGACCTGCTTTTACCAGCATAAGAGTTGAAAAAAAGTGAAAAAAATTTTTTTCACTCATTTATAATTTAAAAATACTTTTAAAAAAGGTAAGTTTATTTTTAGCCCCATAAAAAACTTTAATTATTTTTTTCAAAAAATTAAATTTTTGCATAAAATATTTAATTTAATGTAATTTTAACTCATTTTAAAAACGTGATGGTTTTTTAAAAATGTATTTAATGTTTTACAGTGTTTTTGGGGTGATCTCCATTCATATATTTGACGGGTCTGTCTGTCAAAAGTATGAAGGGGGATTCCCTTCTCCTATTGGCTGGCCTGGCCCACGTGATCCCAGGGACGCTCGCGAACCACCTGCGCCCCTGGGATACGTGGGCCCTGCGCATTTCGAGTTGGAGAGGCCCAGGAGCGGAAGTGTCCGGACCTCGGGAGCCCTCGGGTAAGGGTGTAGATTTTTTTACGACAGGAGGCCTCCGCACGCAGGAAGCCTCCGATCGGAAATTACGGGCCAATATCTTGACCACCGACAAGCCTACATTGATGACTCAGTCAAGGAAGTTTGACCATGTTCTCGAACACCCAATAAAATATACCCAGCTATCTTCTGAAACAAATATTAAGCTCCTTGATGTGGGCATGCTGTTGGTAGAATAGGAGGACTTCTCAAGAAAGCTTGGCCCCACTTCTATACAGTTGGCTACATTCTCCCCATCTGCGGACTGAAGCAATATTGCAGTCCTGTTTGAGAAGTTGCTTTTCTGGGCAGCTTGATCGCTGCGACTACACTTGCCTGGGAAAAGGGACTTCTTTTCATTGGGTGAGGAAACCTGAAAGAGCGACACTGGTGGATGTTTGTAGGGTGGAGGGATGGTGGGGAGTAGGGGTGGAGGAGGAGGAGCCTGGGCAGGAGGATGTCAAATATCCATCAAGAATCTCTCCGTCAACCTCCCTGACCCCACTTTCGAAATGTATAAAAGTCAGGAAGCAATTATTTTTAAAAGCTGACTGCACCAATCATCTTCAAGTGGGTGGACACCCTGCATCTGGCAAATGAGACAGTAGGAGCCAAGAGTAGTGAACATCCATGGGGCGAAAGGTAGAGTCCAAGCTTCAGTGTAGCTGAGAGGCTGCAACTTAAACACAGGGCCCTCCAGCACATGCGGTCACAAAGACATCTCCCTTTCGCTCTCGCTCTTCACTTGATGGCCTAATCTCATGGGCAGTTTCTGTTCATTAAGAATCTGAGGTCTCCCACTGAACAGATGCCAAAATAACTTGGATTAATGGTTCCAACTTGCCCTCCGCCAATCTCGGTCACACACTTAAAGGCTGAGGCAGTGCCACCATTGGTAGTTCTCTTGGAGAAACTATGAGGAGGGCCAGTAACCAGGACTCCGATTGAAGATAATTGGCAGAAAAGCCAGGGGGGAGATGAGGAGAAATTCTTTTACTCAGTGAGTTGTTGTGATCTGGAATGCACTGCCTGAAGCAGATTCAGGAGAAACTTTCCACCAGGGAATTGGATATATACGCAAAAAGGAATCATTTGTCGGGCTGTGGGGAAAGAGCAGGGGCGGAGTGGGACTAATTCTAATTGGAGAGCTCTTTCAAAGAGCCGGCACAGGCACGATGGGCCGAATGGCCTCCTTCCGTGCTGCACGTGTCTGGCAGAATGGCGGCAAAGCAGTGATAGGATTTTGGACCCGCCTCTTCATTCATACCCATGCACTTTAGAATGACATAAAGTAGACACGCGAGGGAAAGTTGGTCCATATTTATTTAAATAAAGGAATTATATTCTCGCCTCCTCCTCTTTGGTTTTCTCAAGCCATCACTTACCAAGGTTGGGGACACCCCACATCCAAGACTCCACTTACCTGTCAAGGATGATTCAAGGTAGCCGTGGCTCAGTGGGTAGCACCCTTGCCTCTGAGTCAGAAGGTAATGGGTTCAAGCCCCACTCCAGAGTCTGGAGTACACAATCTAGGTTCAAACTCCAGTGCAGTACTGAGGGAGTGCTGCACTGTCGGAGGGGCAGTACTGAGGGAGTGCTGCACTGTCGGAGGGGCAGTACTGAGGGAGTGCTGCACTGTCGGAGGGGAGGTACTGAGGGAGCACCGCACTGTCGGAGGGGCAGTACTGAGGGAGTGCTGCACTGTCGGAGGGGCAGTAATGAGGGAGCGCTGCACTGTCGGAGGGGCAGTGCTGAGGGAGCGCCGCACTGTCGGAGGGGCAGTACTGAGGGAGCGCCGCACTGTCGGAGGGACAGTACTGAGGGAGCGCCGCACTGTCGGAGGGGCAGTACTGAGGGAGCGCCGCACTGTCGGAGGGACAGTACTGTGGGAGCGCCGCACTGTCGGAGGGACAGTACTGAGGGAGCGCCGCACTGTCGGAGGGGCAGTACTGAGGGAGCGCCGCACTGTCGGAGGGACAGTACTGTGGGAGCGCCGCACTGTCGGAGGGACAGTACTGAGGGAACGCCGCACTGTCGGAGGGGCAGTACTGAGGGAGCGCTACACTGTCGGAGGGGCAGTACTGAGGGAGTGCTGCACTGTCGGAGGGGCAGTACTGAGGGAGCGCCGCACTGTCGGAGGGGCAGTACTGAGGGAGCGCCGCACTGTCGGAGGGGCAGTACTGAGGGAGCGCCGCACTGTCGGAGGGGCAGTACTGAGGGAGCGCCGCACTGTCAGAGGGGCAGTACTGAGGGAGCGCCGCACTGTCGGAGGGGCAGTACTGAGGGAGCGCCACACTATCGGAGGGGCAATACTGAGGGAACGCCGCACTGTCGGAGGGGCCGCCTTTCAGATGAGACATTAAACCGTCTGCTCTCTGAGGTGGAAGTAGAAGCTGCCGAGGCACGAATTGAGAAGAGCAGGGGAGTTCTCCCCGGTGTCCTGGCCAATATTTATCCCTCAACCAACACCAGTACAACAGATTATCGTCTAATTTATCGCATTACTTGCTGTGAGTGAACTGAAAGCCACCTTTCCCTACATTGCAACAGTGCCTACCATTTAAAATTACCCAACTGACTGTAAATTGCTTTGGAATATCTGGAGGTCGTGAAAGGTGCTATAGAAATGCAAGCCTTTCTTTCTTTCTCGTTCACATTTGTATCAGTATTGTTTTGTAGGTATGGATTAAATTATGACCAGACTCTAGTTTTGATCCCTTCAATGTCACTGGACAGGGTAATTGGTTGGTGAAATGGAATTAGGACTGGGCGACGTCACAGCACATGTTTGTGATTCTCTCCCTGTTGCCCACGTCTCTAGCACTGGTCATCCTTCATAGTCTTAATTGTCTGCAGACATTTTGGAGTGAATTATGCCCTTCTGACTATTTTAAATTGCATTCGTTTAAGCCGTCTGAGAATCCCATTTTGTGTGTGTGTCTGTGCGTGTGCGTGAGTGAGAGTGCGTGTGTGTAAGCTCAGACAAACTTCTATTCCCAGCTGCGTATTTCTTCCTCCAGTTCTCCACTTCTGTTAGCCCTAATTTTATTACTTACAAAGTCACAATTGTGGAGGAGAAGGGCTTTGATACACAAGGAATTCAGCCGGAATTCTTTCATCCGAAAACAATTTGGGGGAAAAATTCAGCTGCGTGCGCCTCCCGTTAGCGCCTTAAGAGGGCGCTAATGGGGCGTAAAGCAGCTAACGCCCGGGCGCAGCGCCGCCCACGCCTCCCGCAAAATTCAGCGGGAGGTTAGCGGCGGCGCCAGCCGGTAGCGCCCTGTGGCGCTGCGCCGCCGGCGATGACGTCATCGCCGTGCGCAGCACCCCGCTCGCGCTCCAGCCGCGATCTTCAGTCGTGCCCCCTGATTTACCGCCAGACGCTATGTCCGACGGGTTCAGGGAGGCGTACGTGCGGCCGGGGTGGCGATATTTAAAGGGGAGGTGGCAGGCGGCCATTTTTGTTGCTGGCCGCCTGCCAGCACCTGCCCCCGTTGCTGTCCCCGGCCCCCGTGAAGCCCCCCCACCGTGAAGTGCCGGCTGCGCTCCAAGAGCCCGGCACTTCTCTTGAGTGCCGGGCTCTTTTGCCGGCACTCCCGATCCCTGGGGGCCCAGCTGGGCCCCGGTTCGCGCTGCGCAGGGTCCCTCCCCTTTAAGAAGGGGAGGAAGGCCTGCAATACCGCGGCGCGACGTGCCGCAGCGCCTGGCGCTGCGGCACGTAGCGCCAGGATATTCCCTCGCAGCGCCCCAAGAGGGATGCGGGGTGCTTCCAGTGGCGCCCCGCTTCCCTCTTGGGGCGCAACCACTGAAGTTCCGGCGCAGGGCCGCTAATTTTTTCGGGGCGCTAAAAGTAGCGCCCCGGCGAGGTTAGCGCCCCAAATGGGGCGCGACTCAATTTTTAGCCCTTTATATTTAAAATTACAAGGGGTAAAAATTCAGTTGGTTGCGCCTCCCGTTAGCGCCTTAAGAGGGCGCTAATGGGGCGCAAAGCCGCTAACGCCCGGGCGCAGCGATGTTTGCGCCGCTCGGGAACTTAACTTGACATTGTGTGGCGGCGCTAAACTTTACCGCTGCGACCACCTGCGCGCGCAGATTGTGACGTCATTCCATGGTGCAACGCCCTTGTGGCGCCCCGGAGCGGAAATTGAGTGGCGCCCCCTGCCTTACCGCCTGGCGCATCCAACGACCAGAAGACTGGAACGCTATCAATCGCTGTGGGGCTGGGGGGGGCGCTATTTAAAGGGGGCCTCTTCCTGTCTTTTATTGTTGGTGGCATTTTTGAACGACGCATTCTGAGAGAGAGAGGGAGAGACTTCTGGAGAGATTCAACGTTGTGTGAAGGAGTTTTGGGTACTGAGCAGCACTTTGCAGGTTCATTTTGATTTGCCATTCCTGGTATCGATTTAGCAGAGACTGTGGGAGCTGCACTCTGAGCTCTTTGCCTGGTACTCTCCATTGTTCTTTCCAGCACATTTGATGTGCAAGTCTCTCCAGGCCGAGATTCAAGGCTGCAATGAACAGGATGTGGATGGAAAGCAAGATTAACCATCCCCTTTAAGAACTGGCCCGTGCCATTGTGTGTGTGTTCCATTGCTGACTGACATTACATGAGCTTCGCCAGCGCTCTGAGGTAGCGCCTCACTCCTTGGCCTTTGCGCCTTAAGACAGGTGTGCAGCGCCTGATTTAGCGCTCCACTCACCTCCCGGGGCGGTAAAAGTGAAGTTTCCAGTCAGTGCCGATAATTAGCGCCAGGCGCTAATATTTGCGTCCAGACGATATTTGCGCCCCAAATGGGGCGCGACCTAATTTTTACCCCCAAGACTTTAAAGATTATTTGAAAAGCTGGCAGTACAATATCTAGGTCAGTTGGTCTTCAAATGAAACATCAATTATTTGCAGAGTTTGTGCCTGAGGAGAATTAGTGGAGTACACCTGTTATATGGTGAGGCTCATTTTATATATGGGTACAGGGAAACGAAAGGGCATGGGGGAAAGTGTGTAGGAATGGAAGGAAGTGGATAACTCTTTCAGAGAGTCAGCACAGACAGGATGGGCTGAATGGTAAATATTCTGATAAACGCACCAAGTCCCGTTCACCCATCACCCCTGTGCTCGCTGACCTACATTGGCGCCCAGTTAAGCAATGCCTCGATTTTCAAATGATCATCCTCATTTTCAGATCCCTCCATGGTCCTCACCCCTCCCTATCTCTGTATTCCTCTCCAGCCCTACAACCCCCCCGAGATCTCAGCTCTCCTCCATTTCTGGCCACTTGAGCATCCCACGATTTTAATCACTTCAACATTGGCGGCCGTGCCTTCAGCTGTCTGGGCCCTGAGCTCTGGAATTCCCTCCCTAAACCTCCCCGCCTCTCTACCTCTCTTTCCTCCTTTAAGACGCTTCTTAAAACCTACCTCTTTGACCAAGCTATTCGTTAAGTGTCAGCTGTGGCTCAGTGGGTAGCACACTTGCCTCTGAGTCAGAAGGTTGTGGGTTCAAGTCCCACGTCAGGGACTCGAGCACAAAAATCTAAGCTGACACTCCAGTGCAGTGCTGAGGGAGTGCTGCACTGTCGGAGGTGCTGTCTTTTGGATGAGACGTTAAGCCGAGGCCCCACCTGCCCTCTCAGGTGGATGTAAAAGATCCCATGCCACTATTTTGAAGAAGAGCAGGGGAGTTCTCCCCAGTGTCCTGGGGCCAATATTTATCCCTCAATCAACATAACAAAAGCAGATTATCTGGTCATTATCACATTGCTGTTTGTGGGAGCTTGCTGTGCGCAAATTGGCTGCCGTGTTTCCTACATTACAACAGTGACTACACTTCAAAAAGTACTTAATTGGCTGTAATGCACTTTGGGACGTCCTGAGGTCGTGAAAGGCGCTATAGAAATGCAAGACTGTCTTTCTTTTCTTTCACCTGCCCATATATCTCCTTATGTGGCTCGGTTTGATAATCGCTCCTGTGAAGCGCCTTGGGACGTTTTACTAAGTTAACGGCGCTGTATAAATACAAGTTGTTGTTGATATTAAGTCGACACGTTACCAGTGTTCTGTATACAGAGGGATTCCCTGTTAAAGCGACAGACAACACAAGGTCACTCTGTGAGGAAAGGGTTAATGTAACGCTGCTAATGATTTTTCTTCATATTGCATTAAAGCTTTCAGCCTTTGTTTGTTAAGCAGGATTCTTAAATTGTAACATCTTACAATGGTTAGAAGTATATATACAGCAATTCTCGGGTTGTAACCACCTATTTAATGAGAAAAGTTAATAGGAGACCTGGGTAGAATGAGTTCAGCGCAGACACAGGACAGGTGGAGCAGCTTCCTTATGTTTATGCTAAAACTGCAAGGTTTTGTCGTGATTACTACTGCGAAGTGTACGCTTAATACATCTAAATTTCAATGTTACGAACCCAATTAATTTGAGCAGTGCATTTAAGTGAGAACACACACATTCAACAACTCAGTCACCACCACAAACTTTATTCAAAAGTTCAACCAAAAAGTATCAAAATCACAAATAGCAATTTTAAAAATCAATTTCCACCAGGTTACTGTTTTTTGCTTTGGTCTCCTCACATACAGCCTCCGAATCTGCAAACAAATGGTATGCAACCAGCATGATCCAAAACCTGCTGTTCGAACTCATTATCCTGAAACATGCTCAGCATTAGGGCCCGCACTGACAAAGGCACCTCGTTGAACAGATCGGCTTAAACAAAACACACACACACACACACACACACACACAGGCTGAAGGATTTCCTAATGTAAGTAGTAAACCCAGTTACCGACAAAAGGAAGCTCTGTGCAGTCTCTTCCAATCCAAGCCATAATTGAAGGCAGCAGGCCTTTCATAGGCAACATTTTTCACCACCTCCTTTATTCAATTACTGGAAAGAGAGAGAGAAAGAGAGAAAGAGAGAGAGCCCTCCATTTGGTGGCAATACCTGCTGAGGATCTGGCTGCTGGTCAATATTCGTAATCATTTTTAACGTGCAGCTTGTTGTCGTTACGAAGTCCGCAAGAGTTTGACTCGTCCGCAGTCTGCTGAAAGTAAAACATCTCGAAATATGTTTCCCCTTTGTGGAATGAGTGAAAGGGGGACATTTTGGTACAACTGTAGAAATTGTCGTGCAGAATTCAGTGACTTCAGCTGGAGTATTGTGCCCAATTCTGGGCACCACACTTCAGGAAGGACATGAAGGCTTTGGAGAGGGCGCAGAAGAGATTTACGAGAATGGTTCCAGGGATGAGGGACTTCAGTTACGTGGATAGACTGGAGAAGCTGGGATTGTTCTCCTTTAGAGCAGAGACGGCCAAGAGGAGATCTGATTGAGGTGTTCAAAGTCATGAAGGGTTGCGATAGAGTGAATAAAGAGAAACTGTTTCCAATGGCTGAAGGGTCGATAACCAGAGGGCACAGATTTAAGGTGATTGGCCAAAGGACCAGGAGGCGACATGAGGAAAAACTTTATACGACGAGTGGTTAGGATTTGGAATGCGCTGCAGGATCGGGCGGTGGATACAGATTCAATCGTAGCCTTCAAAAGGGAATTGGATAAATACTTGAAGGAGAAAAAATTGCAGGGATATGGGGAAAGAGCGGGGGAGTGGACTGACTGGATTGCTCTTCGAAAGAGCCAGCACAGACTCAATGGGCCGAATGGCCTCCTTCTGTGCTGTACTATTCTATGAGCCAGTAGAGTGGAGGAATTAAACTCATTAGAGTGTTCAAAACTATCCAAGTGATTTGCAGCAGCTATGCATGACCAACATATACTATTACTATATAATATTTAAGATACTATTTAATTATAAATATCGCCCAGGTATTTTTTTTTACATTCAACGATGGAATCCCTTCCTTAGTTTTCTTTTTCGATTAGAAGTAAAATAGAAATCGTTGAAATGTTTGCACTCTCGGAAATGAGTGAAGGGGAAAGAATAACAATGCTTTCTGCCGTAAACTTTCTCTGACCAAGCACCTTGATTATTTTACACAGGCTGCTCAGTTTCCATGGTAATCAGCTCCCCAGTAATCCCGCAGCAATGGTGTGGCAGTCATTCGACGCTCCTGTTGGATTACAGGACGACAAGCTACTCACTTCAAAAGAAACTCATCTGGTGTGAAGTGTCGGAGATGTTTCTGAGGGACAGGGGAAAGCACTTCACAACTGCAAGTGAGAGCGCTGGTGTCAACATTGACAGACAGGGAAAAGGGAAAAAAAACAAACATGTCCAAGGGCAAAATAGACCGGCAACACCACCACAAAACTCAAAAACAGTACCGAGACTTGAAGAACAAGTCCCCAGGATGATGGATATCTGGGAGCGATTGCAAAAGTGTAATCTAACCTCAGGGCTCAGCTGAAAGTTATAAAACACACATGCTTTGATCACACAGTTTGTGATGCTGTCCGACTCTCTCGATTTAAGTGTCGGCCTTGCCTTGATTCCATAAGAACATAAGAAATAGGAGCAGGAGTCGGCCATTCGGCCCTCGAGCCTGCTCCGCCATTCAATAAGATCACGGCTGATCATTCTGCCATCGCCATTTACACTTCATCTAGAGCCATCTTTTGTTGCTTAACTTGTCCCATTACCATCTCCTTTTGCCTTGCACCATCATCCCTTTTGTCTCTTAATCTCTCCTGCCTTCCATCCTATCACAGACCTTCCATTTTGTTCTTTCCTCCCCTCCCCCCTTTCCCCGCCCCTACACTTGCTTAAAACCTGTTCCATCTCCAGCTTTTTCCAGTTCTGATGAAGGGTCATCGACCTGAAACGTTAACTCTGTTTCTCTCTCTCCACAGATGCTGCCTGACCTGCTGAGTATTTCCAGCATTTTCTGTTTTTATTACGGCTGATCTGATCTTGGCCTCAACTCCACTTTCCTGCCCGCTCCCCATAACCCTTGACTCCCCTGTAGCTCAAATATCTGTCTATCTCCGCCTTGAATATATTCAATGACTCAGCCTCCACAGCTCTCTGGGGTAGAGAATTCCAAAGACTCACGGCCCTCTGAGAGAAGAAATTCCTCCTCATCTCAGTTTTAAATGGGCGACCCCTTATTCTGAAACTATGCCCCCTAGTTCTAGATTCCCCCACGAGGGGAAACATCCTCTCTGCATCTACCCTGTCAAGATTCCCAGGTAACCATTATTCTGTGTAGCTCTGCCTGGTAATGACTGCTGCAGAATGCAACAGCAGTACACTGGAATAAAAACAGAAAATGCTGGAGACACTCAGCAAGTCAGGCAACATCTGTGGAGAGAGAAACAGAGTTAACGTTTCAGGTCGATGACCCTTCGTCAGAACTGGAAAAAGCTGGAGATGGAACAGGTTTTTAAGCAAGTGCAGGGGCAGGGAAAGGGGAGAGGGGAGGAAAGAACAAAAGGGAAGGTCTGTGATAGGCTGGAAGGCAGGAGAGATTAAGAGACACAAGGGATGATGGTGCAAGGCAAAAGGAAATGGTAATGGGACAAGTTAAGAAACAAAAGATGGCTCTAGATGAAGTGTAAATGGCGATGGCAGAATGATCGACATCTGCCATATGAGGAAGAAAAAAAATAATATGGGCAGGTGTTATGGTCTGAAATTGTTGAACTCGTTGTTGAGTCCAGAAGGCTGTAAAGTGCCTAATCGAAAGATGAGGTGCTGTTCCTCGAGCTTACGTTGAGCTTCATTGGAACAGTGTAAGAGGCCGAGGATGGAGAGGTCAGAGTGGGAGTGGAGCAGGGAATTAAAGTGACAGGCGACCGGAAGCTCGGGGTCACCCTTACGGACTGAACGGAGGTGTTCCGCAAAGCGGTCACCCAATCCGCGTTTGGTCTCCCCAGTGTACACTGGACCTGTGGACCATCTCACAAAACTTACTAGACGGCTTTCTGAGCGGCGCAGTGCGAGGTTCAATATTCCGTTTCCAAGGTGCAAAATTTGTGCTGCTGCCATTCCCAAACTGTGCGGAATGATTACTGGGAAAGATCATTAGTCACTGTGCAACTTGTGCCAGACCCTCATTAATCCTGTCAGAACTGGAAAAAACGCTATTTGGTCCATCTGACCAATCCCAGGCCAGCGAGGACTTCAATAATGTTTTAATTTACAGTCCCCACTACTTACACCGGCCATGCTTATCCCGGGCAACCGCCTATAATTGGAGCAAGTGGCGCTAACCGTTTGCCATTTCCACTGACGTCAATTACAAAGTGGCAGCTTATAACAAGTTAAGCACGCCGGCTATTTTGGGCAATTCAACAACAACTTGTATTTATATAGCGTCTTCAACAAAGTAAAACGTCCCAAGGGGCTTCACAGGAGCGTTACCAGACAGAATGTGACACCGAGCCACATGTCATAGAGTTATACAGCACAGAAAGAGGCCCTTCGGCCCATCGTGTCCGCGCCGGCCATCAAGCCCTATCTATTCTAATCCCATTTTCCAGCACTTGGTCCGTAGCCTTGTATGCTATGGCGTTCCAAGTGCTCATCTAAATGCTTCTTGAATGTTGTGAGGGTTCCTGCCTCTACCACCCTTTCAGGCAGTGAGTTCCAGATTCCAAACACCCTCTGGGTGAAAAAGTTTTTCCTCAGATCCCCTCTAAACATAGAAACATAGAATCTAGGAGCAGGAGTAGGCCATTCGGCCCGTCGAGCCTGCTCCACCATTCAATACGATCATGGCTGATCATCCAAATCCAGTACCCTGTCCCTGCTTTAATCCCCACAGTACACATATCCCACCCTACCCCCGTAATCCCACGTATTTAATTCCCCCTAACATATCCCATCTTATCCCCATAACCCCACATATTTAATCCCCCCCTAACACTAAGGGTCAATTTATCATAGCCAAATCAACCTAACCCGCACATTTTTGGACTGTGGGAGGAAACCGGAGCACCCGGAGGAAACCCACGCAGACACAGGGAGAATGTGCAAACTCCACACAGACAGTCACCCGAGGTCAGATTCGAACCCGGGTCTCTGGCGCTGTGAGGCACCAGTGCTAACCACTATGCCACCGTGCTGCCCAAACCTCCTGCCCCTTACCTTGAAACTATGCCCCCTGGTTATTGACCCCTCTACTAAGGGGAAAATTTCCCTTCTATCTACCCTATCTATGTCAGGGCAGATGACCAAAAGCCTGGTCAGAGAGTGAAGTTTTAAGGAGTTGACTTTGGTCCCCTGTCCTAATGAGACCTTCTTTAGCTCGGTGTCAATTTTTTGTCTGATTACGTTCCTGGGACGTTCCTGTGAAGCGCCTTGAGACGTTTTACTACGTTAATGGCGCTATATAGGAACAGGAGTTGGCCACTTGGCCCCTCGAGCCTGTTCCGCCTCTATCTACGCTATCAATTCCTTTCAAAATCCTAAAAATCTCAATCAAATCACCCCTTAACCTTCTATTTTCCAGGGAATACAAGCTGGGTTTGTGTAATCTCGCTTCATAATCTAACCCTTGCAGCCCATGTAATATTCTGGTGAGTAAGTGCAAGTTGTTGTTGTAGCATGGATTGCCCGACCAGAAACAGAATCCTGAATAACTTTCCAAAGGAAAGTGGGTAAATACTTGAAAAAGAAAAACTTTAATAAAGGGTTTGGGGAAAGGGGCACGAGAATGGAACTAAGGGCTAAAAATTGAGTAGCGCCCTGGAAAAATTAGTGTCCCTGCGACGGAAATTAAGTGGTAGCGCCCCAAGAGGGAAGCGGGGCGCTACTGGAAGCGCCACGTGCAGCGGCACGTCATGCCGCGGTATTGCAGGCTTTCCTCCCCTTCTTAAAGGGGAGGTGCCTTGCGCAGGTGCGACCCGGGGCCCAGCTGGGCCCCCGGGGATCGCGAGTGCCGGCAAAAGAGCCTGGCACTCAAGAGAAGTGCCGGGCTCTTGGAGCGCAGTCGGCACTCCGCGGTTCAGGAGGCCGGGGACGGGAGCGCAGGCAGGTGCTGGCAGGCGGCCAGCAACAAAAATGGCCGGCCCACACCTCCCCTTTAAATAGCGCCGCCCCGGCCGCAGGTAGGCCCACCTGACCCCGTTGGACATAGCGTCCGGCGGTAAGTCAGGGGGCGCTCTCGAAGATCGCGGCTGGGGCGCGAGCGGGGCACTGCGCACGGCGATGACGTCATCGCCGGCGGCGCAGCGCCGCGGGGCGCTAATGGTTAGCACCGCCGCTAACCTCCCGCTGAATTTGGCGGGAGGCGTGGGCGGCGCCAGCGCCCAGGCGCTAGTTGCTTTGTGCCCTGTTAGCGCCCTCTTAGGGCACTAACGGGAGGCGCAAAGCAACCGAACTTTTACCCCTAAGTCTCTGAGAGAGCCAGCACCGGCACTGTACAGTACGTCTTAGTCACTGAGCTGCTGGTCCATTACCTCAGCGTAAAGTGAAAGATCACATTCCAAAAGGTACTAATTGCTTTTTCTTTTACATTTGGTACCACTTTTTTTTGATGGGGATAAACGCTGCGACAGGTGTTAGAACAATCTCCGCCACCCCTGACATCGGAATGTGTCTTGCAGCATTTCATAGATACGCTAAGTTGTTGATGAGCATTTGGTTCTTCTCAAAACTGGTAGCTGACTAGCTACTTAAAATCTCACACCTCAGATTTGCCCAATGATTAAGATACAGCACATCAAAGCTCTCTCTACTCCGCCTGATTCCCAACCATTGACGATCCTCTCCCAGTGCAGGAGTGTTATAGCCGTGGCTCAGTGGGTAGCACTCTCTCTCGCCTCTGAGTCATAAGGCCATGGGTTCAAAGTCCCACTCCAGAGACTTGAGCACAAAATCTAGGCTCACACTCCCAATGCAGTACTGGACTGTCGGAGGTGCCGTCTTTCGAATGAGACGTTAAACCAATGAGATGTTGAACCTGTCTGCCCTCTCAGGTGGACATAAACGATCCCATGGTTCGATACAAAGAAGAGCAGGGGAGTTTTCTCCCCAGTGTCCTGGGCCAATATTTATTCCTCAATCAGCATCACCAAAGCAGATTATCCGGTCATTATCACATTGCGGTTTGTGGGACCTTGCTGTGCGCTAATTGGCTGCCACGTTTCCCTACATTACAACAGTGACTACACTTCAAAAAGTACTTCATTGGCTGTAAAGCGCTTTGAGACATCTTGAGGTCATGAAAGGTGCTGTAGAAATGCAAGTCTCTCTTTAAGAGTTTTTCCATTTCCAGGGTTTTCTGGGTGAGTTTGTCAACCCAGTGCCAAACCAATTTGGGGGCAGTTTCGTCATATGTGCCCATTAGAAACTGGATTGAGCCAGTCAGTACTGGCAACACAGTATTACCCTTAGCAACACAGAAATATTCCGCATTGAAGAATTGCAGCAAGCCATTCCGCAGTTGAAATGACGTTTTTCTCCCCCCCTCTACTGTTAACGATAATAAATGATGCCAGCTCTAAGTGAATTTAAGGCAGAAATCCAAAGGCAAGATTCAATTAACATTCATGAATGGTTCCAGTTTCAGTCCCTTCATTTATGACATAGTTTGAAATACTCGACTGGATTACTGCCTTGTAATTCATTGCGAGTCAGAAGGTCGTGGGTTCAAGCCCCACTCCAGGACTTGAGCACCTAATCTAAGCTGACACACCAGTGCACCGAGAGAGTGATGCACTGTTGGCAGTGCCATCCTTCCAGCGAGGGGTTAAACAGAGGCTTTGTCTGCCTGATTTACCGGCTCAGGTGAACATTAAAGATTCCTCGCTATCATTTAAAGAGCAGGATGTTCTCCCCACGGTCCTGGCCAACATAGCTCCCTCAACCATTCCGGGTCATTAGAAATGACCAGAAACTTAACTGGACCAGCCACATAAATACTGTGGCAACAAGAGCAGGTCAGAGGCTGGGTATTCTGCGGCGAGTGTCTCACCTCCTGACTCCCCAAAGCCTTTCCACCATCTACAAGGCACAAGTAAGGAGTGTGATGAAATACTCTCCACTTGCCTGGATGAGTGCAGCTCCAACAACACTCAAGAAGCTCGACACCATCCAGGACAAAGCAGCCCGCTTGACTGGAACCCCATCCACCACCTTAAACATTCATTCCCTCCACCACCGGCGCCCCGTGGCTGCAGTGTGTACCATCTACAAGATGCACTGCAGCAACTCGCCAAGGCTTCTTCGACAGCACCTCCCAAACCCGCGACCTCTACCACCTAGAAGGACAAGGGCAGCAGGTGCATGGGAACACCACCACCTCCGAGTTCCCCTCCAAGTCACACACCATCCTGACTTGGAAATATATCGGCCGATCCTTCATCGTCGCTGGGTCAAAATCCTGGGACTCCCTCCCTAACAGCACTGTGGGAGCACCTTCACCACACGGACTGCAGCGGTCCAAGAAGGCGGCTCACCACCACCTTCTCAAGGATAATTAGGGATGGGCAATAAATGCTGCCTTGCCAGCGACGCCCACATCCCGTGAATGAATAAAAAAATGCAATCAGGGATTCTGTGGATAGGTGGGGTAGATGGACCGAATGCCTTCTGCTGCCTAGAACTGTTACTGTGTTAGCAACACCATTAGAACAGTAACTGGTTGCTGTCAGGAGGGACCTTGTTTGCCTGCACTTCACTTCAAAGTAATTCTTTGTATGTGAAGCACTCTGAGATGTTTGGGAGATGCGATATGGCACTCAGTAAAGGCAACTCTTTCTTTGGCGCTCTCCACTATCATCAGAAAGGAGAGACCTTAATTTAAACTAGCTGATTCTTAAATCGAGTTATTCGCTGCATCCTGTGTGCCTGTGAGTCACTTGCCTTCTTCAAACGGTCACATCTCCTCCAGACTCCGGCAGGAAAGAAAAGTAATTTCTTTAAACTCGTGTTGCAATTACATTTCTTTTTCCAAGAGGTGTTTGCAGCAAATCGCCTCACTATTGGCCAGGCAGCCAATAAGCACAGAAAATATTCAAAACTTGACCTGGAATAGACAGAGATATTTGGAAGAGGAGGGGAGAAAAAAATAGAGAGAGACTGCAGCTATAAACTCACTGACCAGTCAACAGACCAGAATCCAAAACTAGATTTAACGAAACAAGTACTTCAATGAAGTACTTTTGAAATGTCGTCACTGTTGTAGCAGCCAAATTGCGCACAGCAAGCTCCCACAAACAGCAATGTGATAATGACCAGAGCATCGGTTTTTAGGTGGTAGTTGAGGGATAAATATTGGCCAGCACACCGGGGAGAACTCCCCTGCTCTTCTTCGAAATGGTGGCCGTGGGATCTTTTACGTTCACCCGAGAGGGCAGACGGGGCCTCGGTTTAAAGTCTCATCAGAAAGACGGCCCCCTCGGACAGTTTCCCTCTGATCTGCCTCTTACCAGGCTCACGGAAGAAACACTGTCCACCCATTAACTCGAAGCTCCTGATTATTAAATATAGAATCCCATATGCTGTGATTTCAACTCTATTATCTCGCTCTCCCGCTTTTGAAGACTTGTGTATCTGCTTCATGCACAGCTTTTAAAACTTTACCATTTAATGCAGATGTCCTCCCAAAATGAATCACCACGCATTGCTCTGTAAAATATTAGGAACACAGGAGCAGGAGGAGGCCATTCATCCCATCGAACCTGTTCCCCCATTCAATTAGATCATGGCTGATCTGTATCTTCACTCCATCCACCCGCCTTGGTTCAGTAATCCTTATACCCTTGCCCAACAAAAATCTTCGCAATCTCAAGCTTTGACATTTTCAATTGACCCCCAGCCTCAACAGCTTTTTGGGGGGAGCGAGCTCCAGATTTCCAGCCCCCTTTGTGTGACGTCTATCTGCTCAATCTACTAACCTGACCCTGTCCTTGTGAAATCACATACGGTCTTCCTCACAGTTAACTAGGCTCTTTAGTTTTGCGTTGCCGACGAATTTTGAGATGGTACCCATTACCCGCTATCAATTAAAACTCAGGTATGTGTTACCAGGCAATCGTGGCCTTCAATTCAAATCTCTTTGAAAGGCAACAGACCATCCTATTATTGAAATTGTAACACTGATTGCCTGTGAATCAGCGATAGTCCTGCAGAACACAAACAGCGGAATAGAAAATCCAGTCACAGCTCACGAGTTACAATCTTTCCCTCAATTCATTTAGAAAGTAAAAATCTAATAGTTACAGACCTAAACTGGAAGATTTCCCCTGTGAGCGGGGTGTAGCAAAATCATTGATGTGGTTTGTAAAGCACAGGTTTAGGCTATTGGCAATTCACTCAGAGGCAATCTTTGGAAGTAAAACTTGAAATTATTGCAGGTACATTAAATATCGGAGTGTAGTTTAGCCTGCAAGCTGTTCCAAACAGATTTATGCCATTTATCTTTGAGCAAATGCGGCAATTTATAAATTTGAAAAGGACTTTGAGCGGTGCAAAAAAAAATAAAGGCATCTTCAACCACGCGTCTTCGGCTTCAACTTTCTCATAACATCACCGCCAGCCTCCTCCCCGCCCCCCTCCCGCAATCCCCATTCTTTTTCTGGGTCCTTTGATCAGCTTAGGACAGTGCGGCCTGGGAAAAAAGATCAAGATAACAAGAGACAAGTGTTCGTTTATTTGGCTGACTTAATGTCGCTTCCACTCTGCTTGATTCATGCCAGAAGCTGAAAACGGACAACTGGAATGAATAACTTTCTTCATTGCAGCTCTGAATAACAGCCCTGTGCGTGATCTCCGACTGTGCAAAAAATAGACCTCGGAACAGGCTACTTGTTTTAGAATACAATACGGGTCTTAATATGGTAGAAGTGATATGTTGTTATGATTTCATTTTGTTTGGAACCAGAATTGGCTCTTTTGTCCTCCGGGTTGCTCTATCCCAATTGGGCTGGAATACAAAGGGTTGGAAGCTACGCTACAGTTGTATAAAGCTCTGGTTAGACCCCATTTACAGACGCTGCGTTCAGTTCTGGGCCCCGCACCTCAGGAAGGATATACTGTCCTTGGAAGGGGTGCAGCGCAGATTCTGTTGAGGCCGAGGGGTCAATTGAAAATTTCAAAGCTGAGATTGATCGATTTTTGCTGGGCAAGGGTATTAAGGGTTACGGAACCAAGGCGGGTAGATGGAGTTACGATACAGGTCAGCCATGATCTAACTGAAAGGCGGAACAGGCTCGAGGGGTTGATTGGCCTCCTCCTGTTCCGATGTTCCTATCCAGCATCTAGTGAATTGGTGCGGTAGTTTTGTTTTGGTCAGCTGGGAGGTAGGCTTTAAGGAGCATACTAAAGGAGAGAGAGGGGTAGAGAGGAGGAGAGGTTGAGGGAGGGAATTCCAGAGCTTAGGGCCCAGACAGCTGAAGGCACGGCCGCCAATGGTGGAGCGATGAAAATTGGGAACGGGCAAGAGGCCAGAATTGGAGGAATGCAGAGATCTCGGAGGGTTGTAGGGCTGGCGGAGGTCATTAGACAACTGATACACTTGTCCTTAAGCCCTCATTAGATGGACAGAAGCGATCAGGAACTCAAGACTGGTATATTGATCGGGACATTTATTGTTCTTCTTGGGTGCAGATTCTGCAGGCTGATAGGATGCACGGAGGACGAAGTCTTTACTGCACAAAAAATGAGTCTCCATGGCCTATGGAATAGAATAAGTTGGGTGATTTGCACAGGAGTGCCAATGACCACAGAAAACCAATGCATCAGGAGCTGAAGGATATACTAACCTCGGAGGGGGTGCAGCGCAGATTCACCAGAATGACACCAGGGCTTAAAGGGCTAAATTATAAAGAACAGGTTGCATAAATTTGGCTTGTATTCCTTGTGATTAGAACATAAAAACATAAGAATTAGGAGCAGGAGTCGGCCATTTGGCTCCTCGAGCCTGCTCCGCTATTCAGTAAGACTATGGCTGATCTTGGACCTCAACTCCACTTTTCCGTCCGATCCCCATATCCCTTAATTCTTCTGGAGTCCAAAATCTATCGATCTCAGCCTTGAATATACTCAACGATTCAGCATCCACAGCCCTCTGGGGCAGAGAATTCCAAAGATTCACCACCCTCTGAGTGAAGAAATTCCTCCTCATCTCAGTCTTAAATGGCCGACCCTTTATCCTGAGCCTATGCCCCCTAATTTTAGAAGGTTCAAGGGTGATCTAATCGAGGTGCTTGAAACGATGAAGGGATTTGGTAGGGTAGATCTGGAACTCTCTTCCCCAAAAGGCTGTGGATGCTGGGTCAATTGAAATTTTCAAGACTGAGAGCGATAGATTTTTGTTGGGTAAGGGATACGGGTCAAAGGCAATTAAATGGAGTTGAGGTGCAGATCAGTCATGACCTAACGGAATGGCGCAACAGGCTCGAGGGGATGAATGGCCTCCTCTTGTTCCAATGACAGCAGTGAAATAAAAGCGCCTTTAAAACCTTAAACTGTGAGAGAGCACCAAAGGCAGGATGGACTTTCCAGGTAATAAGTTTCCAGTCCGAGCTGTGGTACAAGCGAGGGGGGCGCTTGGGTGAAGGGGGCAGTGGAAAGCAGGTTGACAAGGGACGGAAGAAAAATCTGAAAGTTAGCCGGCTGCGGACGGCCTGAAATACCTCGCGATCGGCGCTCGTGGTGCTGCGAAACACATCCTCCATCTGGCGTCGTTTGATCACCGTGCTTAGGGAACCAAGTCCAGAATTGCCTTTTACGTTTTCTCCAGACCTTTTCTGATCCAACGATCCTTTGAAAGAAGCCGAGTAACATCGCTTCCAAAGCGACCTCTGGCCTGTTGGTAACTTTTGATGTTGGAACCTGGGCAAATGAACTTTTATGTGAGGTAGAAACATGAGCAGAGATTTATTCCCTTAACAGTGATGGAGCACAGCTTCAAAATCTGTCGGTGCCTTTCCATTTGCTGTCCTTCATCCTTTCTTATTATTCTTCCTAAATTCTTTAATCTACAAACGCTGGCTTCTGACACAGTCAGGGTTGTTTGCAGTGAACCGATTTAATTGCAAATTACGATTATTTAAAATAGAAGGAAGAAAGATGGCAGGATGAGATGGCAGAGAGCGCTGCAGTATATTGGAGCGTAATCCTCTCACCTCTGGGACAAGAGATCAGATCCAGCCCCCTCTCTGCTGGCTGCGGAAGCTGCACGTCCACTGGATTTGACAGGCTTGCCTCAGTTCCTACTGGGCACAGACTGACAGCAGAAAATTGCCCACAATTTGGTGCTAATTTGCAATCTCACTCAGGAAGACTGCAGAATGCCTGGTGTGAGAAATGGAAATGTCACTGATTCAGTCACAGGCACTTGAAAGGGAGGAGAAGAGAGGAGAGATAATGGGACAAATCCCCCTATATCTTTTGGGCATTGGTTATCCCCCTCCCGCCCCCCACCCTACCCCGCCCATCTCTCTCTTGAATTATCCCTGATGTACAACCTCCAACTCTTTATACATGGTTGTGTCTCTATCCTTTCAAAGCCAGAGTTAAGGCACATTTTGGGGGCAGATTAGGAGGAGTCTCATGTTGCGTCTATCCTAGGAGTACTCGAGGCAGACGCAAGAGTTTAAGACATCTTCCATTCCACATCAATGTCATCCCTTAAATCGAGCAGCAGAAAAAAGGTTCTGCAAAGTTTGTCTACCGCTTGAAAAATGATGTCAATAATTGATGGTGAAGTACAGTGGGAACCGACGTTTCACCTCTGGGACCTGAATTCAAATCTGGCACAGACTGAGAGGGATGAAAGTCTCCTGTGCCCGTCAGCTGTAAGGGTCCTGACGTTAGAAAACTACTAGGCACTTGGTCTAAGCGTTAAACAAAGCTTTAATCAACTGTTTTTCAACATGGAGATCTAGTTGTGTCCTTCACTAGTTCCTGTTAAAGGATGTCCTGAGCAAGCTGGGCCCATGCCTGAGTATTTATACTCTCCCTGGACAGCGCCACCAGCAGGCCACCCAGTATTATTTCACAAGTCATTTCCACATGAATGACAAGATTCATGTCAGGTCCCATAAAATAGGGGCATTCTCAATCCAGTTTCCTGTGAGCATGGACCCACAGCACGGGATGGCCTGTAATTCAACTGAAAATTGACTTTGAGAGAGAGTCACAGAATGATGTGGGAAACGGATAAAAGTGAGGGGGCCGTTTGGAGCTGAGGAACATCATTGTCACTGCAAAGTAGGGGTTTTACTCGCGATCTAACAGTGTTATGTCTGATCTGAGGGCGGCGCTTGATGAGGACACGAGGTTACTGAAATGCAAGTGTTCCATTTCTCAACACAGCTCCTTGATGATCACAAATAAAGAATAAGAAAAAAAAAACTTATTAGCTCTGCGAAACATGCAGGAAAAGACCAGCGAGTCCAACAAGCCTGCCCCACACACCGCGATGGCCGGAGCATTATGACTGGACACTTCCCACCTCCCCACCCCGCTGCCATGTAATCTCCTGGAAGAGGCAAAACCCCAGGGCCGACAAGGGAAAAAATAGTCTGGAAAATTCCTCTCTGTGACCTCCTCAGGCGATCCGAACCAGTCCAGGAGATCACACGGGCCGAGTGTTCTCTATAAAGACCTTCTATATGATGCGATCTCTGCCCCAGTCTAGAACCGGTTCAGCGCCATCTTGAAACCATAGATTACCGCAGTAATCAGTGCCCACCATGCCAGCCGGCAGTGTAATCCACAGGCTCACTACTCTCTGGGAGAAGAAGAACCGTCCAACACCCAGTCTATATAATTCTAGTCATGATGCGGAGATGCCAGTGTTGGACTGGGGTGGACAAAAATGAGAAGTCGCACAACACCAGGTTATAGTCCAACAGTTTTATTTGAAATTACGAGCTTTCGGAGCGCTGCTCTTCTTCAGGTACACTGTACCTGAAGAAGGAGCAGCGCTCCGAAAGCTCGTAATTTCAAATAAAACTGTTGGACTATAACCTGGTGTTGTGCGACTTCTCATTTTTATATAATTCTATGCATGTTACAAAAAGTTAGCTCGTAAAACTGGTTCAAGTTTATTTTATGGAAAGGATAGTGCGGTGACATTTAAGGAACGTGCCAACTGCAGTCTCACTTAAGCCATTGTATGGCGGTAACGCATCCTCGGTTCATCAGCTGTTCTGCCGTCGTGCGAGACTGGCTCCCCCAATTCCTGGAAGCTTGCTCCTGGTGCAGCCCACTGAATATCAAACTACATGACTACAAATGGCAGATGGGAAGACTCATTTTTAAGGGGTCTTCCGACCGCCAGTTAAAACTGGCGAGTCCTGGTAGGTATGTTCAGCTCACAGCTGCTTGCAGTGCTCCCAGGAGCCATCAGTGCGAGCACTGGTGTCATGCAATCTAAATGCAGCCATTATCTTTGCCCCGTCAGACTGTAAAGTTCTTTAAGGATGAGTCTGCAGCCATTGCGCAGTCCCTTCCCGACAGCAACTTCAAAATAACATAAGATAAGAAATAGGAGCAGGAGTCGGCCATTTGGCCCCTCGAGCCTGCTCCGTCATTCAATAAGATCATGGCTGATCATCGACCTCAACTCCATTCTCCTGCACTATCCCTATATCCCTTAATATTCAAAAATTTATCACCCCCGCCCCCCCCACCCCCCCAGAGTGGGGTTTAAACCCACGACCTGTTGACTCAGAGGCAGGAGAGAGAGAGAGAGAGAGAGAGCGGTGCAGACAAAATGCAACCATTCATCTTATAAATCATCAAACTGAATAATTTTCACATTTACTTTGCATTTCTGTCCCTCTGTTGTGTTCTGTTCTAGGACAGGTCCTACCTCCAGTCTCAAGCCACACACTAGGGAAGAGTAGCTGAGGTGGTTTCTTGTTGCCTTCCTCATGGTTTTTTTTAATCTTCAGAGTACCTTCTCGAGGTGGGCTGCAACCAAGGCAAAAGACACCCACCTACCCTTTACGATGGGGAGGACAGCTGCTACCATCGGACGCAAGTCCCCCGTTGGACATCAATCCAATATTCAGAGCTGGTGCTCTGCTCTCCGCTTGCCAGGCCTGTCTAGAGTGGTGCCCGAACCCAACCCTTCTGACTCTGACGCAGGAATACTTCCATTGAGCTAGTTAGTGGTCTGTCTGTACCCTGCTGTCAGTACACTGGTACCCTGTTGGATGTCAACCTAGTATTTAACAATTATATTCTAGTCTGCACTCGCTGGGGCTTTCTGGAGTGGGGCTCAAACCCTTCACCTTCTGACTCAGAGACGGGAACGCTATCACTAAGCCAGGGGCTCATTCCCACTACGTTGCAGTTATCCACATTAAAGTCCTGGGTATGGTAGCATTGTGGTTATGTTACTGGACTAGTCATCCACAGCCCTGGGCTAAAAATCCAGAGACTTGAGTTCAAATCTCACCACGGCAGCTGGGGAATTTAAATTCACTCAGTTAAATAAATGTGGAATAAAAAGCTAATATCAGTAATGGTGACCATGAAACTACCAGATCGTCATAAAAACCCATCTGGTTCACTAATGTCCTTTAGGGAAGGAAATCTGCCGTCCTTACCCGGTCTGGCCTATATGTGACTCCAGACCCACAGCAATGTGGTTGACTCTTAACTGCCCTCTGAAATGGCCCAGCAAGTCACTCAGTTGTATTCAAGAAGGCGGCTCACCACCATCTTCTCGAGGGCAATTAGGAATGGGCAATAAATGCTGGCCTTGCCGGCGACGCCCACATCCCATGAATGAAAAAAAAATTGCCAGTGGCTGTGTCTCTCCAGATATCTCTTTAAATATTACTTGCTTCTGGTACTAATTTTTCCACCACACACAATTTTGTCACATCTGCAATCTAAGCACTTCTGGTTTTCAATTACATTTTATTAGGACTTTTATGCCACACCAGTAGGAGTCATTCTCCCTTCGAGACGGTTGAGGTCGCTCCAGAATCCACTCCCCAAATTTTATAAACTCTTTTAGTATTAGTTGGTTGTGAAGTAATTTATCAAGTGCTTTTTGAAATATGTATTGTTCCAATATACTTAACTTGGCCATATAATATTCTGCGCTTAATTCATATTGGCTTCCATTCATTATATTTGGTATGTACAGTATAATGCTTGAGGATTTTAGTTACAAATGGACCTATAATATCCAGGGTCAGAGCAAGGTTCCTTATAAAAATTGGCTCTCAGTTCTTTTCTTGCTATAGTCACTTTCTAAACATTAACCTCACTCCTCCTGATTGTCTTTCTGTTTAAAGTCATCAAGCTCTGACTAACTTGGCACGTTTGTTCCTTGAGTATATTCCCAGGTCTTAACAACCAACTAAATGTTTCTGCCAAAGCTCCTCCACGGACTTCTTATCTTTGTTTTGAATTGTTGAGCGCATGCCATCAATTGCTTATCTGTTCTGAATGCCTCCAGCTTGTCCGTAGCACTGTCTCGAGCAGAGCTAAAGATGGTCGCCAGTCAGACTGCAGACAGAGCAAAATTGGTCACCTGCCAAAAATGGTTGTAACCCAAAGGCATTTGCTCAAATGCAAGCAATTTCATTCCTTCTTGCTTTATTATGGCTGCTGTACAGCTAAAGCCAACTATAGTTTTCAGATTGCTTTTTTAAAAAAGGACAGATTTAAGGACACATTTACCTTGAGTTGACCAGAAAGAGCCAGCTCAGGTTATGCATTGCAGCTTTGTAGTCTGCACTCAGTAAAGATTCTCTGTCCTCCCATCCAACTTGATTCAGACTTTACCTTTCAAGACTCAGTGGGCGGCGCTCTCGCCTCTGAGTCAGAAGGTTGTGGGTTCAAGTCCCACTCCAGAGACTTGAGCACAAAAATCTAGGCTGACACCCCCAGTGCAGTGCTGAGGGAGTGCCACACTGTCGGAGCTGCCGTCTTTCGGATGAGACGTTAAACCGAAGCCCCGTCTGCTCTCTCAGGTGGTAGTACAAGATCCCATGGCACTATTTCGAAGAAGAACAGGGGAGTTCTCCCTGGTGTTCTGGCCAATATTTATCCCTCAACCAACATCACTAAAAACAGATTATCTGGTCATTATCACATTGCTGTTTGTGGGAGCTTGCTGTGTGCAAATTGGCTGCTGCGTTTCCTACATTACAACAGTGACTACACTTCAAAAAGTACTTCATTGGCTGCAAAACACTTTGGGACGTCCGGTGGTCGTGAAAGGCGCTGTATAAATGCAAGTCTTTCTTTTTTCCTTTAAGTCTAATTGCCAGCTGTCTCTTGGCCTATTTGGTTGCCCCTTTCATGCCTAAATATACTTTCCATCTTTTCTCTCCATGAACATTGGATCCCTCGTCTCATTAGCTTTATCGATATAATTTTCTGTTACCAAAATGTCAATGAACTTGTCAAAATTACCTAGTTTTACTTTCACTCTTTTCCTAGTCCCCTTTTCCTCCCGCACTCCTCTTCCCACAGTCACTCCATTCCTGATTTCTTGTCTTTTTTCTCCCTCCCAGGTCATTGTGCCATTTTCAGAAAGTGAAAGAGTTAGACACAAAATCAGACTTCCTGATCCATCTCGGTCTCAACAATCACTAGTCTCCCTTCCTCTGATCTTTCTCCATCCCCAAACCAACAGATCACCTTGTTTTTTAAACTCAAGGATTTAATGGCTCTCCTGGTAACTAAAGATGAGATTGAAAGAACTCAAATATATTGTGCATGCTGTTCATTATCATTATCTTCAGTCATGTGGCCAAAGATCATGAATTAACGGGCTGGATTTTGAATGACCCATGGAGTCGGGTTTGGAGGCGTGTGGGGGGGTTAAATTTGCGGGGTCGGGGTTTCCGACCCTATCCCGCCTCCACGCAATTTTGACATAATCAGTCGTGGGGTTCCCGATTCCGTCCCGCCTCCAAGAGGCGGGAGAGGCCATTAAAGCCCTTAACAAGCTCTAAATTGGCTCTGTAATGCCATTTTGAAACGCTGTAGCTAGTTTAACCCTCTTTTGACGTGAAGCACGCCTGGTGTGAAACACTCCAGTGAAACCTGGCGGGAGCACAAGTGGATAGCTGACTATCGGCTGCAAGTCCACTATTACAACGGAGATGTGATGAAGGTGGTAGTAGTATTAGGTCTGAACATTGGCTCTGATGCTGCTGCATTGAATGTCTTCAGAGACTGCCGGGGAGGACTTACTTGGCAAAAAAATTCATTCTCTCTCTCTCTCTCTCTCTCTCTCTCTTCTCCTCCCCCCCCCTCCCCCCCACTCACATCAAAAGCCAGGCAGGTCCTCTCTCACCAACAGTCTCTGAGACTAGGCAGTCAGCAATGATGACATCATCAGAGGCGACTTTCAGACTGAAAACACTAATTAGTTCATGGGTTCCCACATGCTCCAACTCAATTGCCCAATTAAGTGAAAATTGCATAATTCATCCACATTAATCTGGAGTCGGGGGGGAAACACGAAATGCGGATTACACGACCCCAACCCGACCCCAAGACAAAATCCAGCCCATTGTGTCTGTCACAAAGCTCACAATGAAGTAAATTAAACGTAATGGAATGGACATTTTGATCATAAAACAAGGATTAGAACATTTCCAACATCAATCTAGTGATCAGGAAGCCCCATAAACCAACATCCCATCATGTGGTAGTTCTTTCTAGGATGTGCTTTCAAATCAACACCGTGATCTCAGAACCATGCCAAACAAATCCTATTGTACATCCGATAGTAAAACACAATGAAATATTCTCGCATGATTTAATATTCATTTACCAACTTAAAATCCTAAAAAAAAAATGCTCATTGAACGCTTAACACATCGAGTCTACAGCACAGAAACAGGCCATTCAGCCCAACTGGTCCGTGTCGGTGTTTATGCTCCACACGAGCCTCCTCCCACCCCACTTCATCTCACCCTATCAACATATCCTTCCATTCCTTTCTCCTTCATCTGTTTATCTCGCTTCCCCTTAAATGCATCTGTACTATTCGTTTCAATTACTCCCTGTGGCAGCGAGTTTCACATTCTCACCACTCTCTTGGGTAAAGAAGTTTCACAAATCTTAGAAACATTGAGAGTCAGGAATTTCTTGGCCATTCCCATATAAAGCAAGAATATTAAACAGGTTCCCATGCTGCATATGATACTCGATAACCACAAAAAAAGTTATTTTCTTTAATAAGCTTGTACCTCATATAAGATTCTGAGGCGGATTGACAGGGTAGATGCTGAGAGGTTGTCTCCCCCTGGCTGGAGAGTCTAGAACTAGGGGTCACAGTCCCAGGATAAGGGGTCGGTCATTTGAGACTGAGAGGAGGAGGAATTTCTTCACTCAGAGGGTTGTGAATCTTTGGAATTCTCTGCCCCAGAGAGCTGTGGATGCTGAGTCGTTGAGTATATTCAAGACAGAGATCGATAGATTTTTGGACTCTAGGGGAATCAAGGGATAGTGCAGGAAAGTGGAGATGAGGTAGAAGATCAGCCGTGATCTTATTGAACGGCGGAGCAGGCTCGAGGGGCCGAATGGCCAACTCCTGCTCCTATTTCTTATGTTCTCATCAAGTGGGGGGAAAAACAAACAAAAAGGATGGCGAGGAAAAATAGCATTCAATCTACTCGGTAGGTTGGCAGATTAATTGCTGAATTTGCCTCATTACAGGGCAATTAAAATGTCTCTATTTTGCTTTTGAAATGTGACAAGTGGAGACCCGTTGTCCCACGTGTAGCACCGGGCAGCAGGAAGCGAGTGCCTGCCTTCCTCTCCTCCACCATCGCTTGTGTTTACATGCCAAATGATGTAAAAGGTGCAGTTGGAGTTCTGGCTGGGCAAGCAAGGCACGCATGACTGGCATTCGCCCAATTAAACCCAGCTCTCTCTGCATAGCAAACAACGGGCAGAAAGAGGCACCAATCAAAGCGAAATGAATCAGAAAAAACATAGGAGGGAAAATGTGTTTGAGGCACCGCTGGGCTTTTGTGCCTGACAAGCAAGGAAAGCTATTTGTTTTTTTATTGTGGTTGGGCCTGATTTTTAAATTTTATTTTTGAAACTGTGATAGAAAGCAAATTCCAAGTTGTTGAGTTCCACTGCTTCCCCTCTGCCGTGTTGCGCTGGCTGCAGCCTCTGCTGTCGAGAGATTGGAAACAAACCGAAGGAGAAAGTTTTTTTGTTTTATTTTTTAAAAAAACACAAGAAGGAAGAAGAAACACAGATTGGTTAGTTCGCCCCATCATCACCGGTCTTTGATTTAATGAGGCAAGATTTTTTTCAGTTGTTTAGTGTTAAGGGGACTGGGAATTCACAGCGGTAGCATATAATAGGATTTAAAAAGAATAATTTACCCCCCCCAAAAAAAAGCCTTTCCCTTTCATGTGCGAGATTGAAGAACTATCTCAGCACAGGCAGATAGTCACATTTGACTAACCAGCTGGTGTCGGTCTATTGAAGTGAACTGTCATGTTTCAAGGTCATCGAGATGACTTTCAATCTTGGAAAGGGTACTTCAGCAAACTGTAAAAGCAATGAATATTTCAATTCAAATCATTGTGTGCTAGATACTATCAGATGGAACCAGCGGTGATGAAAACTTCCTGCTGTTGGGATGCAATACTTAACGTTAATTATTGAGGACACTTAATAATAGACACTTTCAGAAAGAACATCTGAAAGATGTCTTGTTCTGTGGGCTCCGTGCAGGAGTACGAGTTACCGAGTTAGGTCTTCTTTCTCTGCACCGAATCGTGCTTACAAACTGGCGATCCACGTGAACCATATTGAAATACAGCAGCTTGTACGCCAAAATACTCGAATTGCAATTGCATCAAAGTTAAAGGCTATTTGATGCTTTTAATTTTTGAATATGTTCAACTTCATCATGAAATGAAAAGGAGTGTGGGAACAGTGCCGAGGCCATCTCTGCTGCCCCTCGTTAGGGGAACCATTTGGGTAATGTGGGCATTTTTAAACAAGCCCTCTCTCTTTCTCATGATAAAATCCCAGACTAGTTCCCTCCAGAACTCTTTACTCTTTCGATTTCCTGCCTGCACTTGTTCCTGTAACGATTATAATACGTGAACTAAAGTTACAGCAATGAATCATTTTTGCAAAGTTACTTCTGCTTTGTGCATCCTTACAAAATGTCCGTTTTGCTTAGTATCAACAACAACAACAACAACTTGTATTTATATAGCGCCTTTAACGTAGTAAAATGTCCCAAGGCGCTGCACAGGAGTATTTTAAGACAGAAAAAATTTGACACCGAGCCACATAAGGAGAAATTAGGACAGGTGACCAAAAGCTTCGTCAAAGAGGTAGGTTTTAAGGAGCGTCTTAAAGGAGGAAAGAGAGGTAGCGAGGCGGAGAGGTTTAGGGAGCAAATTCCAGCGCTTAGGGCCGAGGCAACAGAAGGCACGGCCACCAATGGTTGAACGATTATAATCAGGGATGCTCAAGAGGGCAGAATTGGAGGAGCGCAGATATCTCGGGGCGGGGGGGGGGTGCGGTTGTGGGGCTAAAGGAGATTAAAGATAGGGAGGGGCGAGGCCATGGAGGGATTTGAAAACAAGGATGAGAATTTTGAAATCGAGGCGCTGCTTAACTGGGAGCCAATGTAGGTCAGCGAGTACAGGGGGTGATGGGCGAACGGGACTTGGTGCCAGTTAGGACACGGGCAGCCGAGTTTTGGATGACCTCACGTTTATGTAGGGTAGAATGTGTCAACAGGTTATTATCGCTGTTTAACCAATTGTATCACACAAAGCATTGTTTTAATCAGTTGATTAATGTAACCCAGACAGCCTGATTGATTACCTATTCAGCTCATGTTGACCAGCAGTTAGCGCAATGTTACCAGTCATGAGTTTTTGGATGATATCAGTGTCATCAGCTTCTCCTGTATGGAACAAGAACAAAACGTAAAGAATAACTTAAACACCAAATTACCGAAAACATACAGCAGAGAAATAGGCCATTCGGCCCAATCAGTCCATGCCGGCGTTTATGCTCCACTCGAGCCTCCTCCCGTCTTTTCTCATCTAAATCTGTCAGCATAACCCTCTATTCCCTTTTCCCTCATATGTTTGTCCAGCCTCCCCTTAAATGCATCTACACTATTCACCTCAACCACTCCCTGTGGTAGCGAGTTCCACATTCTCACCACTCTTTGGGTAAAGAAGTTTCTTCTGAATTCCCTATTTGATTTCTTGGTGACTATCTTATATTGATGACCTCTGGTTTTGCTCTTCCCCACAAGTGGAAACGGACGGATGGACGGGACTGACTTTGCATTTCTATAGCGCCTTTCACAACCTCAGGACGCCCCAAAGTGCTTTACAGCCACTGAAGTACTTTTGAAGTGTAGTCATTGTTGTAATGTACAACCCTCTGAGATCTCTGCGTTCCCCATTTTCAACGCTCATCCCCCGATTTTAATCGCTCCACCATTGACGGCCGTGCCTTCAGCTGCCTGGGCCCTAAGCTCCAGAATTCCCTCCCTAAACCTCTCCGCCTCTCTCTCCTCCTTTAAGACGCTCGTTAAAACCGACCTCTTTGACCAAGCTTTTGGTTGCTGTGGATCGGTGTTTGACAGTCACTCCTGTGAAGCGCCTTGGGACGTTTTACTACCTTACGGGTGCTATATAAATGCAAGTTGCTGTTGTTGGTTAGGTGACACCTGAGGTTATGGACATTAAACTGATTTTTTGTAAAACAATGATTTAAAAAAAAATTAGAGAATAAATCCTCCTTAAAAAGAAAATACAAAAAATGATTTGGGAGAGAAGGTTTGCATCATAATGCAGCAGTTAAAGTGGAAGGAGTGTTCTCGTGGTAAGGATTATGAATGATAATTGCTTACCCTTGGATGGGCCCCATGCTGTTGACTTTATTTTATAATTATCGTTTTTTAAAATATTCCCATATACAAGTCCTCTTATCAAGAGTGGAACATGAATTCTGGTCGTGACATCGAAGGGATCTTCTTGGAACTTGTCCTCTTCCTACCCTTCCATCTGTGTTGTTGGACACAGCAGCCAACAACCAACTTGCATTTATGTAGTGCTTTAAATGTCAAAAAGAAAACATATCCCAAAGCGTTTCATCAATAATGAAAATGGAAACCACGCCAGAGAGGAAGAGCTTAGGAGGAAGGACGGAAGGCGAGGTTCAACAGATGGAGTTTGAGGAGGTCATAGAGTCATAACGGCACAGAAAGAGGCCATTCGGCCCATCGAGTCCGTGCCGGCTCTCTGTAGAGCAATCCAGTCAGTCCCATTCCCCTGCTCTATCCCCGTAGCCCTGCAAGTTTATTTCCCTCAAGTACCTATCCAGTCTCCCCTTGAAAACATTGAGTGTCTCCGATTCCACCAATTCCGTTGGCAGCGAGTTCCAGGTCCTCAGCATTCGCTGCGTTAAAAAGTTTTTCCTCACATCCCCCCCTGTATCTCTTGCCCAAAAGCTTAAATCTGTGTCTCCTAGTCCTTGTACCATCAATTAGTGGGAACAGACTTTCCCCGTCTAGCCTATCTAAACCCGTCATAATCTTTTACACCTCGATCAAATCACCCCTCAACCTCCTTTGCTCTAATGAAAACAAATCCAGCTTCTCCAACCTGTCCTTGTAGCTAAGATCCCCCATCCCCGGAACCATTCTGGTAAATCTCCACTGCACCCTCTCAAGGGCCTTCACATCCTTCCTAAAGTGTGGTGACCAGAACTGGACGCAATACTCCAGCTGTGGCCTAACCAGCGCTTTATAAAGGTTCAGCACAACTTCTCTACTTTTGTACTCCATACCTCTATTTATGAAGCCCAAGATCCCATATGCTTTGTTAACCACTCTCTCAATATGTCCTGCCACCTTCAGGGACCTATGCACATTAACTCCCAGGTCCCTCTGTCCCTGCACACTCTTTAAAACTGTGCCGTTAAGTGTATATTACCTCTCCCTGTTCCTTCTGCCATAATGCAGGGGGGTCTTTAAAAGATGGAAAGAAAGGTTTGGGGGAGGGGTGGGAGATTTAGGGAGGGAGTTTCCAAAAGTAGGATGAAGGAGGCTGGAGACTCAGGTACCTTCTTCGGCAGCACCTCCCAAACCCGCGACCTCTACCACCTAGAAGGACAAGGGCAGCAGGCGCATGGGAACACCATCACCTCCAAGTTCCCCTCCAAGTCACACACCATCCTGACTTGGAAATATATCGGCCATTCCTTCATCGTCGCTGGGTCAAAATCCTGGAACTCCCTCCCTAACAGCACTGTGGGAGTACCTTCACCACACGGACTGCAGCAGTTCAAGAAGGCGGCTCACCACCACCTTCTCGAGGGCAATTAGGGATGGGCAATAAATGCTGTCCTCGCCAGCGACGCCCACATCCCAGGAACGAATAAAAAATGGTGGTTTTATGGTGGGAATGCACAAGAGGCCAGAGTCAGAGGAATGGAGTATTCGGAGGTTATGGGGCTGGAGCAAAGGTAAGGTGGGGCGAGGGCATGGAAGTATTTGGAGACAGGGATCTTGCATGAAATACTTTGGGGAATGGGTAGCCAGTGTAAGTCAGACCAGTCATGATGCACACCTGTTCCTTTTGTCGCTGGCTCTGCCTGTTTCAGCTTAAATAAAAATGGTAGAGGCCAATTAAGAGTGACCAGTTTGGCTTGAGTCAGAAGGTTGTGGGTTCAAGCCCCAAAACATGAGCACATCAATTGAAGCCAACACTCCTGTAGTGTACTGATGGGGTGCTGCATCAGATGAGGTGCAATCCCATGGGTGAGACGTTAAACCATGGTTCATGGGGTGGGGGGGCAATAAATATCTCATGGCACTATTTGAAGAGCAATGAGTTCTCCTGGTCTCCTGGCCAACCAGAAACAGATTAACTGACATTTATCGCATTGCTCTTTGTAGAATCTTGCTGTGAACTAAATGGCTGCCAAACTTGTTTACATTATAGCAGTCATCACAGTCAAAAGTAATTCATTGCATGTGAAGTGCTTTGAAATATGTGAGAGATATAATGCTTCTGAGTGATGTCATAAGATGTTAAATGAACGTATCTTTCTCTTATTCCAACTGATGTAGATCTTCAGTTTGATACTTTCCATGTGTGGTAATTAATTCATCTTCCTCTATAAGAAAGTTCATTTAAAGTCAACGAGAGGTGAAATTGGTCTTGGCCGATTGGACAGTTGACTTCACTGGAAAGGATAAATTGGGCGGGGTGTAAAATAGGCTGCCGACTCGCTATTGCCCGGATTGCGCTGCCTCCCAGCACCAGTTTAACCCCGAATGAGTTTGCCCTGAAACCGTCGTACAATGCCTCAGTTACATCTCACGCGTATTAAGGGTTTGACTCTGTGCTTCCACCAGGACTGAGCTGCTTTGCTGCAGTCGGAAACAGCATGAACCCTGGGCTCAGCTCCAAGAGCTAAAAAAGATAGATTGAAGGAGCTATAGGTTATTGTGTGCACAGCAAAGAAAGTTATCAGGGGGATATTACATAAGTACTTAGAATGGTGAGAGGGACTGATAAAAATTGAAATTACAGCAAGATTTGGAAGAAAATGGCTTTAAAAAGGAAATTAATCATAATTTCTTCCCTCAGAGGATATGGAGTAAACAGCAACCTTATGTGGTTAACACAAGAATGTTGAACTCATTTAAATGTTGCAACATTTTTCACTGGGAGGATCTGGGGGGTTGCAAGTAAGATGACAAACCCAGGACTGGGAATTAAAATCCACCACAATTATAGATCTTTGGCTGCCACCTGCATTTTCCAAGAACTAGACTAGATGGTCGGAGAGTCCAGAACCAGAGGTCACAGTCTAAGGATAAGGGGTAAGCCATTTAGGACAGAAATGAGGGGGAATTTCTTCACCCAGAGAGTGGTGAACCTGTGGAATTCTCTACCACAGAAGGTAGTTGAGGCCAAGTCATTAAATATATTCAAGGATGAGTTAGATACATTTCTTAAAGCTAAAGGTATCAAGGGATATGGGGCAGGTACAGGGTACTGAGTTTGGATGATCAGCCATGATCTCATCGAATGGCGGAGCAGGCTCGAGGGGCCGAATGGCCTGCTCCTGCTCCTATCTTCTATGTTTCTATGTTTCTATGTTAGATGAAGTGCTCGAGAAGCCTTCAAATTCCTTTTGGGCTGGTTACCAGGAACCACTGGTGTACTAGTACTCGACCTTCCCTTCCCCCATGACCCGACCAACCATTGAAAGCAACAGGAGACGGCGACCGACGGGCTAGATCGGCGAGAAGCTTTCCACCTGCAACAGTTCAGAGGCAGAACATGGTGGATTGACTGGCAAAACTACCCTATGAGAAAAAAAAATTAATTCTCGGGATGTGGGCGCCGCTGGCAAGGCCGGCATTTATTGCCCATCCCTAGTTGCCCTTGAGAAGGTGGTGGTGGTTCTTGAACTGAGTGGCTTGCTGGGCTACTTCAAAGGGCAGTTAAGAGTCAACCACATTGGTGTGGGACAGGAGTCACATGCAGGCCCAGACCGGATAAGGGTGGCAGATTCCTTCCCAAAAAAGGACATTAATGAACCAGTTGGGTTTTTTGCAACAATCCGACAACTTCATGGCCATTTTTTTACGGATACCTGCTTTTTATTTCCAGATTTGTAAAACTGAATTTAGTGGGATTTGAAGTCACGTTCTCTGGATTATTAGTCCAGGCCTCTGGGCTGGCCAAAACTGTCTGACATAGGTGGGCTTGGAGGGCATGACACACAAATATGCCATGAAGAGGGACTTGGACCACACATGAGTATCAGGTAACTGCAGCTGGGCAACAATCCATTTGTTGAATAAACATTTTACTTTATCACTTCATCAATGATTTTCTTTACAATTGTTCAATTGTGAAGTGAGTTAGTTTTGTCATTCTGTTTGCATTTGATTTTTTTATTCACTCACGGGATGTGGGCGTCGCTGGCAAGGCCAGCATTTATTGCCCATCCCTAATTGCCCTTGAGAAGGTGGTGGTGAGCACGAGCATGGTGACATTCCGCTCATTCCATTTTATCGGTCGTCCTGTTGATCGAGATGCATGGAATGGTAAAGGCGGGAACAATGTCGCAATATTCCACACATGCCTCAGACTGAACTGGAGGCCGTCCAGAATCCCAGAACTTTCAGGATCCTGAACCAGCTCCTGAATGGCGGCCAATTTGATGACACCTCACGCCTTGGCCAATCAGTTGAGTTCCCACCTTCATAAAACATTCCACAGGTTGGAAGGTCTAAAAGCGCCATGAGATGTTTTGCGAGTTCCAGAGGATGAACCCACATTCCCAACTGAGCCAAGTGTTTAACAGAAATCACATTTTACAAAAGACTGTCCTTGAGTTCCTCTCTCCATCTGATGGAAGCTGGCTAATGGCTGCAAGCAACCAATTAGATTATAGAATCATACAGTACAGAAGGAGTCCTTTCAGCCATGGTGCCTATGTCAGCTCTTTGAAAGAGCTATCTAATTAATCCGACTCCCACGCTCATTCCCCGTAGCCCTGCATTTTTTTCCTTTACAAGTATTTATCCAATTCCCTTTTGAAAGTTACTATTGAATCTGCTTCCACTGCCCTTTCAGGCAGCGCGTTCCAGATCACAACAACTCGCTGAGTAAAAAAAAATTTCCTTATCTGCCCTCTGGTTCTTTAGCAAATGATCTTAAATCTGAAACAAAAACAGAAAATGCTGGAAACACTCAGCAGGTCAGGCAGCACCTGTGAGAAACAGAGTTAACATTTCAGGTCGATGAGCTTTCGTCAGAACTGGAAAAAGTTAGAGATGTAACTGATTTCAAGCAAGTGCAGGGGCAGGGAAAGTGGGGAGGGGAGGAAAGAACACAAGGGAAGGTCTGTGATTGGGTGGAAGGCAGGAGAGATTAAATGACAAAAGGTATGATGGTACGAGGCAAAAGGAGATGGTAATGGGACAAATTAAGAAACAAAAGATGAGTAGATGAGGTGTAAATGGGAATGGCAGAATCATCAACAGCTGCCATCTGAAAAAATAGGGGCTGAGGTTATGGTCTGAAATTGTTCAACTTGATGTTGAGTCCAGAAGGTTGTAAAGTGCCTAATCGAAAGATGAGGTGCTGTTCCTCGAGCTTATCTTAAATCGGTGTCCTCTGGTTACTGACCCACCCACCTGAGGCAACTAAAACAAACTACATACTGCAAAAAGGCTCACAAAATATTCCTGGAGCGTTCTACAAACTGCAGTTCTTGTCTGTAGAGATACACATGGTGTGTTCGCACCTAATCCTGAGGACCATTGTTTAAGAGCAGAACAAAATCCAGTACCTGGAACAATGAAGTTCACAGACTTGTCCCACCTCATAACTCTGAAGGCAACTTCCTCCCATTGTGTGACAGTCCAAAAATGTGCGGGTTAGGTTGATTTGGCTATGATAAATTGACCCTTAGTGTTAGGGGGGGATTAAATATGTGGGGTTATGGGGATAGGATGGGATATGTTAGGGGGAATTAAATACGTGGGGTTACGGGGGTAGGGTGGGATATGTGTACTGTGGGGATTAAAGCAGGGACAGGGTACTGGATTTGGATGATCAGCCATGATCGTATTGAATGGTGGAGCAGGCTCGACGGGCCGAATGGCCTACTCCTGCTCCTACATTCTATGTTTCTATGTTTCTATGTTTCTTTGCATTGGAGTAGAGGTGCCTCTGTTGGGCAGTTCATTTTAATTTATTTCCTAATGCCAATATATTGGTTAGGCTCTGATGAAAGGTCATCGACCTGAAACGTTAACTCTGTTTCTCTCCACAGATGCTGCTGGACCTGCCGAGTATTTCCAGCATTTTCTGTTTTCATTACATTGGTGAGGTATTGTTCTCAGGTGAAGGAATTGTCGTGTCATCAGATTCTGCCGTTCATAGTTTGGATACTGTGAAATGAGTAACACTGATTGGCTATCACCCTGACACCCACCAAATAAATCCAACATGGCTTTTGGAATTTTAGTTGTTGCACGTCTACACAGGCAGAGGAGCGAGAGAGAAAGAGTGAGAGAGGGAGTGAGAAAGAGAGAGGGAGAGAGAGAAAGAGAGAGGGAGAAAAAAGAGAGAGGGAGAAAAAAGAGAGAAAGAGAAAAAAGAGAGAAAGAGAAAAGAGAGAGAGATAGACAATGAGAGAAAGAAAGGTCTTTTAGACTGTTCTGGTTTTTAGTTTTTGAACAGCACTCATGAGGTCTATGATGAGAGTGGGGGCTTCTGACCATGAAACGAGAGAGCACAGCTATCTGACCTTTTACCCCCACCCACAATGGCTTTAACCAATTCTTCATAAGGCAAACTCCCCGCTCTATACAGGCACTTATTTCATTATTCCCTAAACAAGCTGTACTGGATTTACTTCAGTGTTTGAGGTGGGAAGGTTAAGGGCCATACCATCGTGAGTGACAGACACTTTGAAAGGAACCCTACTTTGAGCAAAGTACCCGCAGCAAGTGCAGGTTTCTAAGTATTGCTCAGCCCCAGTTTAAATGCCTCCGACAGAGTAATGGAGACAGTTGCTGTGTGACTGAGGCCACTTGTCATCTTGTATCTGGCCTTGATCAAGAGGCATCTGTTTCACGCTGGGGTACTTTTCAATCCTTGCCTGTAGCAGCAAGTTTGGATCTTCAGCTGCAACTTTGATGTTTTTCTACACAAACCAGAAACCTTTGTTTCATTAACTTTTACTTTCAGCACTCGCTCAATCAAATTCATTCCTCTTCCAGTGAGATGCAAGTAGCCGGCAACCAGTGCAAATTCCAGACCTGTTGTCTCTCCGAGGCGGCCCTGGGTTCTGGGGTGTACTTAACAGGAAATAACTTCTGCGGCAAGAGTGGCCATGGTCTGGGTTGGAAGCTCCTTCACTTCCCTTTTCTTCCCATTGAACTCAGTTGGTGGGATTGACTTGGAGAGGTGGGCAGGAAGTATCAGGAAACAAATAGTTCAAAAGCCTTCTTTGGTTTCAACTTGGAAAGATTTAGGTTCAAAACGACATCAAGATAACATGGGAAAGCACTGCAATGCTGAAACGAAACTGGGTGAGCTGGAAGGACCCAGTCGCTCAAGGCTGGAATTAAGTGCTGGAAACTGCGCAGGAGTAGGAATAGACTGGGATGTTGGGCAGTGGTTCTTTTCCCAGAGAGTAGGGAGCCTCTGGGATGTGTTGCCGGGCTGGTGCAGCGGGTGCTGACTCTCTGCCTTCAAGAGGGAGCTGGGCTGGTTCCTGACTGGGGCAGAGATGGCCTCACATAGAAGCCAAGTGTCTTTACAGGTGACATATGGCCCATGGGATCTCCTGGACTGGTTTCCATCGCCTGAGGGGGTCGGAGAGGAATTTTCCAGGGTGGTTTTTCCCTTCTTGGCCCGGGGTTTATCTCCATTTATTTCCCTCTCCAAGGAGATTACATGGCTGCGGGGTTGGGAAGGGGGGAGAAGGGGCAACGATAGGAAGTGTCTAGTCATAATGCTGCAGCCATCACCAGCGCGAGGCAGGCTTGATGGACCAGCCTGTCAATTCTGGATGTTCTGAAGTCTTCGGCTTTCAACAACAACAACAACAACTTGTATTTATATAGCGCCTTTAACGTAGTAAAACGTCCCAAGGCGCTGCACAGGAGTATTTTAAGACAACAAATTTGACACCGATCCACATGAGGATAAATTAGGGCAGGTGACCAAAAGCTTGGTCAAAGAGGTAGGTTTTAAGGAGCGTCTTAAAGGAGGAGAGAGAGGCGGAGAGGTTTAGGGAGGGAATTCCAGAGCTTAGGGCCCAGGTAGCTGAAGGCACGGTCACCAAACGTTGAGCGATCTTAATCAGGGATGCTCAAGAGGGCAGAATTAGAGGAGCGCAGATATCTCGGGGGGTTGTGGGGCTGGAGGAGATTACAGAGATAGGGAGGGGCGAGGCCATGGAGGGATTTGAAAACAAGGATGAGAATTTTGAAATCAATGCTGCAGAGAAAAGAGCAAGTGCAGAAGGAGGCTGAAGTACCGATGAAACAGTGCAGTCGTGCACTCAAAAATCCTCTTTAATGGATCTTTAACAGCACGGACTGCATTAGAAAAAAATAACTGATACCTGGAGCAGTTTCCTTCCCTCCATTCATCTCAAAAAAGAAACAATCCCAGCCTCGTTGGTGCTTCAGCACTGGGCAGAAGCAGAGGGGTGTTGCTGGAAATTCCCTTCACTTTGCATCTGACCGATGCTGTACTCGAGTATTGCAGCATCCTTTCCCGTAATTCATTCAGTGTCAGGCGGGTCTCCCTCCACTGGACCATGAGAAAGCTCCAGTCTAACAGATGAACTCATTTCTGGCACAGTCTGCACTTTTTGAATTCATGAAGTGGGGGTGGGGGGGAGTGGGGGGGGAGCAGGGGGGGAAACAGTTGCTGCCAAGCAACCCCATTAAAAATGCACCTCAACCCGTCACCCTGAGATTAACCCCAAGCAACAGTCCAATACTGCCAGAACTCTGCAGACAATCCTCTCCGGGAACATTGCCTTATATTCTATCAGAGTAGGGCAAAGGCAATGGTTTGCCAAATACTTTTTTGTAAAGGCAGTCCCCAATTAAACTTGGCAGAGACAATGGATGGAGAGGGAAAGGGCGGGGGGGGAGCGGAATTTACATTAAAAACACATTAGGTTTTCCAATTTGATAAAAAAAATTAATGCATTCATCAGACTAAAAGCCCTCTGGCTCTCTGTACTCTTTGAAAAATGTTGATGATTGGGAACAATCCCTAAGGGTTACGATTAAAACTGCCCTCACCCTAACTAAAGAAACAAAGAGAGAGAGAGAGAATATGGCAAAAAAAACTTTGCAGTGTCACAATGAAAGATCTCAAATGAATTCAGAGCTTGAATTGAGCAGGTTTGCAATCAATCATTCAGGAACACGAGTGACTCAATTTAAACTGAACGCTCAAAAATTGAACAGAAATTGAAAATCTCACTCCCCCCTTAATATTTCTTGCTATTACATTCACTCCTCTTAACTGAATTTATTCCCCTCTATATATATATATATTTGGCAAGTTTGGAGCTGAATTGTACGCAGTTCAAATTAATTCCCCCAACTACAGCAAGTTCTAAACTATATTACGCAGTTCATATTTAAGACAGTAACCCACAAAAGATATTTTGGAAAATAGAAGTACGAGAGGCATGTTTTTGAATCGCTGAGTAAAACAACATTTTTCCGTGCATGTTTACATAGGATGACATAGGATATACGGCACAGAAACAGGCCATTCGGCCCAACCAGTCCATGCCGGCGTTTAGGCTCCACTCGAGCCTCCTCCTGTCTTTCCTCATCTAAATCTATCAGCATAACCCTCTATTCCCTTCTCCCTCATATGCTTGTCTAGCCTCCCCTTAAATGCATCTATACTATTTGCTTCAACCACTCCCTGTGGTAGCGAGTTCCACATTCGCACCACTCTCTGGGTAAAGAAGTTTCTTCTGAATTCCCTATTGGATTTCTTGGTGACTATCTTATATTGATGGCCTCTAGTTATGCTCTTCCCCACAAGTGGAAACATTCTCTCTGTATCCACTCTATCAAAATTTTGTCATAATTTTAAAGACCTCTATTAGGTCTTTTTAGGTCACAAGAATTGCTCTGACTAAATTTTCTATCATCTTGAAGCCTATTTTATTGTCCCTTTGAGAAAATAGTGCTCGCACACTGAAAGCTGGTCTGTCCCTTTAGGCTTCTGTTCCAGCTGTTGTATGGACCTGATGCAACAACAAAGTAACTGTGGGTGAGAGTGGTGCTATGTTGGCAGAGTGTGAACGGTCTATTCATCTGCATGTGGTGCTGCTCTGGGAATTCCTACCCGTCGAAAATGGATTAATGGACATTTGCTAAACTGGAAAGCTCGTTTGTGCTCGTTGAGAGCTCATTTACAGTATCTTAAGTCACGTTCTGTTTTTAAACCACATGCCTATCTGCCGCTCCATCCACTTCAGGGGAGTGAAGCACTCTCTTGCCTGGGAGCCAGCGGCCGTGGGTTCAAGTCCCACTCCTGAGACTTGAAAGGGGGCTGATGGAGAATCGGAATCCCCATTTCTTTTCCACTGACTCAATGAATAAGAAAGTCGGCCAGGTGAAACAGGGGATTCTGATTCGCTATGAGCCCATTCACGCTACTGGAATAGGCCCATTGCACCACTGTAGTATTTTTACGAGAGAGAGAAAAAGAGAAAGAGAGAGAGAAAGAGAGACTTGTATTAATACAGCGTCTTTTATGACCTCAGGACATTCCAAAGCGTTTTGCAGCCAATGAAGTACTTTTTGAAGTGGAGTCACTGTTGTAATGTAGGAAACACGGCAGCCAATTTGCGCACAGCAAGCTCCCACAAACAACAATGTGATAATGACCAAATCATCTGTTTTAGTGATGTTGCTTGAGGGATAAATATTGGCCAGGGCATTCCATGCAATGGGAGGAATAAGTTCTGTACTGCCAATTTATACTATTAGTAAGAAGGCACAACATACATAATTAGTGCAGTTCAATTTCCAAAAGAATTACTCCACACCCTTCACTCTGCCTGTACTCGGCAGTACGGAGTTACTCCGTACCAGAGAAAAGTTAGGGTGTGATCTGGGGGCGAGTTTCTCATCGATTTCCCCTCCTTCCATAAGAACATAAGAAATAAGAGCAGGAGTAGGCCATACGGCCCCTCGAGCCTGCTCCACCATTCAATAAGATCCTGGCTGATCATCGACCTCAACTCCACTTTCCCGCCCGATCTCCATATCCCTTGATTCCCCTAGAGTCCAAAAATCTATCAATCTCAGCCTTGAATATGCTCAACGACTGAGCATCCACAGCCCTCTGGGGTAGAGAATTCCAAAGATTCACAACCCTCTGAGTGAAGAAATTCCTTCTCATTTCAGTTTTAAACGGCCGACCCCTTATCCTGAGACTATGCCCCCTAGTTCTAGACTCTCCAGCCAGGGGAAACAACCTCTCAGCATCTACCCTGTCAATTCCCCCTCAGAATCTTATATGTTTCAACGAGATCACCTCTCATTCTTCTAAACTCCAGAGAGTATCGGCCCATTCTACACAATCTCTCCTCATAGGACAGCCCTCTCATCCCAGGAATCAATCTTGTGAACCTACAGCAAGGTGGTTCCATTCCTCTTCCGATGACCCATTTGAGATTGCCAATCGTGCATGTGGGAATTGGCAGTCGACCGAGTCCTCCCGTCACCCTTTGGCCACCAGTGCTGCCTCCTTGCTTATGGTCTTCATCATCTTTATTAATTATCTGTGATCGATTTGACTGTCAGGGACAGAAGAAAAGCAGGTTTTACTCCTTAATGTTTGTGTATCACTCGAACCTATTGCAGGTTTATATTGCGAAAAAGAAGCACGGGTTCTCTGCTGGATCCGCGAGGAATCCCGAGGCTGATTAGTTCAGCAGGTTTTTTAAAAAAAGTCATTACAACTGCAAAATTAATTTATTCCCCACGGTAACTGTTTTGTAATTGCACAGCAGTGAGTGATATTTCATTCTTTTTTTTTAAAAAATGTCGGGGGAAGCTCATCAGACCACGTTTCCAGTGAATGTCAGTCCTGGGTCGATGCAAACTTCTGCTGCACGTCTTTTTAAAAATAAGCTAATTCGCTCAGACGTCAGGTTCTGGCAAGGGTCGGAGATGATGCCACTTTTATTTGCATTTCTCTTGCTCACCCCTCTGCCCTCCACACAATCAGCCTGTTCCTTCCATCGTTCAAATCAAAAACGATTTTTTTTGGCCTCCCAATGGAGTGAGATGATTCACCTTTTCGCTGGCCCCAGCCCCCCTTCCCTGTAGTGTGTACAGCAGGCACATCATTCCGTTTGCAACAGGCCTTTCTTTCTGTGGATCTGTTCACGGACATTTTCTTTTGTCCTGCTAGTTTAATTTGAAGGTGAATTCATGTAATAATAGTCTCCCCCGCAGCTGGAACAACTTCAGCGAAGCTTTTTGCATAACAAACGTCCCAAGATACCTCACGGGAAATCAGAGCCACTGAGTAGAAGTGAGAGAGAAGTTACTGGAGGTATCAAAAAAAAGAAGACTTGCATTTATATAACACCTTTCACATCCTCAGGACGTCCCAAAGTGCTTTACAGCCAAGGAAGTCGTTTTTGAAGTGTAGTCCTGTTGTAATGCAGGAAACGCAGCAGCCAATTTGCGCACAGCAAGCTCCCGCAAACAGCAATGTGATAATGACCAGATAATCTGTTTTAGTGATGTTGGTTGAGGGATAAATATTGGCCCCAGGACACCGGGGAGAACTCCCCCTGCTCTTCACCAAAATAGTGCCGTGGGATCTTTTACGTTCACCCGAGAGGGCAGGCGGGGCCTCGGTTTAACATCTCATCCAAAAGATGGCACCTCCGACAGTGCAGCACTCCCTCAAGATTTTAATATTCTCATCTTTGTTTACAAACCTGGGGATGAGAGGGTTGTCCTATGAGGAGAGATTGAGTAGATTGGGCCAATACTCTCTGGAGTTGAGAAGAATGAGAGGCGATCTCATTGAAACATATAAGATTCTGAGGGGGATTGACAGGGTAGATGCCGGGAGGTTATTTCCCCGGGCTGGAGAATCTAGAACTAGGGGGCATAGTCTCAGGATAAGGGGTTGGCAATTTAAAACTGAGATGAGGAGCAATTTCTTTACTTAGAGGGTTGTGAATCTTTGGAATTTTCTACCCCAGAGGGTTGTGGAGGCTCAGTCATTGAGTATATTCAAGACTGAGATCGATAGATTTTTGGACACTAAAGGAATCAAGGGATATGGAGATCGGGCGGGAAAGTGGAGTTGAGGTCGAAGATCCAGCTATGATCTTATTGAATGGCAGAGCAGGCTCGAAGGGCCATATGGCCTACTCCTGCACCTAATTCTTATGTTCCTATCCCTTCATGGCCTCGCCCCTCCCTATCTCTGTAACCTCCTCCAGCCCTACAACCCTCAGAGATCTCTGCGCTCCTCCAATTCTGGCCTCTTGCGCATCACCCGATTTCCATCGCTCCACCATTGGCAGCTGTGCCTTCAGCCACCTGGGCCCTAAGCTCTGGAATTCCCTCCCTAAACCTCTCCGCCTCTCTCTGCTCCTTCAGGACGTTCCTTAGAACCTGGCTCGTTGACCCAGCTTTTGGTCACCTGTCCTAATATCTTCATTATCTGGCTCGGTGTCAAAATTTTTGTTTGGTAATCGCTCCTGTGAAGTAACTTGGGACGTTTAACTGCATCAAAGGCGCTATATAAATGCAAGTTGTTGTTGTTATTATAACAATTCCTGTGGCTTGTGTCGTGTAAGGCCGTCAATTTGAGTTTGATGACGAGCAGCGTTACAGGGACTGTGGCTGCCTTGAACTCATTTCACTTGGACTCTGACAGCCATCAGAGAAAAGGGACCTCCCATCCTAAATGATAAGAACTGGTGCCATCCCACTATGACATCTGCTCTGCATGCCGCAATTTCTTCACTGGCCAGATGGAGTTGTTCCTGCTCATAAACTCTCAAAGTTTTTTTGGTCCTGTCAATTAGATTGTTACTTCATCAATAATTTGCAACTGGGCGCCATAGAAACGTGGAAAAATAGGAGCAGGAGTCGGCCATTCAGCCCTTCGAGCCTGCTCCGCCATTCAATATGATCATGGCTGATCCTCTATCTCAATACCATATCCCCGCTCTCTCCCCAGACCCCTTGATGCCTTTTGCGTCTAGAAATCTGTCTATCTCCTTCTTAAGTATATTCAGTGACTTGGCCTCCACAGCCTTCTGTGGTAGAGAATTCCACAGGTTCACCACCCTCTGAGAGAAGACATTTCTCCTCATCTCAGTCCTAAATGTCCTACCCCGTATCCTGAGACTGTGACCCCCTCGTTCTAGACCCCCCAGCCAGGGGAAACATCCTCCCTGCATCCAGTCTGTCTAGCCCTGTCAGAATTTTATACGTTTCAATGAGATCCCCTCTCATTCTTCTAAACTCTAGTGAATACAGGCCTAGTCGACCCAATCTCTCCTCATACGACAGTCCTTCCATCCCAGGAATCAGTCTGGTGAACCTTCGCTGCACTCCCTCTATGGCAAGTATATCCTTTCTTTGGTAAGGAGACCAAAACTGCACACAATACTCCAGGTGTGGTCTCACCAAGGCCCTGTACAACTGTAGTAAGATATCCTTGCTCCTGTACTCAAATCCTCTTGCAATGAAGGCCAACATACCATTTGCCTTCCTAACTGCTTGCTGCATCTGCATGTTTGCTTTCAGTGACTGGTGTACAAGGACACCCAGGTCCCTTTGTACATCAACATTTCCCAATCTATCACCATTTAAATAATACTCTGCCTTTCTGTTTTTCCTACTGAAGTGGATAACTTCACATTTATCCACGTTATACTGCACCTGCCATGTATTTGCCCACTCACTCGACTTGTCTAAATCGCCAGAAAGAGAGCTTTCAGTTCCAGCAGTGAGGTTACTGGAAACACCTGATACAAGTGTCACTCCGGCAGTGTTACTGTAATGGAGCTCAAAGCTAAACATTGCGGCCTGGAGTTTCCGCTCGGTCGCACCGTTTCCCCCCCCCCCGCCCCCAGACGCAATTCGCCCGAAATGGGCCAAACCGGCGCAAAAGATCACGGAATTTCAAGCGTTCACTAACTATTCTCCCTATCCCATGCTCAGTCCCTGCTGTGAGGTACTTCGGACCGTTTCACTGTGCGAGCGGGTTATTTTTTGTTATGGGATGTGGGCGTCACTGGCGAGGCCGGCATTTATTGCCCATCCCAGTTGCCCTTGAGAAGGTGGTGGTGAGCCGCCTTCTTGAACCGCTGCAGTCCGTGTGGTGAAGGTGCTCCCACTGTGCTGTTAGGGAGGGAGTTCCAGGAATTTGACCCAGCGACGATGAAGGATCGGTGATATACTGCTACAAGACAAACAAACTGAGCCAATAACTCAACGATATAAATGTCGCGCTCTCACGAATGTGCAATATCAGGTCCATTTGGGAAATACAACTGACATGACAGGATATGAGATTGACGGACTATACTTCATTAATGCACAAATGCCACTTCTGTGAAGGGTATCATGCATTGAAAATTGCTAGTTTGGTTTATTCCTGCTTTCAGTTCCCCGCAGGATCTGCCTGTTCTGTTTTGCGTACCCTGTAACATCACAGTTTTATCATCACTGTAGCTCACTATTATTCAAGGAACCATTGTGCTCCTTCTGACAGTAACTGCTCTGTAAATGGTCTGATTTCCTAGACGTGGGACTTTTTCTTTACAAATTAATTTTTTTGTGGCAAGTATGGGAATACATCTCACAATATTGTTCTTTTCAGTAAAATATTTCGGTGCGCTCCCTTACAGCGCTACCCAGTCTCTTCAAACACACACGTCTTCACTCTGGTGTTGCAAGTCTACTCAAAAACCGTCTGAACAAAAAATCGGAAAACGTTGGGGGGCAAATTGGTCTCGGGCGGGAGCGCACAAAATGGGCGAAGGCGAATCGGCAGCCCGCACAATGGAAAGGAATAATCGGGCGGAGTTCAATACGGGCTGTCGATTCACGAGTGCCCCATTTGCGCTTCTGCCCAAGAGAAATTCCTACCCCTTTGGCTATTGACGTCGGACAGCCTGGAAATGACATTGTGCGCTAAAGCCATACAAACACTGAAAGCAATCGTAGCAAGTTCCTCGATCTGCTATTTTAGTGAAGACATTAACCTGGGAAACTTGACACCAATGTGTTAAATGTGTGCTTGGTGACAATGTTGATGTCAATCTGTCAGCCTCCGTACTATTACTTCAGCTACATTACTCACACCAACAGGACTCCCCGATGTGCTCACAGACAGATGGTGCAGAGGGCTCAGAAGTTGGACTGTTGGTATCCAGAAGACGTGCGCTGTTGCCTTAGGGATTGTCCTACCCTCGGACAATATAGCAAACACAACTGGGGCAATATTAACTTTGTGAGATGAATGGGCAATACCGAATTGGCCACCCACTTGTTTTTAATTCATTTGTGGGATGTGGGCGTCGCTGGCAGGGCCAGCGTTTATTACCCATTCCTAATTGCCCTCGAGAAGGTGGTGGTGGGCCACCTTATACAACTGCGAGCTGTTAAGAGTCAACCACATTGCTGTGGGCCTGGAGTCACATAGAGGCCAGACCGGGTAAGGACGGCAAATTTCCTTCCCTAAAAGGACATTAGTGAACCAGATGGGTTTTTACAACAATCCAGTAATTTCACAGTCACCATTACTGACACTAGTTTAGTTCTCCAGATTTATTTAATTTAAATTCCCCAGCTGCAATGGTGGGATTTGAACTTATATCTCCGAATCAGTAATACCAGCTCTAGTATTACTAGTCCAGTACCATAACCACTATGCTACATGTACCGCTATTAGCCACCTGGCCATTGAAGTCAATAGAAAGAAAGATCCAGCGGGGTGTATAATGATACAATCACCCGTTTTACACTATCGCCCATCGTTACAAATACCGGCAACATGTTTCAAACTCGTGGGATATAAAATTTATTCAACATGTAGACCTGACCAAAAATTACAGGCGCGAAGACTCATTATGGATCGTGTATATCTCTTTCCCCCGAGGGAACCGAGGCAGGTAATTGGAGTTGAGATGGAGATCAGTCATGATCGAATTGAATGGCGGAGCAGGCTCGAGGGGTTGAATGGCCGACTCCTGCTCCTCTATAATAGATGGTTAAACCTGAAACCATTTGATTCGGGGCAGATGATGTAATAAAGTCTCACCAGGACATCAGAGCTGGTAAAAGAAACGAACAGACTTCATAGTCGTGCTTACGTGAATTATTTTAATTGGTTAGTTTAGTTACATGACTTTGGCATGTTCATTTTGTTACTATGGTTACCAGGGTAATGTTTGTTTAATATCTATGTTTAAAATTAGAGCCAGGCCATTCAAGGGTGATGTCAGGAAGCATTTCTTCACACAAAGGGTAGTGGAAATCTGGAACTCTCTCCCCCAAATTTCAAAACTGAGATTGATAGATTTTTGTTCGGCAAGGGTATTAAGGGTTCCGGAACCTAGGCAGGGTAAACAACGTGAAGATGCAGATCAGCCATGACCTAATGGAATGGTGGAACAGGCTCGAGGGGCACAATGGCCTACTCCTGTTCCTATCTGACTTTGTGTTGAGGAGACAGACTCTTTCTGTGCAAATGTTTAGTTCACGTTGCAGCCCGTGGTCCACACGGGGCTTGTGTGTCCTGGACAACCGGCCCACAAAGCCCAGGCATCTCCGTTGCTACCCGTACTTCCACATTTTACTTACTAGTTTGTCTTCCTTTAACTTCTGAAAGTTTGGAACAGAAGAACATAAGAATTAGGAGCAGGAGTCGGCCATACGGCCCCTTGAGCCTGCTCCGCCATTCAATGAGATCATGGCTGATCTTCGACCTCAGCTCCACTTTCCCGCCCGATCTCCATATCCCTTGATTCCCTTAGGGGTAAAAATTGAGTTGCGCCCCATTTGGGGTGCTAACCTCGCCGGGGTGCGACTTTTAGCGCCCCGAAAAAATTAGCGGCCCCGCGCCGGAACTTCAGTGGTTGCGCCCCAAGAGGGAAGCGGGGCGCAACTGGAAGCAGCCCGCATCCCTCTTGGGGCGCTGCGAGTGAATATCCTGGCGCTACGTGGCGCTGCGGCACGTCGCGCCGCGGTATTGCAGGCCTTCCTCCCCTTCTTAAAGGGGAGGGACCCTGCGCAGCGCGAACCGGGGCCCAGCTGGGCCCCCAGGGATCGGGAGTGCCGGCAAAAGAGCCCGGCACTCAAGAGAAGTGCCGGGCTCTTGGAGCGCAGCCGGCACTTCACGGTGGGGGGGCTTCACGGGGGCCGGGGGCAGGTGCTGGCAGGCGGCCAGCAACAAAAATGGCCGCCTGCCACCTCCGCTTTAAATATCGCCGCCCCGGCCGCACGTACGCCTCCCTGAACCCGTCGGACATAGCGTCTGGCGGTAAATCAGGGGGCGCGACTGAAGATCACGGCCGGGGCGCGAGCGGGGTGCTGCGCACGGCGATGACGTCATCGCCGGCGGCGCAGCGCCACAGGGCGCTACCGGCAGCTAACCTCCCACTAAATTTTTCGGGAGGCGTGGGCGGTGCTGCGCCCGGGCGTTAGCTGCTTTATGCCCCATTAGCGCCCTCTTAAGGCGCTAACGGGAGGCGCAAGCAGCTGAATTTTTCCCCCTTAGTGTCCAAAAATCTATCGATCTCAGCCTTGAATATACTCAACGACTGAGCATCCACAGCCCTCTGGGGCAGAGAATTCCAAAGATTCACCACCCTCTGAGTGAAGAAATTCCTCCTCATCTCAGTCCTAAACGGCCGACCCCTTATCCTGAGACTGTGCCCCCGTAGTTCTGGATTCTCCAACCAGGGGAAACAACCTCTCAGCATCTACCCTGTCAATCCCTCTCAGAACCTTATTTGTTTCAATGAGATCACCTCTCATTCTTCTAAACTGCAGAGAGTCTCGGCCCCAGAGAGGAAAGGGTCGTTCATGGTGCTATTGCCAAATCAGAACATCAAGCTCTGTTGGCATCAGCGACTAGAAATATACGCAAATTGGTGGGAACAGGGATTTAAACTTCAAATGTGGCCTCCGAAGCTCTTTGCATGCCCCGCTGAGGAATCAATTCCTTGGGTCCCTCCTGATTCAATGCATTCTGAAATGCCATATAATGCAGTATTGCCCATTATCACAGAGGGTTAAACAATGCCAGGCTTGGCTTAAAACCAACTTCACCCCAAGTTCAATCTGCCTGAAACAGTCAGTTCAAAAGAAACTTATTTTATCGCTCAAGATGCTCTAAGATTTATAAAGTGCTTCCTCCCCCCTCCCTGAAATGTGAAGATAAGGGAGCCTTAGCGCATTAACATTTCCAGATGGGGAAAGATTCAGCTACTCAATCAAGTATTTATCAGTCATGGCGACATCCATAATCATGACCCCAGCTCTGTACATGATGTACCGAAGCCTTTTAACCAAGCTTTGATCTGAAAGTCATTTGGCCCAGGTATGAGACATCACGATGGAGAATGTTTCTGGCCGGCAAATTCAATCCTTTACTTGGAATGTGGGTCGAATAAACATAAATAGAAACAACACGTTTTGCTACACACTCCGACCATAACTAGACTTTTCTAATATATCGGTGAGAGCTTGCAAGAAAAGAATAAACTTTGTGTATTTTTCCCTTGGCTCAGTTCATAGCAGTCTTGCATCGGAGGGAAGTAAGGAAGGAGGGAGGGAGGGAAGGAAGACTTGTGTGTGTGTATATATATATATATATATATATACACACTTACCTACAATTATATATAGATAGAGCGCCTTTCACAACCTCAGGATCTCCCAAAGTGTTTTACAGCCAATAAAATACTTTTGAAATGTAGTCACTGTTGTAAGGTAGGAAACACAAACAGCAATGAGATAAATAACCAGATAATCTGTTTTAGTGATGTTGGTTGAGGGATAAATGTTGGCCAGGACACCGGGGAAAATTCCCCTGGTCTTACTTCGAAATAGTGTCACGGGATCTTTTACGTCCACCTGAGAGGGCCGACGGGGCCTCGGTTTAAAATCTCTTTTGAAAGACAGGCACCTCCGACAATGCAGCACTCCCTCAGTACTGCACTGGGAGTGTCAGCCTAGGTTATGTGCTCAAATCTGAACCCACTTGACCCAAGTGTGGACTTGCACCCATAACCTTCGGATTCAGGGGCGAGAGCCTTACCACTGAGCCACGGCTGACAATGCCCCTCTATCGTCACAATTCTGCCCCTTAGCCCATTTAAATAATGTCCCGGTAAGCCTCAGTGTAAGAAGGTGGAGTTCACCTGGTGTCCTGGTCAACATTTCATCCGCAATCAACATGGTCCAAAAGTGATAAATTGGTCATTCACTACATTGCTGTCTGTGAGATCTTGCTGTGCGCATATTTGCGGCCACGGATGCCTATATAAGCAGTTCCTGCACTTGGAAAACTATTATTCTATCTGAAGTGCTTTGTGATGTTTCCGAGAGATGTGATAAAGTGCTGCACGAAGGCAAATCTTTATTTCTTACACAATCCCAATTGGAAACATAGCAGGAGACAACTGGAAAAGGTCATGTTTCGCTGATTATAGGAATAAAGCATAATCCACTAAGTATGTCCTCAAGTCAATTTGGACTGATACTTGCTACCCCCATCATTCATTTTGAAGGAAGCAATTACTAGACCGAAATCTGGAAGCTAAAATCCCTCATTCCAACCATGGCTTTCCTCCTTAAAAGATTGAAAGAAATGACATGCTTTTATTTGGCGTCTTTCATGACCTCAGTACTCATGGCTCTGTCAATGCTTCCATTTCTAGAGCGATTTTCACGACCTCAGGACATCTCAAAGCACTTGACTGCCAATGAAGTACTTTTTGAAGTGTAGTCACTGTTGTAATGTAGGAAACGTGGCAGCCAATTTGCACACAAACAGCAATGAAATAAATAACTAGAAAATCTTTTTCAGCGCTGAGGGATTACTCTTCTGCGCTTCTTTGGCGTGTCAGCCGTTGCTCAGTAGGTAGCACTCTCGCTCTGAGTCTGAAGGTTGTGGGTTCAAGTCCCACTCCAGTAGACCTGAGCACAAAAATCTAGGCTGACACTCCAGTGCAGTACTGAGGGAGTGCTGCACTGTCGGAGATGCCATCTTTCAGATGAGACATTAAACTGTAGGCCCCGTCTGCCCTCTCAGATGGACGTAAAAGATCGCGTGGCACTATTCGATAGAAGAGCAGCGAAGATATCCCCGGTGCCCTGGCCAATATTTATCTCTCAATCAACATCACTAAAACAGATTGTCTGGTCATTATCATATTGCTGTTTATGGGAGCTTGCTGTGCGCAAATTGGCTGCCGCGTTTCCCACATTACAACAGTGACTACACTTCAAAAGTACTTCATTGGCTGTAAAGCGCCTTGGGACGTCCGGTGGTCTGTCTTTTTCTTTGAAATAAAGCCAGGGGATTTTTTACATCCACCTGAGAGGTCAGACTAAATTTAACATCTCAGCACCTCAGACAGTGCAGCACCTCAGACAGTGCAGCACCTCAGACAGTGCAGCACCTCAGACAGTGCAGCACCTCAGACAGCGCAGCACCTCAGACAGCGCAGCACCTCAGACAGTGCAGCACCTCAGACAGTGCAGCACCTCAGACAGCGCAGCACCTCAGACAGTGCAGCACCTCAGACAGTGCAGCACTCCCTCAGACAGTGCAGCACCTCAGACAGTGCAGCACCTCAGACAGTGCAGCACCTCAGACAGTGCAGCACCTCAGACAGTGCAGCACTCCCTCAGACAGTGCAGCACCTCAGACAGTGCAGCACCTCAGACAGTGCAGCACCTCAGACAGTGCAGCACCTCAGACAGTGCAGCACCTCAGACAGTGCAGCACCTCAGACAGTGCAGCACCTCAGACAGCGCAGCACCTCAGACAGTGCAGCACCTCAGACAGTGCAGCACCTCAGATAGCGCAGCACCTCAGACAGTGCAGCACCTCAGACAGTGCAGCACTCCCTCAGACAGTGCAGCACCTCAGACAGTGCAGCACCTCAGACAGTGCAGCACCTCAGACAGTGCAGCACCTCAGACAGTGCAGCACTCCCTCAGACAGTGCAGCACCTCAGACAGTGCAGCACCTCAGACAGTGCAGCACCTCAGACAGTGCAGCACCTCAGACAGTGCAGCACTCCCTCAGTACTTACTACACTTGCGTGTCAATGTCAGTCACAGGAACCTGTGACATTTCCATGGTGATGCAATCCACTCAATGATGCGCACCTCAATCATATTTGATTGTTTCAAAATTATTTGAAAGCTTATTTGCTGCACCATCTGTGCTCACCAAAGACGTATTGTTAATATTAGGGAATATCTTTTGGGTGCAAGAGGCATTCAGAACTATAGAAGCCCCACTGAATATTACACGTAGTGAGGATGTTTCCACTTGTGGGGGAGTCCAAAACCAAGTGCCATCAGTATAAGATAGTCACCAATTAATCCAATAAGGAATTCAGGAGAAACTTCTTTACCCAGAGAGTGGTGAGAATGTGGAACTCGCTACCACAAGGAGTAGTTGAGGCGAATAGTATAGATGCATTTAAGGGGAAGCTAGATAAACACATGAGGGAGAAAGGAATAGAAGGATATGTTAATAGGGTGAGATGAAGAGGGGTGGGAGGAGGCTCGTGTGGAGCACAAACACCGGCACAGAATGGTCTGTTTCTGTGCTGTCGACTCGATGTGTTATGCGTTCAATGAAAAGAAACACTTTTTTTTTAAGGATTTTTTGTGAAGTTGGTAAATGGATATTTAATCATGTGACAATGTTTCATTGTGTTGTACTGTCGGATGTACAATAAGATTTATTTGGCACGGTTCCGAGATCACGGTGTTGATTTGAAAGCACATCCTAGAAAGAACTGGCACCTGATGGGATGTTGGTTGATAGGGCTTCCTGATCTGTGCTCTGTAAAATTCTGTGTAATTCTACTCAGACCTCTACTGACAATGTAAATCCTGAACGTAAACATTTAGTTCGTGTTTAATCTCAGCGTGGGTCATTCATCGAGTCTGATGTAGCTTTAAAATAACCAGACAACTGGTGCATTTGATTAACATTTGGCTCATTATGTACTATGTGTAATAAATGAACAGAAAAATCACTGCCTGGAAGAAAGAATGGAATGCCGAGGGCCCAGATGTTGCTTTGGATATGCCCCACTGTCCTTTTACCTTCAGTAACGGAGTTTGAATCTAATCCAGACTGGGGAGAGATGGGCGAAGTCTTCGTTATGCTGAAACTTTCCAGGAAATTCCAGGACCCTACACCCAGCGGGAACTGTCCCACTAATTGGGGCAGAAGAGAGGAAGCTTTACTCTGCATCCCGCATTTCCAGACTGGACCGAGCAGTTCCCCATCCTTAAGCACCACATCTGTTAGCGTCAGGGGGACATCCGTCCGTCGGTTCGCCCCTCGCCCCCCCCTCCAAGAAAAGATTAAGGTCTCGGCTGAGGCATGTTCCGATGCACGTTGAAAAGAGTGAGCCTGAGTGGGGTAGGTATTCCTGACCCGATTTAAATTAAAAATTGAGCTCATTGTTTCATAGCACACCAATAATTGAAAATTATATCCAACAGTTGTAGCAAAAATAATTACTCTCTCGTGACACAGGTGGTCCTAATTATTTATTTATATTGAAAAACCAATTATCACTTTAGTAAAGCGAGACTTGTCCTGGAAAATGAGGCAGAATTTTCACACACAGAAAGAAGAAATATTACACTGAAACATGTCTGTACTCAAAATTTGCTCTCACTTGTGAAGAGTAAATGTTTACAATACAATACAACAACTTACATTTATGTAGCGCCTTTAACCGAGTAAGGCGCTTCGCAGGAGCGATTATCAAACAAAATTTGACACCGAGCCACACAAGGAGACATTAGGACAGGTGACCAAAAGCTTGGTAATCCCCTCGGATGTCAAGGGGAGGTGGCTAGACACTCTCTTGTTGGAGGTGGACATTGCCTGGCCCATAAATTGACAACCTCACAAAGAAAAGCCACAAGGAGTGTGTGCAGGGCATTTTAGTTCGAGAAATCATTTTAAATTTTAGTTTTGGTCTTGGCTCTGGACTTCAAGCTTTGTACATACTCCGTGGAAAATAAGAGTCTGAATGGGGTAGAGGAGCAAAGGGAGCCAGAGGGACAGATTCACAAATCAGTAAAAGTAGGTCAACAAGGCCATAAATATTTCAAACAAAGCACTGGGGTTCCAGAGCGGTTATGTTAACCATGTATTGAACCTTGGTTAAACCACACTTGGACTACTGTGCACAGTCCTGGTCTCCGGCACAGGCACGATGGGCCGAATGGCCTCCTTCTGTGCTGTATCATTCTATAATTCTATGATTCTTTTTCCCACAGCCATAGAATTGTTGAGTATCCTATAGTGAGAGCTCAGTGTATTTGGGAATTCAGTGAGAAGGATCTGACCTGGAAAGATTGGTTTCACTATTTATTGGTTTCAAGTGTCAGCAGTGACTCAGTGGATAGCTCTCTCACCTCTGAGTCAGAAGGTTGTGGGTTCAAGTCCCACTCCAATGAGGCCCATAATGGTTCTTGTGAGAAGTGGATTACTCTTTTAACTGGTTCAGTGTGTATTATATATATGTAGTACATGGACTGCATGCCTCTGGCGTTATGCTGCAAGTGTCAACTGTGGCTCAGTGGGTAGCACGCGTGCCTTCTAACTCTGAAGGTTATGGGTTCAAGTCCACTGCAGGGACTTGAGCACAAAAATCCAGGCTGGCTGTGCAGTGCTGAGGGAGCGCTGCACTGTTAGAGGTGCCATCTTTCAGATGAGACATTAAACCAAGGACTTGTCTGCCCTCTCAGGTGGACGTAAAAGATCCCACGGCCACTATTTCGAAGAAAAGCAGGGGAGTTATCACTGGTGTCCTGGCCAATATTTATCACTAAAAAACAGATTATCTGGTCATTATCACCTTGCTGTTTGTGGGAGCTTGCTGTGCCCCAAATTGGCTGTGGTGTTTCCTACACTTCGAAAGTACTTCATTGGCTGTAAAACGTTTTGGAACGACTGGTGGTTGTGAAAGGCGCTATAGAAATGCAAGTCTTTCTTTCTTTTTCATTTGTGTTCTGATGCCGAATCAATAATTAAGAACACTTGGCTAACACAGGTCTTTAGACAGTGGACAATACTACTGTTTAACCTGAGAAAAGGCCAGTTTTCCTGAACAGCACAGCCTGCACGCAATGGGAATGCAGCAAACGAGCTGGGGGCCCCTTTCAGGAAGTAATTGTTTCTAATGAGAGCTTTATTTTTTATTATTGCCGGTTTGAATCAGGAGAACGGCTCATTAGAGATGGGAGCTTCACTTCGGAACTGGTAGAACGGAACCACCAAGCATTTTATACGTGAACTCTGCTCCTCTCCCAATTCTCCTCTCCTCCGTTCAGCGCACTTGTAGCTTGTCCAGGTTTGCACCTGCAGGACTGCCCGTCATTTCCGAACTTGGAGCAGCTAAGACCAGTTTGAACTGAACCAAGGCTGGCTCTTCATTCTGTGGAATTGTCTAACACGGGCACTGCACATTTCAGAAACGCGTAGAAACCTGGAGGCAGACCAGTGTGGCGAAATGTTTCTGATTTCCCTCCTTCCGCGCCCCCCCCCCCCCCCCGCCAATACCCATGTCGCCGAATGGTGGGGTGTGGTCTCAGAATCTCAGCCATATCCAAGGAGGAGTTACCAAAGAGAAAGAAACTACAACAACAACTGCCACATATATATAGCTCCTTTAACATAATAAAACGTCCCAAAGCGCTTCACAGGAGTGACTATCAAAGAACGTTGGGCACCAAGCCGCATAACGGAGATATTAGGACAGGGAGGTGGGTTTTAAGATGCGTCTTAAAAGGAGGAGAGAGAGGCGGAGAGGTTTAGGGAGGGAATTCCAGAGCTTGGGACCCAGGCAGCTGAAGACACGGCCACCAATGGTGGAGCGATTCAAATCGGGGATACTCAAGAGGCCAGAATTGGAGGAGCGCAGAGATCTCGGAGGGTTGTGGGGCTGGAGGAGGTTACAGAGATAGGGAAGGGTGAGGCTGTGGAGGGATTTGAAAACAAGGGTGAGCATTTTAAAATCGAGGCATTGCCGGACAGGGAGCCAACGAAGGTCAGCGAGCACAGGGGTGATGGGTGAACGGAGCTTGTGGTGAAGGTGCTCCCACAGTGCTGTTAGGGAGGGAGTCCCAGCATTTTGACCCAGCGACGATGAAGGATCAGCGATATATTTCCAAGTGAGGATGGTGTGTGACTTGGAGGGGAACTTGGAGGTGGTGGTGTTCCCATGCGCCTGCTGCCCTTGTCCTTCTAGGTGGAAGAGGTCGTGGGTTTGGGAGGTTCTGCTGAGGAAGCCTTGGTCAGTTGCTGCAGTGCATCTTGTCGATGGTTCACACTGCAGCCATGGTGCACCGGTGGTGGAGGGAGTGAATGTTTAAGGTGGTGGATGGGGTGCCAATCAAGCGGGCTGCTTTGTCCTGGATGGTGTCGAGCTTCTTGAGTGTTTTTGGAGCTGCACTCATCCAGGCAAGTCAGAGGATGAGCCACTCACCATATTCATTCTATGTGACAGATTTCCGAGATGCGATTGGACACGGCATAAAGCCAGTCTTTGCTCCTTGACTAGGACAAGGAACGTTGCAACAAAAAAAACCTCCAAAAATATGAGCGAAAATCCAAAGTAGTCTGGGTCATCCTCAACAAAAGCACACGCAAACATGCAGTCTGCGAAAGACACTTTCTTTTAAGCTTTCGTACCACATTTAATCATTTATTTTAACAAAAAAAACACTCAGGAAATGGTCTCCAGATGCCACACACTGTGTGACATGACAGCTTTTGCAAGCCAAGTGGTGCAACAGCTGGTCCGTCGACACTCCACGCCCCCGGGCCAACACACTTTCAATGAGCACCCCCCCCCCCACCCCCCCGCCCCCCCACCTCCTGCCCCGCCAGACTCAGGGAAGGGAGCAGGCAAGCAGCGGAGAGATCACAACGTGCTTTACAACACAGTAACCAGGACAACAAGCTGTTAAAAAGCTGTTAATAAGAGACTGGTGTTTTGGGGAGGTCCGCGGCCGGGTGTTAATTTGTTCCGATGTGACCTCAAGCTAACCCCAAAGATGTGGAACCAGGAATTAATGTCAGGCCTGATGTGATTAACGATCTCGCACCACAGCGGTGGCAAGTCTGGCTCTACCGGACCGCCAGCACAGAGACAGGGCACAGGGACAGGGCACAGGGGCAGGGCACAGGGACAGAGCACAGGGACAGGCCATAGGGGCAGGGCACAGGGGCAGGGCATAGGGACAGGGCACAGGGACAGAGCACAGGGACAGGGACAGGGCACAGGGGCAGGGCACAGGGGCAGGGCACAGGGGCAGGGCACAGGGACAGAGCACAGGGACAGGGCACAGGGACAGGGCACAGGGACAGGGCACAGGGACAGGGCACAGGGACAGGGCACAGGGGCAGGGCACAGGGGCAGGGCACAGGGACAGAGCACAGGGACAGGCCATAGGGGCAGGGCACAGGGGCAGGGCATAGGGACAGGGCACAGGGACAGGGCACAGGGACAGGGACAGGGCACAGGGGCAGGGCACAGGGGCAGGGCACAGGGGCAGGGCACAGGGACAGGGCACAGGGACAGGGCACAGGGGCAGGGCACAGGGACAGGGCACAGGGGCAGGGCACAGGGACAGGGCACAGGGACAGGGCACAGGGACAGGGACAGGGCACAGGGACAGGGACAGAGCACAGGGACAGGGCATAGGGGCAGGGCACAGGGGCAGGGCACAGGGGCAGGGCACAGGGACAGAGCACAGGGACAGAGCACAGGGGCAGGGCACAGGGACAGGGCACAGGGGCAGGGCATAGGGACAGGGCACAGGGACAGGGCACAGGGGCAGGGCACAGGGACAGGGCACAGGGACAGGGCACAGGGACAGAGCACAGGGACAGAGCACGGGGACAGGGCACGGGGACAGAGCACGGGGACAGGGCACAGGGGCAGGGCACAGAGACAGGGCACAGGGGCAGGGACAGGGACAGGGCACAGGGCACAGGGACAGGGACAGGGCACAGGGCACAGGGACAGGGCACAGGGACAGAGCACAGGGACAGGGCACAGGGACAGGGCACAGGGGCAGGGCACAGGGACAGGGCACAGGGACAGGGACAGGGACAGGGCACAGGGACAGGGACAGAGCACAGGGACAGGGCACAGGGACAGGGCACAGGGCACAGGGGCAGGGCACAGGGACAGAGCACAGCGACAGGGACAGGGACAGGGCACAGGGACAGGGCACAGGGACAGGGACAGAGCACAGGGGCAGGGCACAGGGACAGGGCACAGGGGCAGGGCACAGGGACAGGGCACAGGGCTCAAGCATCTTCCTTCACATTCATTGCTAATTTAAAAAAAAATACTCGTCCAGCCCCTAACCAAAATTCAATTGTAAACTACTTTTATTGCTAAACTGTTAGAGAGAAAGAGAAAGAGAGAGGGAGTGAAAGGAAGGAGAGAGAGAGGGAGAGAGAGAAGGATAGTGAAAAAGAGAGAGAAAGAGAGAAAAAGGAGAGAGAGGGAGACAGAGAGAGGGAGAGAGAGGGAGCGAGAGAGAGGGAGGGTGACAGAGAGAGGGTGACAGAGAGAGGGAGGGAGAGGGAGGGAGAGAGAGGGAGGGTGACAGAGAGAGGGAGAGAGACAGAGGGAGGGTGACAGAGAGAGGGAGACAGAGAGAGGGAGAGAGAGGGAGGGAGAGAGAGGGAGGGAGACAGAGAGAGGGAGACAGAGAGAGGGAGAGAGAGGGAGAGAGACAGAGGGAGGGTGACAGAGAGAGGGAGACAGAGAGAGGGAGAGAGAGGGAGGGAGAGAGAGGGAGGGTGACAGAGAGAGGGAGAGAGAGGGAGGGTGACAGAGAGAGGGTGACAGAGAGAGGGAGGGAGACAGAGGGAGGGAGACAGAGAGAGGGAGAGAGAGGGAGGGTGACAGAGAGAGGGTGACAGAGAGAGGGAGGGAGACAGAGGGAGGGAGAGAGAGGGAGGGTGGCAGAGGGAGGGTGACAGAGAGAGAGAGAGAGAGAGGGTGACAGAGGGTGACAGAGAGAGGGAGACAGAGAGAGGGAGGGAGACAGAGGGAGGGAGGGAGAGGGAGGGTGGCAGAGGGAGGGTGACAGAGGGAGGGTGACAGAGAGAGAGAGAGAGAGAGGGTGATAGAGAGAGGGTGGCAGAGAGAGGGAGACAGAGAGAGGGAGGAGAGGAGGGTGACAGAGAGAGGGAGACAGAGAGAGAGTGACAGAGAGAGGGAGACAGGGAGAGGGAGAGAGAGAGTTGCAGCATATTCATTGGCCAGTTAACTCTCCCAAACAAAGTACTTGCACTATCTGGAGCATCTTTCACATTCCCAGGACATTCTGCTAATATCAGGAACTAGAGATATTCAAATTAGCGGGAACTTGGATTTAAACTGTGCCCAAACATCCCACAAAAGCAGGCTTGGCCTTTTCTGTTCGGCTCCTTTCCCGCTCCCCACAGTGAGCAGCTTCAGAGTTTTGGCGGAAGCTTGGAGCGGATTATCCCCCAGCACGTGCAGAAATGATTTGCGACGCTGAGACCGCAGAAAGAAAACTACTTCAGAGCAAAAATAAATAAATAAATAAATGGTGGGAGTTTAATCCCCAGATTATAAATTAAAGTTTCAGGAAACTCCGAGTGGAAATCATTGAACAAACTCAAGCTCACAGGAACTGAAAAAGGGCCGTTTGACACATCACGGTCGCTCCTTCCATGACACGTGTACAATGTGTCCCATCATCAATTCCAGCCCACTTAATTTCATCTCCTGACAAAGCTTTGCAGTGGCTCTCCGTCATCTTCTGAGGTAATCAAGTGAGACAGTGGATTTCCTGTCCATTCTGCAACTCTACTCTTCAATTCAGGCTGATTCCTTTTCACAAGGGAAATTTCCCCAAGTCTCAGCTTACAGAAAGCAGAATCAGATTTTTCTTGTAATGAATAATAAATAGAATTCTCCACCCCTAATTTCCCCCCCCCCCCCACTTTTAGCTCCGCGCCCCCAGTTCGTCTGCCAGCATCCGTTTGATTTCTGAAGACGGGATTTGTATGGTGTTACGAACAATGTTCCCTATGAGCTGCGCTTTGTTCTTAGTGCACGGTCCCTTTAAATTTCCGTGCGCGGTCCCTTTAAATTTCTGCACGCACGCGGTATTTACAATGGGGAAGCTGGTGGGCGGGCCTGCGCGGGATCTTTCCCATTGCTGCATGGCCGCGCAGCTTAGAGGGAACATCGATTACAAAGTACGAAGAGCGCTGACACAGGCCATTCGGCCCAACTGGTCCGTGCCGGTGTTTCTGCTCCACACGAGCCTCCTCCCACCCCATCAACATATCCTTCTATTCCTTTCTCCCTCAAACAGCATTTCGACTGCTCGAACATCATGCTGTCTTTTCCTCTTAGTTCACTGGTGTGCGACAGCACTGGAACTCCTCTCCTGACTAATAGCCCCCCCGCCAGCTCCAATCAGGTGACCACCCGAGATGGCAAAATGCAAGCCATTAACAGGCGGATGCAGAGGTGTGCTTGAGGGGGATAGAAAAGGATCTCCTGTGGTCTATTGCCACTGGGTGTCCCAACCATTGGCAAGTTGCATCAAACGGAAAACAAAATGTGAGCTGCAGAGAAGACCAGGAAATTGGGAGGCTTGTTAGTACCCGCTTCAAATTATTGTTGGCAGTCTTAGCGGACGGACATGTTGCCTTGTCTGCTGTTTGAACACAGGTTGCCCTGTTCATCTTAACTGGGTTTATGAAGCCACTAACAATGTCGACAGAGGAATGTCACACAAATGGGTTAAGCATTCACCCGCTAACATCCTTTCCAGGCTACAGTACTTTCTTGCTGAGGGCCGATATACAAAACTCTTGACAATTCTACAACTTATTGGGGACATGTTATTGGAGCAACGCGTCATAAGAACATAAGAATTAGGAGCAGAAGTAGGCCATTCGGCCCCTCGAGCCTGCTCCACCATTCAATGAGATCATGGCTGATCTTCTACCTCATTTCCACTTTCCTGCACTATCCCCATATCCCTTGATTCCCTTAATATTCAAAAATCTATCGATCTCCATCAGCCATGGCTCAGTGGGCAGCTCTCTTGCCTCGGAGTCAGAAGGTTGTGGGTTCACAGTCTCACTCCAGAGACTTGAGCACAAAATCCAGGCAGGCACTTCCACTGCGGTACTGAAGGAGTGCTGCATTGACGGAGGAGCGGTCTTTCGGACGAGATTCGTCTGCCCTCTCTGATGGGCATAAACGAATAATGGTTCTATGGTATTACAATAGAAATAAAGAACAAACCTGCATTTATACAGCACTTTTCACGACCTCAGGACGTCGCAAAGCGCTTTCCAGCCACAGTAGCACTTTTAGAAGTGTTGTCGCTGTTGTAATGTAGGAAAAGCTGCAGCCAATTGATGCACAGCAAGCTCCCACAAACAGCAATGTGATAATGATCGGATAATGTGCTTTTTTAATAGTGATGTTGATTGAGGGATAAATATTGGTCACGACACCGGGGAGAACTCCCCTGCTCTTCTTCGTAATAGAGGCCGTGGGATCTTTTACGTCCACCTGAGGGGGCAGACGGGGCCTCGGTTTAACGTCTCATCCGAAAGACGGCCCCTCCAACAGTGCAGCGCCCCCCTCAGCACTGCGCTGGAGTGTCAGCCTAGATTGTGCTCATTCGTGTGCGAAGGCTGTGATTTATGACACTACCAGTAAATCAGTGCTGTCATGTGATGAAAGCCCCCAACAGTTAGCAACCCTACAGCACACCCCAAAGAACAATCTTGTTCTATTGTCCATATGTAAAATTATAGCAACAACAACTTGTATTTATACAGCGCCTTTAACTGTAGTAAAATGTCCCAAGGCGCTTCACAGGAGCGATTACCAAACAAAATTTGACACCGAGCCACATAAGGAGATATTAGGACAGGTGACCAAAAGCTTGGTCAAAGAGGTAGGTTTTAATGAGCTTGTTAAAGGAGGAGAGAGAGGCGGAGAGGTTTAGGGAGGGAAATTCCAGAGCTTAGGGTCCAGGCGGCTGAAGGCACGGCCGCCAATGATGGAGCGATTAAAATCGGGGGATGCGCAAGAGGTCAGAATTAGAGGAGCGCAGAGATCTCGGAGGGTTGCAGGGCTGGAGCAGATTACAGAGATAGGGAGGGGCGAGGAGGCCAAGGAGGGATTTGAAAACAAGGATGAGAATTTTGAAATCGAGGCGTTGCTGGACCGGGAGCCAGTGTAGGTCAGCGAGCACAGGGGGTGATGGGTGAACGGGACTGGGTGCGAGTTAGGATACGGGGGGGGGCCGGGGCGGGAGGGTTTTGGATGAACTGAAGTTGACGGAGGATGTAAGGCGGGAGGCCGGCTAGGAGAGCGCTGGCTGAGCAAACGAGTTCAGATTGACCCTCACTGTGACCGGCTCCGTCAGTAAGGGCCGAGCTTCAGAACCCTCGGGAGGAAGGGGCTTCCCCCTTATCCCGATTCAGGAGCAATTCTACTGCAACAGCTGTAAATATAGCAATTATAATTACATTCCACGTTATTACAGGCGACTGTGAGAGGAGAGCGACGGAAACACTTGATTACAAGTCAAATTGTGACAAGGGAATGAAGCACCTGAGAGATTTCTTTGAAGCTCAGGGTAAATTGGTCTCTTCTGCCCACTGGTGTATCTTAATAATTGCCAATGTCACAGAGAATCAGAATCTGGACCTCTTTTTATAAGTGCGGAACACCTAATTTCATCTCTAAGGACTGAATGGAACTGCTGGGCACCTTGTTCTTTCAGATCCGATAACCTGGATAAAAGAGGGGGTGGGGGGGGGTGGGGGGGCGGGGGCGGAACAACAAGAATTGAATTTGTGAAAACAAATAGAATTGTCTTGAACAAAAAAATCAATTCGGAACAAAGGCAGACACCAATTCAACCTGTGCAGAGCTCGTGGCGGTCTGATTCCACCTGGTCACACGCTGTCCTCACCGCGGTGATCCCCCATTAGCAGGCACGAACTGGGCTCGCAGAGCCAGCCCCCGGGGTCCGACCGAGCTGCAGTTAACAGGGATGGCAGATGGGGAATCAAGTTGAAGCCGCAATGGCTGCCTCGCTCGACCTAACCCGATGTATTTGGGTACTTCCACGGCCAACGGAAGAGCAAAGTCGCCTCTGCAAAAGCGTCATCTTGTAAATGAAACACATTTTTTTTTAAATAAGCAAAACTATTCCTTCTGGCGAGTGGGTCAATAACCAAAGGTCATAGATATAAATTCAGTGGCAAAAGATCGAGAGGGGAGACGAGGAGAGATTTTTTTCCTCTCGGAGAGTTGTGGGGATCTGGAACGTTCTGCCTAAAAAGGTGGTGGAAGCTGATTCCATCAATACTTTTAAATAGAATCTCTTTGTTTTCTCTCTGTCTCAAATCCAATGATATATTAAAAGGACGTTGATAAAGCTATCCCTATTCATGGAGGGCAGAGGGTTCAGCAGATGGTTGTCACTTTTGTCACAATATGACAATTAAGTGATGGTTAATTTTTAATCAAAAAAAAAAGTACAGTTTATGCCATTGCATCAGCTCTTGGTGAACAAAGATTTGCTCAGAACTTTTTCCAGAAAGCAGTATTCATTAACCCCTTCACTGCTGAAATTACCCTGCCGTTATTTTAATTTGTTTTCAAAAGGCCTCGAAATGATCAACTCTGTTGAAGTAGTGGGCACGGGGAGTGTGGAGCGCTCACACGCTGGTATTTGTATGGTGCAATGTCATCATTCATTTTTGGACAGTTATTAAAAATGATAAACCTTCTGATAGGCCAGGCTTGCAATTCACACACAAAATACTCCTCACGAATGCTCAGCACGAATTCCTGATCATGTCATCTACATGCGGAAAAAAAGTGGTTTCAAAGGGAATGGCTCCCACTTTAATGAATCCAGGTATTGGTTCCTTTGGACAAGTGAACAACACTTTTACATCACTTTGTAATAGGGGTTGCCAACCCTCCAGGATTGGCCTGGAGTCTCCAGGAATAAAAGATTAATCTCCAGAATACTGCCGTGAGCAAAACCCAGGAGAGAAAAAATCAGAGGGGCAATAAAAAACAATTGTTTTTTTTTTCATTATCTTTCAGCACTTTTGTTCATTAGCTATAAAAAAAATATTGGAGATGAGGGAAAAAAAGGGCTGTTTTTGATTGGTTGGAGGCGGGAGGTCATGTGAGGAAACCTCCAGGAATACGTCCAGCCAGAGAGTTGGCGACCCGACTGTGTAATGCTCACCTCACCACCGCCTGATGCTCAGGCACTCTGCATTTCATCTTAATTCGTTCCTCGGCCTGACTGCACGCTAACTACAAATACCCGGGGAATATCCGCGTCTGAAAAATCACCCGGATGGGCTTTTTAACCCAGCTGAACGCGCCACGTGACATCATCAATGAGCGACAGAAGATGACTGCCAGCTTGAGAGAGAGAGCGAGAGAAAACACGCGAGAGAGAGAGAGAGAGAAAACACGAGAGAGAGAGAGAGAAAACACGAGAGAGAGAGAGAGAAAACACGCGAGAGAGAGAGAGAGAGAAAACACGCGAGAGAGAGAGAGAGAGAAAACACGAGAGAGAGAGAGAGAGAAAACACAAGAGAGAGAGAGAGAAAACACGAGAGAGAGAGAGAGAGAAAACACAAGAGAGAGAGAGAGAGAAAACACAAGAGAGAGAGAGAGAGAAAACACGCGAGAGAGAGAGAGAGAGAAAACACGAGAGAGAGAGAGAGAAAACACAAGAGAGAGAGAGAGAGAAAACACAAGAGAGAGAGAGAGAAAACACGAGAGAGAGAGAGAGAAAACACAAGAGAGAGTGAGAGAGAAAACACGCGAGAGAGAGAGAGAGAAAACACAAGAGAGAGAGAGAAAACACGAGAGAGAGAGAGAGAGAGAAAACACAAGAGAGAGAGAGAGAAAACACGCGAGAGAGAGAGAGAGAGAAAACACGCGAGAGAGAGAAAGAGAGAAAACACGAGAGAGAGAGAGAAAAAACGCGAGAGAGAGAGAGAGAAAACACGAGAGAGAGAGAGAAAACACGAGAGAGAGAGAGAGAGAGAAAACACGAGAGAGAGAGAGAGAGCGAGAGAAAACACGCGAGAGAGAGAGAGAAAACACGAGAGAGAGAGAGAGAAAACACGAGAGAGAGAGAGAAAACACGAGAGAGAGAGAGAGAGAAAACACGAGAGAGAGAGAGAGAAAACACGAGAGAGAGAGAGAGAGAGAAAACACGCGAGAGAGAGAGAGAGAGAAAACACAAGAGAGAGAGAGAGAGAGAAAACACGAGAGAGAGAGAGAGAGAAAACACGAGAGAGAGAGAGAGAGAAAACACGAGAGAGAGAGAGAGAAAACACGAGAGATTAAAGGGTAAGACGACACATGATCAGTGGTGTACATTCAAGGAGTTATTTTACAACTTCCAAAAAAAATATATTCCACTGAAAAGAAAAGGGTGTAAAAGAAAGGACAGTCATCCGTGGCTAAGTAAAGAAATTAAGGATAGTATTCGACTAAAAACAAGGGCATATAAGGTAGCGAAATCTAGTGGGAGGACAGAGGATTGGGAAAACTTTAAAAGGCAGCAAAAAATAACAAAAAGATTGATTAAGAAAGGGAAGATAGATTATGAAAGTAAATTAGCAAAAAATATAAAAACAGATAGTAAGAGTTTTTATAGTTATATAAAAAGAAAAAGGGTGGCTAAAGTAAATGTTGGTCCCTTAGAGGATGAGACCGGGAAATTAATGGTGGGAAATATGGAGATGGCAAATACACTGAATGAATATTTTGTATCAGTCTTTACAGTAGAGGACACTAAGAATATCCCAACACTGGACAAACAGGGGGCTATAGGGGGAGAGGAGCTAAACACGATCAAAATCACTAAGGAAGTGGTACTCGGTAAAATAATGGGACTCAAGGCGGATAAATCACCTGGACCTGATGGCTTACATCCTAGAGTCTTGAAGGAAGTGGCGGTAGGGATTGTAGATGCATTGGTAATAATTTTTCAAAACTCCCTGGATTCCGCTAAGGTCCCGGCAGACTGGAAAACTGCTAATGTAACACCCTTATTTAAAAAGGGCAGTAGACAGAAGGCTGGTAACTATAGACCGGTTAGCCTAACATCTGTGGTAGGTAAAATTTTGGAGTCCATTATTAAGGAAACAGTAACAGGACATTTGGATAATCATAATTTAATAGGACAAAGTCAGCATGGTTTTACGAAGGGGAAGTCATGTTTGACAAATTTGCTGGAGTTCTTTGAGGAAGTAACATATAGAGTGGATAAAGGGGAACCAGTGGACGTAGTGTATTTAGACTTCCAAAAGGCATTTGACAAGGTGCCACACAAAAGATTATTGCTTAAGGTAAAAAATCACGGGATTGGGGGTAATATTCTGGCATGGATAGAGGATTGGCTATCTAACAGAAAGCAAAGAGTTGGGATAAATGGTTCATTCTCAGACTGGCAATCAGTAACTAGTGGTGTTCCACAGGGGTCAGTGCTGGGTCCCCAACTCTTTACAATCTATATTAACGATTTGGAGGAAGGGACCAAGTGTAACATATCAAAATTTGCAGATGATACAAAGATGGGAGGGAAAGTAGTGAGTGAGGAGGACATAAAAAACCTGCAAGGGGACATAGACAGGCTAAGTAAGTGGGCAAAGATTTGGCAGATGGAATACAACACTGGAAAGTGTGAGGTGATGCACTTTGGCAGGAAAAATCCTAGAGCAATTTATTATCTTAATGGCAAGAAACTGGAGAGTACTGAAGTGCAAAGGGATCTGGGGGTCCTGGTGCACGAAACTCAAAAGGTTAGTATGCAGGTGCAGCAAGTGATTAAGAAGGCAAATGGAATGTTGGCTTTCATTGCTAGGGGGATAGAATATAAAAATAGGGAGGTATTGCTTCAGTTGTACAAGGTATTGGTGAGACCGCACCTGGAATACTGCATACAGTTTTGGTGTCCTTACTTAAGGAAAGACATCCTTGCTCTCGAGGCAGTGCAAAAAAGGTTCACTCGGTTAATCCCGGGGATGAGGGGGTGGTCATATGAGGAGAGGTTGGGTAGATTGGGACTCTACTCATTGGAGTTCAGAAGAATGAGAGGCGATCTTATTGAAACATATAAGATTGTGAAGGGGTTGGATCGGGTGGATGCGGGGAGGATGTTCCCGATGACGGGTGAGACTAGAACTAGGGGACATAGTCTTAGAATAAGGGGCTGCTCTTTCAAAACTGAGATGAGGAGGAACTACTTCACTCAGAGGGTGGTAGGTCCATGGAATATGCTGCCACAAAAAGCTGTAGAAGCTACATCATTAAATAAATTTAAAACAGAAATAGACAGTTTCCTAGAAGTAAAGGGCATTAAGGGTTACGGGGAGCGGGCAGGAATTTGGACATGAGTCTAGGTTCGGATCGGTCATGGCCCTGTGGGTAGTGGAGCGGGCCCAGGGACCGTGTAGCCTGATTCTGCTCCTATTTCGTGTGTGCAATTCTGTTAGATGCAGGAGATGGTTCTGTGATAGTAGATTGGCGGTTAGGATCAGATCAGCCATGATCTTATTGAATGGCGGAGCAGGCTCGAGGGGCCGATTGGCCTACTCCTGCTCCTATTTCTTGTGTTCTTATGTTCTTATGAGAGAGAGAGAGAGAGAGAAAACACGCGAGAGAGACAGAGAGAGAGAAAACACGCGAGAGAGAGAGAGAGAAAACACGAGAGAGAGAGAGAGAAAACACGAGAGAGAGAGAGAGAAAACACGAGAGAGAGAGAGAGCGAGAGAAAACACGCGAGAGAGAGAGAGAGAGAAAACACGAGAGAGAGAGAGAGAGAAAACACGAGAGAGAGAGAGAGAAAACACAAGAGAGAGAGAGAGAGAAAACACAAGAGAGAGAGAGAGAGAAAACACAAGAGAGAGAGAGAGAGAAAACACAAGAGAGAGAGAGAGAGAAAACACAAGAGAGAGAGAGAGAGAAAATACGCGAGAGAGAGAGAGAGAAAACACGAGAGAGAGAGAGAGAGAAAACACAAGAGAGAGAGAGCGAGAGAAAACACGAGAGAGAGAGAGAGAAAACACGAGAGAGAGAGAGAGAGAAAACACGAGAGAGAGAGAGAGAAAACACGCGAGAGAGAGAGAGAAAACACGAGAGAGAGAGAGAGAAAACACGAGAGAGAGAGAGAGAAAACACGAGAGAGAGAGAGAAAACATGAGAGAGAGAGAGAGAGAGAAAACACGAGAGAGAGAGAGAAAACACAAGAGAGAGAGAGAGAGGGAGAATAAATGAGAGAGAGAGAGACAGACACACACACAGAAACAAGAGATCCCATTTAGGACTTGCCTACAACTTTTGTAGACCCTGCCTAGTGGAAAGAAAGACTTGCATTTCTCCAGCGCCTTTCACGACCACTGGACGTCCCAAAGCGCTTTACAGCCAATGAAGTACTTTTGAAGAATTGTCATCCCTGTTGTAATGTAGGACTGAGTGTAAAATGCCAAACACGGAGTCCTTAAAAGGGCCACGTAGTAAACATGGTGGTAATTAAAACCAATTTTCGTTGGCTCAAGAGAGAGGCATGAATGTTGCTTTTGGTTCCACAAACATCATCCCACCATGTCGCTCCCTCTGCATCTGTCCCCCCCCCCCCCACTTTAAATTAATCTCACGTACATTGCAAATGGGGTTACTGAGAACGTGGGTGCGCGAAAACAAAAAAGGTAAAAAAAAATAATATTAATGCCACTGCACCACCAGAATATTCTTTACCCATGTGCAGTCGGAGGTCATTGTCAGATGCTCTGGAAAAGCTGAAATTATTACCCAGACAGACGTATTTGCAAAACCATGAACTCAGCAGAATTCATCATTTGTCACAAAATCCAGGTCTATTCATTTGCTACTCAATCTATTGACATCCATGTGCGATGTTGATTGCAAGAGTTCTTTGCAAAGGAAATGTATGCATGTTAAAGAAGCAATCACCTCCTGCAGTCTCGGGATCACTTGTAAACCTAGCCTTCAGATTTGCAGTAATAGAGTGACTTGTCGATTTTTTGCTTACATGGACACTATTTTTTTTTTCCCTGCCAGAACGAGGGGTGATAATTGGTAGCCTCTCTGTGTCGGAATAAATTGAGATCACAACCTATTTTTCCTTTTTTTTAAATATAGAAATCACTTCAACCGCCTGGCTACTGACTTTGCGGTAGACTGTTGTGTCACTCACTGCCTGCTTGTTCACCAGTTTCAATCAGAGTCTGTCAAATGTGTCATTTTAAATCATCAGCCAACATCCAGAGGTTATCCAACCCATAGGGATGCATTGTAGGGATTGGTAGGTCTCCTGCAGGAATTGAAAGCTTACTAAATTTGCTAGCGTACCGACTAATGAACACTTGGGAAGGAGTTGCCCTGCGGGTGTATCTTTTTTGGAGGGGTGGAGTTGGGAGGTGTGCCATTTGGAGTCCGGTGGGGGGCAGGGGGAAAGAGGGAGCTTACAGAGCTCCGATCATGATCACCGGTGGAACTGAATGGCTTTTGCATGTTTACATTGGGGGCGAGAGGTCATATTTATTATTACACAGTGAACAACACGGAGACAACAATGTTACGATGCCGGCAATGCTACGATACCATTGTCTTCACCATTATAGATCTTAGCCTGTGCTTGAAGGGGGGTAAATTCAAAACTAATCTACGGAAACAATACTTCAGTGAGTGAGTGGTCAATCTATGGAACAGACTCCCTCGGGAGACAGTGGAAGCAGTTTGTGTTGATTCATTCAACGGCAAATTAGATTAGACACTGTATGAGTAATTGGAGACATGACGTGTGGTGAGTGTAGCGTGCTCGGCAGGAACAGGTGACTTTGGACCTCTGGTTCCCAAAGCTCTTCCCCACTGGGGGTTTTCCTCGCCTCATGTCTGGGTCTGTTGTAGACTCACTGATAGAGATTGATCGCTGTGATTAGTCAACAAGTCAAGTATCATTGTATCATGTGACTACCAGGATGGTAGAAGGCGAACGAGATGGAGCTTTTCACAGCAAGCTCCCACAAACAGCAATGTGATAATGACCAGATAATCTGTTTTATTGATGTTGGTTGAGGGATAAATATTGCCCAGTACACCTGGGAGAACCCCCCTGCTCTTCTTCGAAATAGTGGCCATGGGATCTTTTACGTCCACCTGAGAGAGCAGACAGGGCCTCGGTTTAACATCTCATCTGAAAGACGGCACCTCCGACAGTGCAGCACTCCCTCAGCACTGCACTGGAGTGCAAACCTGGATTATGTGCTCTAGTCTCTGGAGTGGGACTTGAACCCACGACCTTCTGACTCAGAGACAGAGACTGCCATTTTGAATTTGAGGTACCCCGTGCAGCGACACATTCTCAATTAACAAAAAATGATGAGTTATAATAATCTGTGAAAGGACTGGCCATAGCAAAGGGTCTATTAACTCTGTACATTCATTGATCTCTATAAATCTGAGGCGTGACCACAGCATAGCTATCGTCACTGGAAAAGGAATTCCAAGATGGTAGAGTTTGTGACAGTATTGGTCCCTTGGAAGGTTCCCTGGACATCACTGCAACTGCTGGGGATGAACATAAAGTGGAATGGCCACCAGTGACATCTGTGTCCCCAACTAAGTGGAGAGTTATTCCATGCTTGCTTGTACCAAGACTAAAATCTTTTGCAAAGTGTGTATTGACACCATTTTGTCAGCCAATGAGTTGGAGGCGTGGCGGGATTTATGGCCGGACTTACAGCAGAGTCTATTCAAACAGAATCTCTGTGAACTTCAGCAAACAGAACCCATGACCGAAACTGCAGCAAAGTCTCCCGATTATAGCAGGATTATTCCTCCAAAGTTTGCAAATTATGTGCATAAAATCCATCCCAGTCACTTACTCCAGGCGTGATTGACCGGGGAACTACCCAATCATCTCTCCATTCTGGCCCGGACTTGTGGTGTCGCTATAAGCCGTCAAGCTTGTACAGCAGTGGGTAACATTCTAGAAAGCGATAAACTAGCACAAGGTCCAGCATGGTGCAAGCAATAGTGTGAAGCAACTTCCTGCCTCCAACCCAGCTTTAGAACTCACGGCTCGATCCTTTTCTTAGAAGTTCTGCGAGCCTGTGTGCTTCTCTCTAAACGCACCACACTTCTCTCGAATGGGGCTATCAGACTCCAAGCTAAGACTGAAGAGAGAATAAATCTTTTTTCAACACTTGGCATTTCTGGGATTTTATTTCTGGAACAATATGGGCCCACAGAACAGCCCAGAAACAGATTCAATGTAAATCTGACCCCATTTACAAAAATAATATAATGTGTGGCATTTCCTCTTAATGGAAGCCTTCACAGTACCTTTCAATTTGAAATCAGTTGCGATTTGAAAAGGCTTGTGAGGATATCATAGCTGTTCACGTAGACAGTTACAGCAGATTAAATATGCAGGCTCGAATGCAACTAAAAAAACCATGAAAATGAGTTTATAATTTAAAAGTTACCAAGAATGCTAATATTTTCTTTTTAAAAAAAAAATGACTGCACAAGCAATGAGCTGTGAGAAAATAAAAAGGTTACTTTGAAGCTCATTTGAAATGAAATATTGATGCTTCAGTATTCCCAGGTTTTGCCGAATCTCTTTATTAATTAATCCAAGATCTTGAATTTCCCTTTTTATAAAGTTGCAGATGGATTTTGATCATTCACTCGGTGTGCTGGGCATCTGCATTCCTCGCAGAATCCATGTTCAGCAGAATTCGGAGGAGTTCGACATATCAGTGGTCTATGAAACACAAACCAGGCCATCCATCAACCCAGCTTCAAGGTTGACAGATTTCTGTAATGGGCTGAACACAGTTACTGAACAAAAAAAACTTTCAGGAATACGCAACCGAGCGTGACGCTCTCCTGAAATGTGTTTACACAAAACACGGGAGTTGTTTCCCTCCAACGAGCACCAAGGCCTGATTTTTGGACGTCACATTTTGGGTGCAGCCTGAGGTGAATTCAACTTGCGCCAGTGAGAAGTTGATCAATTTAGGAGAAAAGGCACTGGTTCGAACAATTTTTTCACCACACATTTAGGTTTTTCTTCCCTCCAAGTTAGATTTCCATCTTAATCCAGGAAGATTTGCCACAAATCGGTCACTTACGACCATCAGAAGCAGATCCAGGCTTGCGGTACATGGGGCAACCTGTCCGACAGATTAATAGAGGCAAAAATATAGGGCACTGGAACTCTGTAACTGGCTCAGAAGAGAGAAGATGAAGAGAGAGTTTAACTACTTTTTTTTTAATTCATTCATTCATGGGATGTGGGCGTCGCTGGCAAGGCCAGCCTTTATTGCCCATCCCTGAAAGAGAGGATGACCAATGTGTGACACAGACTGCCCAGGGAGATTGGGCAGGTGGATAGCACTGGTAAATTCAAATGGCGGAGAAAGAGGAAGAAATGAGATTGAAGCGTGCAAGGGTAGGGTAGTGGCTATGTTAGTAACACAGAGAAATGGAAGTTCAAATCCCACCAATGACAGTTTGTGAATTTAAATTCAGCTTTAATAAAACATCTGGAAATAAAAGGTAAATACTCTCAAGGGCAGAGAGAGCCAAGCCTCAACTAATGAGCAGCCCAAACTATGCAAGCTAAAATCTTCTTCTTCTTCTTCTTCTTAGGCAGTCCCTCGGAACCGAGGATGACTTGCTTCCACACTAAAAATTAGTTCTCAGGCGACTGATGAGTCCAATGCGGGACCTACAGTCTCTGTCACAGGTGGGGCAGACGGTGGTTGAAGGGGCGGGCGGGTGGGGTGCTTGGGTTGACGTGCGCTCCTTGCGCTGCCTGCACTTGGCTTCCGCTTGCTCCCGGCGAAGAGACTCGAGGTGTTTGGCGCCCTCCCGAATGCTTCTCCTCCACTTTGTGCGGTCTTGGGCCAGGGATTCCCAGGTGTCGGTGGGGATGTTGCACTTTTTCAAGGAGGCTTTGAGGGTGTCCTTGAAGTGTTTCCTCTGCCCACCTGGGGCTCTCTAATATATCTAAAATATCTAATGCAAGAACGACAAATAAGAGGCCAAAATGAAACAGGGACCTTACAGAGATCTAAATGGAACAGCAAAGGTTAATTCAGGACAGAATCTTAAATGAAAGCAGAACTACAGCACAGAGAAACATTCGTACAAACCGATACATGGCAAGGTCAGGGCTGATGTCAGAAAGTGCTTCCTGTGAAGAGTAATCAATACCTGGAATAGTCTTCTGGGTCGTGCAGTGAAAGAAAAAGCGTCTGCAATCACTTACGAGTCGGCGAGACACAGTTATGGGGGATAGTAGGTCTCTGGGCAACAATGAGCTAAATGGGCCAAATGGCCTCCCTCATCTTATGTGGAATTTATCCGAAGGACAGCGGAACTCCAGGCAGAGAATCATTGCTGGTCATGGTCACACCTTCTAACACAACAGGGTAGATCTCGACTTTGTGAGTCAGTGCAAGACGGGCGATCGGGAATCGGCAGCCCGTTTAACATCTCTCCCAACTGACTTCAACAGAAATAAAAAGATTGGGAGAGATGTAAATGGGGCCGCCGACTCGCTGTCGCTCGTTTTACACTATCGCACAACATCAAGATCTACTCCAACTAACCCAAGAACAGGTTGTCTTCCCCGTCCAACAAAAGGAGCGTGAAATTTTTCCTCCAAAAAAGGAAATTTGTGAAGGAAAAGTTTGCTGAAAAGCTCAGAGCATCTGTTGGTGATCTCCGTCCCGGTTATCATGTCCTTCAGTGAGCTCCTTCATGAAAAAATGGTTGAAACCGCCGAATTGTATCAAAAGCCTTCTTCACCTTATAGCGACATCAAAACGAGTCTGAAGTGTGCAAAGAAATCTTGCTGGAGCTTAACCAGGTGAAACTGCGCAGCCGAGGAGCACAGGACGCTGGTGAGATCACTGCTATTTGTTCAGCTCGGACTATCCTATTCATTAGGGCAGAGGCTTGCAAGGTTAGCTGGAGCACAGCGGGTAGATTCCGAACCCTCGATGACCATCCATCCGCCTTCCATTGGTGGGCCAGACTACCACGTGCCCGGAGATAAGGACCTGCCTGGTTCATGGGATCACGGGCCCTGCCACAGAGGACTGATTTGGCTTCTGAACCTCCATTACCAGGCATGTCATATCAGAAAGAAAGAAAGGAGTGTGAGCCATGGCTCAGTGGGCAGCATCCTCGCCTCTGGGTCAGAAGGTTGTGGGTTCAAGTCCCACTCCAGAGACTTGAGCCCCATAATGTAGGCTGACACTCCAGTCCAGGACTGAGGGAGTGTTGGATGTGCTGTCTTTCAGGTGAGATGTTAAACCGAGGCCCCGTCTGCCCTCTCAGGTGGATGCAAAAGATCCCATGGCACTATTTTGAAGAAGAGCAGGGGAGCTCTCCCGCGGTGTCCTGGCCAATATTTATCCCTCAATCAGCATCATTAAAACAGATTATCCGTCATTATCACATTGCTGTTTGTGGGAGCTTGCTGTGTGCAAATTGGCTGCCACGTTTCCTACATTACAACAGTGACTACACTTCAAAAAGTACTTAATTGGCTGTAAAGCGCTTTGGGACGTCTGGTGGTCGTGAAAGGCGCTGTAGAAATGCAAGTCTTTCTTTTTTTCTGAACCTCCATTAACAGGCATGTCATGTCAGTCATTGCTAGACTCTGCCGCAGTTGTTGTTCACGAGTTATCACCAATACATCCTCCATCTATGAAGAGTTAACTTGATCAGAGTAACTCAAAGGATTTTACTTCAAGTTAATTTTAAATCTGAGATTGATAGATTTCTGTTAACCACAGATATTAAGGGATTTGGGGCAAAGGTGGGGAGATGGAGTTAGGTCACAGATCGGCCATGGTCTCATTGAATGGCGGAACAGGCTCGAGGGGCTGAATGGCCTCCTCCTGTTCCAATGTCCCCAAGAATCAAATGAAGATAGCATGCAGTCAGTCAGCGTTTCACACCTTAAGAGGTTGGGATGGGTTAATGACGAGAGCAAGCAAATGCAATATAGGTTGCAGCATGGAACTTTGTGATGTCATGCATACAAGTCCGTGCTAATACTCTGTACTTCTGCCGTACAGACACTACGGGCTGGATTTTGATACTGGGGCAGGGTTGGGGTCGTGTCATCCACTTTTCGTGTTATCCACCCGACTGCAATTGGATGTGGGAGATTGATGTGATTTTCACCTAATTGGGCAATTGAGTTCCAGCATGTGGGAACCCATGAACCAATTAGTGGTTTGAGTCTGAAAGTCGCCTCTGATGATGTCATCATTGCTGCTGCATTGAAGGTCTTCAGAGACTGCCTGGCCTTTGTTGTGAGAGGACCTGGATGCAAAATGAGCAGGAGGAGAGAGAGAGAGAGAGAGAGACCTGAATGCAAAATGAGCAGCAGCAGCCCTAGGTCTGCTCCCAGATATTTCTCCTCCTACTACTACTCCGTTGTAATAGTGGACCTGCAGCTGATAATCAGCTTTCCAAATGTGTTATTCGTGGTTCAGAACAGGCGTGCTTCACGTAGAACAAGGGTTAAAATCACAAAGGCCTTTCAAAATAGCATTATAGAGCCAATTTAGTGCTTGTTAAGGGCCTTAACAGCCTATCCCACCTCTTAAAGGCGGGACGGAGTCGGGACCAGCAGACACGATTTAATGAAAATTGTGTGGAGGCGGGATGGAGGCGGACTTGTGCCCGCCCACCAATTTTCGCAATTTTAACCCCCCACACGCCTCCAAATCCACCTCCACGGGTCAATGAAAATCCAGCCCTACAGTTCGGTAGCAATGTCATTCCTTTAAAGTTAGATTTGCTACGTCAACAGAAAGTAATTCTAGTCTTCAGGTTTAATACAAATGAACGGACATCCAGTATATTGGAAATAGTGCAATGTGGGGGGCTAAGTGCAAATGCACACAGGATTAATCCCTTACTTATCATTCTATCACAGGTACAAAACAGAAGTAAGTATTACAATGCAGCTTAAACCACTTACTGCCATCTCTTTATTGTTGGATCATGTTTACTGCGTCCTTTTATAAGTCCTATTAGTTTATGACCAACTTTGTCAATTACCGTAGGCATGTTAAAAAGGAGGCAATTTGAACGTAACCCGCCCGTCGGGAAATGGACGAGATCGGGTGGAACGGCCCACCCAATATTTCTTTCCACTGACTTCAATGGAGAGTTAAAGTGGGGCGGCGTGTAAAACCAGAGTTGCGCCCAATCCCGTCAGTTTCCTCGACGGGGGCATTTGGTTAAAATTGCCGTCTTTTTAACACCTTAAGAGGTGTTATACAGCAATAATTTTGACATTGGGCTACATGAAGACAGCAGATTTTCTTTTTGATCTTGGCCGTTATATATGAGTTGCATTACTTTGTGAGTTTTTAGGAAGGTACTTTAAGACATTTACTGAAGGCAGGTAGCAGCATCGAGCTCACACAATTAAAAAAAACTATACCTTCTCTTGTGAATTTGCAGTCTGATTAATGATTTCATGAGCAGTGACCTTTCGGGCTTCTCTCAGGCACACTCAAAAACGTATTCTGGGAAAAGTAGGGCATTTTTCCATCAGAAGCTGGGTATTCTGCGGCGAGTGTCTCACCTCCTGACTCCCCAAAGCCTTTCCACCATCTACAAGGCACAAGTAAGGAGTGTGATGGAATACGCTCCACTTGCCTGGATGAGTGCAGCTCCAACAACACTCAAGAAACTCGACACCATCCAGGACAAAGCAGCCCGCTTGATTGGCACCCCATCCACCACCTTAAACATTCACTCCCTCCAATACCGGCGCACCGTGGCTGCAGTGTGTACCATCTACAAGATGCACTGCAGCAACTCGCCAAGGCTTCTTCGGCAGCACCTCCCAAACCTGCGACATCCTCCACCTAGAAGGACAAGGGCAGCAGGCACATGGGAACACCACCACCTCCAAGTTCCCCTCCAAGTCACACACCATCCTGACTTAGAAGTATATCGCCGATCCTTCATCGTCACTGGGTCAAAATCCTGAAACTCCCTCCTCAACAGCACTGTGGGAGCACCTTCACCACACGGACTGCAGTGGTTCAAGAAGGCAGCTCACCACCACCTTCTCAAGGGCAACTAGGGATGGGCAATAAATGCTGGCCTTGCCAGCGACGCCCACATCCCATAAACGAATAAAAAAGAGTTAGTTCTCACTTCAGATAAAACTACTCAGAATTGTTGAAAAAAGCATCAATAACTGAACTGAACTCCTTATCAATGGGTTTGTGTTAGCATCAGACTTCGACTCCAAAAACCCACCTTAGAATTCCAAACTTGCAAGCTCTGTTCTTCAGTTATACGTTTTTCTAACAGTATCATATCTAAGAACCATTTGCAACAAGGGAATAGTCAAATCTGGCCCAACATAACATTGATAGGATGCATATTTCAAACATTTTCTGGGATTTGTTGTAATTCCCTTATCCAGGGCTATGCTATTTAAATATGACATTTGGATTCACATGAAAAAAACGCTTGGAGGGCCTGTATTTTAGTCCAGTCTCACATCCCCTAGTCCTACCAGATGCTCTTCAGCAGACCTTGAAGAGACAAAAGATATCATTGAAATATATTAGAGAAGTGTATCACTGCAGTCCTCACAGAACAGACTCCATCAATCTTTAAAAAAGGTTCCTGGGGCATTTGTCAAACCAAAAGGCATGACTATAAATTGGCCCAAAACCCAAATACAAGTCATAAATGCAGTCGTAGCAAAATCAGCTGGGTCGAATTCTACCTGCAAAATAACCGGCAGCAATGGCAAATGTCAGAAATAAGAATGAAGCATGAAGCATGAAAGGCTTATAAAGACGTTTTGAATTCTTATAATGGATATGAGGCATGCTATGTCGACTGGTTCAAATTCCCAATCAACACAAAACTGCACGGTGCTTTCCATCCTTTACTAGATTGATTGGGGATGCCCATTGGCAGGTCAATTACATCTACCAGTATCTGGTCAATATAGTGCGTGACCCCCTTCCAACTGATGCATTGGAATGCACTTAGTCTGTTGTCAAAGTGTGCGTTCCCCCACATGAGACTGAACCTAATCATTGCTCCCCCTCTCGTTCAGGAGCAAAAACATCAGAATATCCCAAAGAAAAATACTTCGGCAGTTATTTTTGAAGAGAGTGTTTCGGTTTGCTAGAATTCTCAAGGTCAAGTCCTCTCAGACGTATGGGCTACAGACATTGATTTCCCCCATAGGCCTTTATATATTACACCACGGGATAGCACAGTGTTCAAATGGTCAACACTTGTTTAAAAAGTCCTTTATCAAAAGGAGCTAACTCGTTGTTAATGCCGCTTCGAAAGCAGCAGAGACAGGCAAATGCATTACAGATGTTATTATCTTACAATGTGCTTTCATTGTAAAATAGAATAGACTCGCAGAATCAGAGAAATTCGCGGCACTGAAGGAGGCCATTCGGCCCATCATCTGTGTGCCGGCCGACAAAGAGCTATCCAGCCTAATCCCACTTCCCAGCTCTTGGTCCGTAGCCCTGTAGGTTACGACGCTTCAAGTGCACATCCAAGTACTTAGAAGGTTACAGCACGGAAGGAGGCCATTTCGGCCCATCGTGTCCGTGCCGGCCAACAAAGAGCTATCCAGCCTAATCCCACTTCCCAGCTCTTGGTCCGTAGCCCTGCAGGTTAGCATCCCAAGTGCACATCCAAGTACTTTTTAAATGTGGTTAGGGTTCCTGCCTCTACCACCCTTTCAGGCAGTGAGTTCCAGACCCTCACAACCCTCTGGGTGAAGAAATTTCCCCTCAAATCCCCTGTAAACCTTCCACCAATTACTTTAAATCTGTGCCCCCTGGTTTTTGACCCCTTTGTTAAGGGAAATAGGTCCTTTCTATCCACTTTATCTAGGCCCCTCATAATTTTATTATAACTTTTTAAATGTGATGAGGGTTTCTGCCTCTACCACCCTTTCAGGCAGTGAGTTCCAGACCCCCCACTAAATGCCAATAGTTTGGTACTAATTTAGGAAGACACCATTTCTGGCCGAACCCAAAAGGGGCATAAAGAGCCAACATTCCACCCCACTCCTCCCCCCACCCCCGCCCTTTATTTTTCAGCATAGCTGCATGGGTTTGGAGATCATTATTCTGACCGGACTATTTGGAGGGACATTTGCAAAAAGTCAGTAAGACAGGGTTAGTTGATTAAAAAAAACCTATCAGAACACATTAAGAACGTGACCAGCATCTACAGGCAACGCATATCTTGCCTCCAACCCCCACAGCACACTTTGATGCCCTGAGAGTTCTTTAATTGGAATTAACACTACATTCCAGAAGCTCATTACCATTATACAGACTTGAGCCCATAATCTAGGTTGACACCTCTGAACTGTCGGAGGGGCTGTCTTTCGGATGAGACGTTAAACCGAGGCCCCGTCTGCTCTCTCAGGTGGATGTGAAAGATCCCATGGCGCTATTTGAAGGGACCTGAGGAAGGGGCAATCGATAGCTCCGAAAGCTTGTGATTTCAAATAAAACTGTTGGACTATAACCTGGTGTTGTGCGACCTCGCTATTTGAAGAGCAGGGGGAGTTCTCCCCAGTGTCCTGGCCCACATTTATCCCTCAACCAACATCACTAAAACAGATTATCTGGTCATTATCACGTTGCTGTTTGTGGGAGCTTGCTGTGCAGAAATTGTCTGCGCTGTTTCCTACATTACAACAGTGACCACACTTCAAAAGTACGTCATTGGCTGTAAAGCGCTTTGGGACGTCAGGGGCCGTGAAAGTCACAATATAAGTCCTTACTTTTCCCTTTCTATATGTTTCGATTTGCTGTAAAATGAGGAGGTTTGCATCATGTCCTCAGACTTAACAGAATTCATGAAGGAAGCCGCATTTTGATCAAATCGCTTTCCGATTCCTCTGTGGCACTAATGTCTTCACACAAACAGACTTTGAACACAGGGCAGCGCAGGCTTGTCCTGATTAGGTGTTTTTTCACCTGTGGGCCTCCTCTAGATAAGTCCCGTCAGCACCCAAAAATAACTAAAGTCATAACCAAGAACGAAGCCTGGGGTATTAACGTTCACACAGTGATAAGAGACAGGCTGCTTAATTGGAAAGTAAACTACAGCAATCCTTCATGAATCAAACATTGATCCTTTATAAAATTATCAGAGGCTGCCTAATCTGATCGTTGGACAAGACACAAACTCGAGTAATTGGTCACAAACAAGAAACATTCATTCGCGAGATTCGAATCACTGTACTTCATTATTCTTAAAAGACGTGGTATGTATAAAAATATACAGGTATGGCAGTGCAATACTTTCCCGAACTAAGGCCGTACCTTCAGCTGCCTCGGCCCCAAGCTCTGGAATTCCCTCCCTAAACCCCTCTCTCCTCCTTTAAGACGTTTCTTAAAACCTCCCTCTTTGACCAAGCTTTTGTCACCTGTCCTAATATTGTTTTACGTGGCTCGATATCGAAAATTGTTTGAACGCGCTCCTGAGAAGAGTCTCAGGATGGTTTATTACGTTAAAGGTGCTACATGAATGCAAGTTGTTGTTGCAGCAAGGACTGAACTTTATAACACGACTCACACTTCAGAAGCCGTGGTTGCATTTGAATACTTTTCTTTAGACATTTCTGGTGCAATGCCTTTAAAACAAAGGCTAGCCTGAAAGAATATAGTTCCATTTCTGACACCCAATTCATGACCTGGAGTTTTAAAAAGGACTTGACTTGTTTCAGGAGAGAAAAGCATCATTCGTCACAATGCGTGCAGGTGGTATGACACGTTACAATTAAATTTACGTTGTTATGTTTGTATGCAAAGAAAGAAATGTTTCCCCAAACAATTTTTCATGACGTAAGTGTCCCTTTAACAAATCTTATTTTCAAGCAATCCACCCATTAACTACTTTTCTTAAACAACTGTTGGGAAAAAGATTTCCTCTTTTGCTACATGCCACTAAATTGTATGTGTATCTCAGAGTCCACTGTGTTTAGGAAGCCTTTCCCTTCTTCCCCTCGCCTCTGAGTCAGAAGGTCGTGGGTTCGAGTCCCACTCCAGAGGCTTGAGCACAAAGATCCCGGCTGACACTCCAGTGCAGTGCTGAGGGAGTGCCGCACTGTCGGAGGTGCCGTCTTTTGGATGTGACGTTAAACCGAGGCCCCGTCTGCTCTCTCGTGGACGTAAAAGATCCCACGGCCACTATTTTGAGAAGAGCAGGGGAGTTATCTCCGGTGTCCTGGCCAATATTTATCCCTCAATCAACATCACTAAAACAGATTATCTGGTCATTATCACATTGCTGTTTGTGGGAGCTTGCTGTGCGCAAATTGGCTGCCGCGTTTCCTACATTACAACAGTGACTACACTTCAAAAAGTACTTCATTGGCTGTAAAGAGCCTTGGGATGTCCGGTGGTCGTGAAAGGCGCTATAGAAATGCAAGTCTTTCTTTCTTTTTTCTATTCTCTCACATGTTTCAGTTACACACTTTATTTTACAACAGAGAGGCACCTTACCTGTGGATTGGCTGGGTAACATCTTCAACAAGGTAAAGGCTGACCCCAGAATGCAACAGTTACTGCACTAATCTGCCCGGTTACAGCCAGTACCATACATTGAGAAAACGTGGAGAGGGTCAAGATATTTAAAGAAACAGAGGTTTAGGGAGGGAATTCCAGAGCTTAGGGCCCAGGCAGCTGAAGGCACGGCTGCCAATGGTGGAGCGATTAAAATCGGGGATGCGCAAGAGGCCAGAATTGGAGGAGCGCAGAGATCTCGGAGGGGGCGGGATTGTAGGGCTGGAGGAGGTTACAGAGATAGGAGAGGGGTGAGGCCGTGGAGGGATTTGAAAACAAGGATGAGAATTTTGAAATCGAGGCGTTGCTTAACTGGGAGCCAATGTCGGTCAGCGAGCACAGGGGCGATGGGTGAACGGGACTTGGTGAGCGTCAGGATACAGACAGCAGAGTTTTAAATTATTTTTAAAAAGTTAAACAAAGGAAACTTATCAAATTAAATCAGAATATTATCACCTGTTTCCACTGTATCCCTCCAGTGACCATCGGTCATGGAAAGCCTCAAGCGTACATGTGGACACTGTGCGCTCCTTCTCCGGGCACAGACACGATCAGAGAAGAGAGGCCAGGCAGCTGGAGCTGACCATCCAACCCAGACCTGTAGGTGGCCACCTTGGCCAGGCCCAGGAGCAGACCGCACGAGGAGGTCCTCCCTCATGGCCCACCCTCTCCGGGTGGCCAAAGGTCACGGGCGTGGGGGCTGAAGTGGAGCCAGGGGTTGAGGAGCAGCCCCTTCAAAGAATGAAACAAGAGCACTCTGTGTGAGAAATGACTCCACCTTGCGATGGACATTTACTGAAAAATGGCTCCTTCTCATCGGAGAACTAAATCCCTTTGGAGTGAGGCCCTGTTATTAACAGCTCATTACCAATTTTTGGCTAATGCACCGATAATGACAATAAGAGGCTGAAGGAATTCTGAAAGGTACCAATCGGATACATAGGCCCTGATATTAATGGGTTGGTGGGGATGGGGAGCTCGAACGCTTCCTTGAGGGGTCAGAGGTGAGGGGTGAGGGGTGGGGGGAGGCAGCGCTCCTGCTCCTGCTGGCCCACAAGGAGTAGGCAGCTCCCGCCTCAGATCCCACAGCTCAGGCCGCCCCTCTCCCGCTTTCTGTTAAATTTAAGTCACGGCGCAATTAGGCCCCAGCCTGGCTCTTGCGGAAGCCTCGTCCGTGCCCTGAATTATGCACTTTAAAATTTAAAAGGGCAGGAATGGGGCCGGGCTGGCCAATCCTGATATTTTAACGATGGGAGGGAGAGGGTCTGGCGGGATGTAAAAATTGAGGCCCTAAGACAGGATGCTGCGATTTCCTTTGGCTGCTCGCTCATCTAAAGATATCACACACGATGAATTCAGGATATAGACACGAGGCAGCCAATTCACATCGCAACGTCGCACCAACGGGGAAAATCCACGTGCATTATCTTGGATTTGCAGCCTGGTTTTTTTCATTAATTCAACCATAAATCTGGGAAATATCTCCCAATAGTACAAGACTGTAATTATAACACTATTAAAAACACAAGGCTATTAATTAACGGAAGACGCCTTAATCACAAGGAAGCATATTAAAAATTGACGCCTTATTTTATACCTTTTTTCCCCGATTTTCAGCTGCGCTATTTTTTTTTTACACAATATCTTCATCGGTTCTAAATTATACTTAGCACGGCGCACCCTTAGTTTCACACAAAGAATGGGGCTTGTGTTTGTCCGACTGAAAAATGGAAATGGGTCTGTATTTGTCCCCGATCGAGGGAGATTCAGATGGCAGCTGCTGAGACCAAGATCAGAACTTGGCACTTGGCTCCACCATCAGATTTTCACAACCTTCATAGCCAACCACCCACCCCCCCCACCCCAACTGCCCAAATCCCAAAGGGTCTGAGAATTCTGAAGCGTAATGAAGGCATTACCAAAGTGACAAAAAAAAAAGAATTCTCTGTGCACCATTGCCACTGAGGTCAGGCATGAATCTGAACAATTCACAGATAAAAGTCAGGCAATCAGCCGGGAGACTGGCTGACAGAATCGAGCATGTAAGAGACAAAGGAAAGCAGGGCTGCAATGAGGAACTCTAACAATAGTTCCGAGGATAGTTGCAATCTTACTGTTGCTTGCAACAGAAGGTTCGTGCAGTTTTTGGACTACTGATTCTCTGTGCTTGCTGCTCTGTTATTCAATATCTGCTGGCTCTGAATTTGTAGGAATGCAGTTTTACATTGTAAGCTTTTTATAAAGCCTCAAGATTATATTTTAAAACTCTCATCCTTGTTTACAAATCCCTCCATGGCCTCACCCCTCCCGAGCTCTGTAAACCTCCTCCAGTCCCACAACCCTCCAAGATCTCTGCGCTCTCCAATTCTGGCTGCTATCGCATCCCCCGATTTTAATCGCTCCAACATTGGTGGCCGTGCTTTCAGCTACCTGGGCCCTAAGCTCTGGAATTCCCTCCCTAAACCTCTCCGCCTCTCTCTCCTCCTTTAAGATGCTCCTTAAAACCTGCCTCTTTGACCAAGCTTTGGTCACCTGTCCTAATATCTCCTTGTGTGGCTCAGTGTCCAATGTTGTTTGATAATCGCTCCTGTGAAGCGCCTTGGGACATCTTACTACGTTAAAGGTGCTGTATAAAAGCAAGTTGTTGGCTGTTATACATTTAATGAATGAAGTTCATCTTTGTAATCATTTTTGTGGGTGGGTTGGGAGAGTACGTGATTATTACACCAGAGGTGCTGTAACATTAAGCAAAAGCACCCTGTGCTGTTCTTGAGAAGTGGCAATACTAACTAACTATTGAGACCGTTTTTTTGGAGATATTTTATAAACACATTCCTGATGTAAACTTGAAGCTATCTCATGGATATTCCTTGGTGTAGAATGGCTGCCCACATAACAACTGTCCCTGCATATCAAAATCAACTCATTATGTGAGGCACTTTGAAGAATTTCAGCGATGTTATAAGGCGCTCTATTGATGCAAGTATTTCTTTCTTGCTGTCAGATATGATGTACTTAACGATTCTAATTAGAACATTAATGAATTTTTCTTGGTTTACGATGCACTCTCCAAGCTCATCTTGTCCATGAGACCCACCTCCTGTTCCCTTGACTCCATTCCATGGACTGCAGCGGTTCAAGAAGGCGGCTCACCACCACTTTCTCAAGGGCAATTGGGGATGGGCAATAAATGCTGGCCTTGCCAGCGACGCCCACAACCCGTGAAGGAATAAAAAAAATGTATCTATGTTCATCACTGCTTCAACATGGTGTGTCGAAGATAGGGGGGGTTCAGATATTAAAGGTTGATGGACTTTGAACCAGTGATTTTTCTTTCTCATTATTGTTTTTCAGTCACTTGCAGTATGACATGCGTTTCACTGCTTCAAAGTAACGATGACAAGCCATTTAGTGATAGTTGATGCTGACAGCTGAGAGTGAAGTAGTATATCAATCGTCGGGGAAGCGCAAAGTTTCTGTCACTGGCAATATTGTCAATCACCCTTTGGCAGCAGTGCATTCACTGAAACATCAGATACCAGTCTCATTATGTTCAGGGCAAGCACAATACAATGGTCTGGCTTTCTTGGCTGCCCAGCCACTTCTCCACTTGAATTAACGCCACATCAGGGAGTGATTGATCAGATATTCCTCAGGTTAACATGTTTGCTTCCAGACTGAATTCTTAAGTGTGGGACATGGAAGATCAGGCTGTCAGGTACAGGCTGGCCTCCTCACCAATCGGGTGAGATGTCTCTGCAATTCCTTTCTTTAGTTTAATCCCAACAGGGTTTTGGAAATTCAGCCATGCTGAGGCACAAATCGATCCCACTGATTACATTATCCTTGCTTTTCAGATTTCATTGATGTAAAAAAAAATTGGCACCTTCCTCTTCTCATTTACAGGGATTTCCTTAATCGTCATCCACTGTAGCGGGATTTCATCAACAACAATTCTGCGTTGATATAGCAGCCTTAACTGGCAACCCATTTTTAAAAAAAATAGGCATAAGAAGGATGGATGCTGAGCTGGGAAGGGAGCGATTAGGAGGTGCGATTGAAGGCTTGGTCAAAAAGATGGGTTGTAAGGAGGTTGTTCAAGTTGGAGAGACAAGTGGAGAGGCAGAGCTAGTTTAAGAAGGGAGTTTCTAAGAGTAGGACAGAGGTAAGTGCCTTTGCTGTAACCTTTTACCCCAAGGTCAGAATGCTTTTGGGGGAGAAATTCCCCTCCTTTGCACCTCCCGTGGGGGGCGCTAATGGGGCGCAAAGGCCTTTTCGCCCAGCCGCAAAATTCCGTGGGAGGTTAGCGGCAGCGTTACCTGGTTGCGCCCCGATCTCGCGCGCCCGGAGATCATGACGTCATCTCCGGGCGCATCACCCCGGTAGTGCCTCGGCAGAAAGATTCCACTTCGCCTCCCTCGCAGCAGCGCTGGGCGATGGCAGCGACCGCTGCAGGGGACGCGAGCGGGGCGGAGGTTAAAGGTGAGGTGGCCGGCCGCCCTGAAAAAAATGTCGGCTTTTTTGCAAAATGTTTTTCTTTTGCTCCGGATGTGGAGTCCGTGCCGCGATCAGTCAGCCCGGCACTCTGCTTGAGACAGAGTACAGGAAACTCTTTGGTATCCGGCACCGACGGCACCGGCGTGGTGCCAGTTGATCGAAAGTTCCGGATAACGGAGAGTTATATCTACCGAGGCTATTTTTAACAAAGAAAAAAAAAAATCAAGAAATGTGCAGTATACAGTATTTGGGTACTCACCTACAGAATGTTGTGTTAAATGGATGGTGGAAGATGCTTGATTAAGTACAGTACTACCCCCACTGACTAACTCGGCGTTCGCGGGCTCGGGCTTGGACTCGGCAACATTGCCGATTATTTGAGAGGAGTTTTCGGAGAACTCGGCGTTCGCGGGAGACTCGGACTGCGACTCGGCAACATTGCCGGTTATTTGAGAGGAGTTTTCGGAGGATGATTTTTGCCGGTTAAGAGAGAATTCCGGATATTTAGGTGCCGGTTAAACAAGAGTTTCCTGTAGATAGAGAGAAACTGTTCCCATTGGCAGAAGGGTCGAGAACCAGAGGGCACAGATTTAAGGTGATTGGCTGAAGAACCAAAGGCGACATGAGGAAAAAACATTTTACGCAGCGAGTGGTTCGGATCTGGAATGCGCTGCCTGAAGAGGGCGGTGGAGGCAGATTCGATCGTGGCTTTCAAAAGGGAATTGGATAAGTACCTGAAGGAAAAAAATTTGCAGGGCTACGAGGAAAGGGCGGGGGAGTGGGACTAGCTAAAGTGCTCTTGCAGAGAGTCGGCACGGGCTCGACGGGCCAAATGGCCTCCTTCTGTGCTGTAATGATTCTGTGATTCTAATATCAGTTGCTAATTTCTAGACAATCGTTTTTCTCTCTCTTCCTCTCCATCATAAAGAATCAGTGCCCGGCAACTGGTGGATGTACAGTAAAAAGGAACGCTGTACTGATGTTTTAAATATTCATCTAATAATATCAGTGACAATGATTTCTAGGCTCAAAAGAGAAGTTGTCTAAGGTTGTATTTGACTATTCCAACGTACTCCTGGCTGGCCTTCCACATTCCACCCTACGCAAACTTGAGGTCATCCAAAACTCGGCTTCCCATATCGTAACTCGCACTAAGTCCCGTTCACCCATCACCCCTGTGCTCGCTGACCTACATTGGTTCCTGGTTAAGCAACGCCTCGTTTTTAAAATTCTCATCCTTGTTTTCAGATCCCTCCATGGCCTCGCCCCTCCCTATCTCTGTAACCTCCTCCAGCCCCAACAATCCTCTGAGATATCTGCGCTTTTCCAATTCTGGCTGCTTGAGCATCCCCGATTTTAATCGCTCCACCATTGGCGGCCATGCCTTCTGCTTCCTGGGCCCTAAGCTCTGGAATTCCTCCCTAAACCTCTCCGCCTCACTATCTCTCTTTCCTCCTTTAAGATGCTCCTTAAAACCTACCTCTTTGACCAAGCTTTTGGTCTCCTTATGTGGCTCGGTGTCAAATTTCTTGTCTTAAAATACTCCTGTGAAGCGCCTTGGGACGTCGCCATCGTCGCCATGGTGACGGTGGCGGTGGTGACAGCGGTGGTGACGGTGGTGATGGCGGTGGTGGCGGTGGTGATGGTGGCGGTATAAGGATATCTTTCCTCAACACAGCGAGCGTTACAAACTAAATCATTAGAGGGTGCCGGGATGGGCTCAAACTCTCCAGACTCCAACTTTCAAGTTCAAAACAAATTTTATTCCTAAAATAAAGCTGTATTTTCAACAGCTCCCACTGACAGTCTTAAAAATTCACTCAGTTCTCCGTTGCCCTCACAGAATAATTGCTGATCTGTGCTGTGATCTTTTTATGTAACAGAATAATGAAAGTCAGCACTTCCAGCCAGGCTGAAATACCAATAGGGGAGCTCCTTGTTGAATTCATTGTGCTGAGACTTCCCTTCACTCCCGTCATTGCCGTTTATTTTCTACATAACACACTGCGGCACCTACTGCGTCCTTGTTACTCTCATCCCAAGACGCTTCACAAAGTGGGGAGGCATCAAACCCAATTACGAGCCAGGAGAGAAGACCAAAGATGTGGTTCAAGGGGGCGTTATTCAAGGCAAGGAGCGAGGTAGCGAGGGAGGGCGGGAAGTTCAGGAAGAGAATTTCAGAGAGCAGGATGAGCGACGGAAGGCTCTGCCGCCAGTGCCGGAGCGGAGGGAGCGAGGGATGTACAGTCGGCCAGAGTCAGAAGAGCAGGGCATGCAGGCAAGAACATGGAACTGGAGTAGGTATGGGTGAACCTTCTACCTTCAGGGCAATGCCACAACCGACCTTGCCAGACCCTCTCCCACCTCAACACTTGGCAGTAAAGATTCTGGCAGTCACCCCAGCGATGTGTACATGAATTTTCCTGAATTCCAGACCAATGTTCTTCCCTCAATCAACATCACTGTAAACAGATCAACTGGTCATTTATCTCAATACTATTTGGGATATCTTGCCGTGCCCAAAATGGCTGCTGTGTTTTACTATGTAACAATAGTCACAGTGAAGCACTTTAATAGGTTTCCAAAAGACATGATAAGGTAATGATAGAAATGTGAGACGTTCGGAGAACGCCCCTCGCCCGTCCAACGGTTTCCAAAGTTCAGACCCGTCGAACAGACAACACAAAACCCAATGAATCTGTGAAAAACTTCTTTTACTTCAAAATCAGCATGAGATTACAAGTAAGCATCCGACAGTTATGTAGCGTACAACAATTCTCAATTATACCTCAGCATACATTTCATTAAATATATTCAAGAAGGAGTTAGATATATTTCTTAAGGCTAAAGGGATCAAGGGATATGGGGAGAAAGCAGGGACAGGGTACTGAATTTGGATGATCAGCCATGATCTCATTAAATGGCGGAGCAGGCTCGAGGGGCCGAATGGCCTACTCCTGCTCCTATCTTCTATGTTTCTATGTTTCTGGAGTTTAGAAGAATGAGAGGTGATCTCATTGAAACATACAAAATTCTTACAGGGCTTGACAGGGTAGATGCAGGGAGGATGTTTCCCCTGGCTGGGGAGTCTAGAACCAGGGGTCACAGTCTCAGAGTATGGTGTCGGCCATTTAGGACTGAAATTTCTTCACTCAGGGTGGTGAATCTTTGGAATTCTCTACCCCACAGAGCTGTGGAGGCTCAGTCATTGAGTATATTTAAAAGTGAGAAGTCGCACAACACCAGGTTATAGTCCAACAGTTTTATTTGAAATCACAAGCTTTCGGAGCGCTGCTCCTTCGTGACGAAGGAGCAGCGCTCCGAAAGCTTGTGATTTCAAATAAAACTGTTGGACTATAACCTGGTGTTGTGCGACTTCTCACTTTTGGCCACCCCAGTCCAACACCGGCATCTCCGCATCATGGAGTATATTCAAGACAGAGATCGATAGATTTTTGAATATTAAGGGAATCAAGGGATATGGGGATAGTGCAGGGAAGTGGAGACGAGGTAGAAGATCAGCCATGATCTTATTGAATGGCGGAGCAGGCTCGAGGGGCCGAGTGGCCGACTCCTGCTCCTATCTTCCATGTTTCTATGTTTCTATACACAGAGCTATCCCTTTACTTTAAGCTCAAGCCAAACACCACATACCGACTAACAGCAGCGAGTGGTCCATCCGGCAGTGACTGGACGTATGATTTCTGGCAACTGAGCAGGTCGTCCCTTGACTGCAGCCCCGAGTGTCTTTTAACAGCATCTTTTATACCGTCAAACTTGGCGACCCTCCCACTGTGTCCGTGTCTCTAACTATACGGTTAATGGTCATCAGTTGTTTTTCAGTTCTTCTTATCAGTAGTTCGTTAAGCATCCGTGGGCCTTCAAGGCCGGTTACATTCCATAGTCTGAAGATGTTTCTGATTTTGCACTGATTCAACAGTTCAATAGTCTGTTCCCGCAGAACTTTCAAAGTCTGTTTTCCTTATCTGTTGAAAGACAATTGGCAGCTTTCACAGCTTCCAACCGTAGCATCTCAGCAACCAGTCTCTTGGCCTCGCGAGGCATGATGGTAAATAAAATGTGGTCAACTTTCAAGTTTGGTCAAGTTACAGCAAAATTATAGCAAATAGCTTATTCTTACAGAAATAACACGTGTCTTTTCAGTGACCGAAATATTTTGCAGTCTTTGTTTGGGTCCATTTACAGGAGAAGGTAACCTGGGGTTTAATGCTTTGATGTGCTTCACATTCTTATATTTAAAAAAAAAGATTTTCTTTCCTCAGCTCTGGGTTTTCTGCACCAAGCCTCGAAGACAGGCACTTCAATCAAAAATCAACAGTGACTACACTTCAAAAGTACTTCATTGGCTCGTCCTGATGTTGTGAAATGCGTGATATAAATGCCAGTCTTTACCGACAGAATTATCCGGAGCTAAAGGTTTAGAGGGAAGTAAAACACAAGCCTAACTTTAATATTTAGTCATGTGCACTTAAATATCATTAACTTCAATTCACCTGTCGTCACTGACTGAGCTGGAAAACCTCTTCCTTCAGTGGATTGCTGATTCCCAATCCATCAACGGCAAATGGGTCTTCTGCCTCTGAACTCCGCAGAGCCAGAAGAGAATCATAATTCCCCCTTGAGTTCTGATCCCAGCTGTTCGGACTGAACTCCAGGAGCTGGCATTTTTGTACACACAACTTGTTATAGTTCAGACGTGCCGCTCTCCAGCAGTTCTGCCGAGGGGCGTCTTGAGTCTAATTTGAGTCTCGCTGAATGACGACTATTCAATGCATTTCTATAGCGCCTTTCACCACCTCAGGACGTCCCAAAGCGCTTTTTGAAGTGTGGCCACTGTTGTAATGTAGGAAACGCGGCAGCCAATTTGCACACAGCAAGCTCCCACAAACAGAAACGAGATAACGGCCAGATAATCTGATTTAATGATGTTGATTGAGGGATAAATATTGGCCCAGGACGCCGGGGAGAATTCCGGGGCTCTTCTTCGAAATAGTGGCCGTGGGATCTTTCACGTCCACCTGAGGGAGCCTCGGTTTTTGACGTCTCATGCGCTACCTGTTGATAATGCTGTCCCTGACTATTCATTAGGCACGGCACATACCCGGGTAAGCCTTCTAGTGCGGCTTGCAGAGTGACAGCGTGAGTGCGGAGACCGTGACCGATCTCCATGCTTCCACTGCTGCGGAGGTGTTCACAGAATCACAGAATCCCCACAGTGCAGATAGAGGCCTTTTCGGCCCATCAAGCCTGCACCGACACATATCCCACCCTATCCCCGTAACCCCACGTATTTAATCCCCCTAACACTAAGGGTCAATTTATCATAGGCAAATCAACCTAACCCGCACATCTTTTGGACTGTGGGAGGAAACCGGAGCACCCGGAGGAAACCCACGCAGACACGGGTAGAATGTGCAAACTCCACACAGACAGTCACCCGGGGCCGGATTCGAACCCGGGTCCCTGGCGCTGTGAGGCAACAGTGCTAACCACTATGCCACCGTGTCGCCCGTGTTGTTGAATGACCGAGTGACCAAGGAAGCGGACGGAGTGACCCATTACCTCAAAATTAGTGCTGGTTGGCAAGTCCGAGATTGCTGCGGACTGTCGAGCTGTCTATATATACTATGAGAAAAGGCGTAAAAGTTCTCTCCGATTCAGCTTTTAATGGTGTGAAAGAACTTTTTCTTTGTGCGCAAACCATGTTGCAGTCAAAGAAGGCAGAAAGCACGGCGCTTGCCTGCATTCACACCACAACAACAGACTGTCACTCCGACATCGCAAACCATAATGAGTTCTTTGATTGAGGTTCGCACCTGGCAGGCAGGCCTATGAATCAGGTCCATAGGTTTGTGAAAATGAAATGCTTCCGGGCATGAAGTAGGGAGAGGTGCAATAATCAGCAAGAAAGGACTTTCATCAGGGGAAATTCTTGCGAACACCACAGAGAAGACCTCACGGTACGTTTGCTGATCAGGGCCTACAAGCTGCTGGCACTCTGACACCCCCCCCCCCCCCCACCCCGAGCCAGTTTTGTTCGAGCCTGATAATTGTTAGAACCTGAATTCTATTAACCTGTCGAATTACACTTCCCCAGTTGGGGGTGGGGGGGGGGAAATCCATGACTGAGTTACAACGAAAAGATGAACCAAGTCGATACAATCTTGGTGCGCAGACACCTTCTCAAGGTGATTCTCGGGGAGCGCGATAGGTACGCAATAACGGTACGCTTGCCTCTTTAATGCTGACAAATTGAAGCGTTTTTAGGTCGGGCTAAATTCTTGGAACAACCAGGAATAATCTGGACTCGCAGCTGAGCTGCAGCATCACCACCTGGCAGTTCTTCCTACCTGGTCGTTTTTTGCTGTGATATAAACTATGCCACAAAAAATATACTTCCTCCAACCCAGTGTAACAGTTAAAGGCACCAAAAGTTCTTAGGTGGATCGATATTTGGGGATGGAATGGACATCTCACCTCTGATCACGGTGAGGAGCCAGGTGATAGTCAGGGTAAGTCAGACTGAGTCCCTTCAGACCATAATGGCATTAAGGTAAGGAAGGGATTTGCATTTCGATAGCGCCTTTCATGACCTCAGGACCACAGTGCTTTACAGCCAATGAAGTACTTTTTGAAGTGTAGTCACTGTTGTAATGGGTTGTAACGGGTCACATTGTCCGCCTGCCCGATACGAGACTCCCAAAACAAGCTCCGGCACGGCAAGAGAGCCCCAGGTGGGCAGAGGAAACGCTTCAAGGACACCCTCAAAGCCTCCTTGAAAAAGTGCAACATCCCCACCGACACCTGGGAATCCCTGGCCCAAGACCGCACAAAGTGGAGGAGAAGCATCCGGGAAGGCGCCGAACACCTCGAGTCTCTTCGCCGGGAGCAAGCGGAAGCCAAGCGCAAACAGCGCAAGGAGCGCACGTCAACCCAAGCACCCCACCCACCGCGCCCCTTCAACCACCTGTCTGCCCCACCTGTGACAGAGACTGTAGGTCCCGCATTGGACTCATCAGTCACCTGAGAACTCATTTTTAATGTGGAAGCAAGTCATCCTCGGTTCCGAGGGACTGCCTAAGAAGAATGTGGGAAACGCGGCAGCAAATATGCGCACAGCAAGCTCCCACAATCAGCAATGTGATAATGACCGGATAATCTGTTTTAGTGATGTTGATTGAGGGATAAATATTGGCCCCAGGACACAAAGACTGAGGGAAAATGTTGGTTGAGGAGCAGTGTGTAATTTGTTTGTGGAGAGTCTTGAATAAGACAGGAAATAGCTTAAGAAATAGGGGATTCCAGCTTTACAGATTTATTAGCTTTGAAAGCTGCGAAGTTTATCTTGTCTTGCCGATCGCGGCCTCTCTCCCCGCCCAGCCCCGATCCCCAACCTCCCCCTCCTGCTGATCACGGCTCTCTCTACCACCCCCCTCCCCCACCGATCGTAGCCTCCCGCCCACCCGATCGCCAAGGACTGTCCCCAAAGGTCGCCGGCTGTGACCTCATTCCGCTGGTTTTCCGTCTGGCGGGAAACGGAACAAAAAAGTGAGAACGAGGTCCTGCCGTCACGCTCGGCAGGACCTCCGCCTGCCCGGACTTGTGGCGGTCTTCGGTAAAATCTAGTCCGTGGCTCTGCCATTTATCATCTCCTGCGAGTTGATATTGCTCTCCTCAGTGGCCCTATCCCTATCTTAATGCCCCTTTTGTTACCTACTTGCTTATAGAATACTTTACTATTTCTTTTTATATTCTTTGATATTTCAGTTTCATATTTTCCTCTTTGCCGGAACTTTGTTTGGAAGTTGACATAACGCTAACACTAGTCCTTGTTTCTTTCCAACCTTGCCCCCCAGCTACAGAGGACTTGAGCAGATTCACTCCCCTCAGAACACTGAGAATTCCCCCATAAAAAACGGGTGGGTTTGGAGCGTGGGGGCAGTTAAAGTGTTAAAAAATGGGATTCCCGCCCTGATCCTGCCTCCAACCCGCCCACTTCTGGTTTTACCAGAGGCGGGAAGGGGGCGGGATGGAGGATGAGCAACCAACCCGCTCTCAGGGAGCGTTACCTTAATTTAAATATTGTAATGAGGCGGGAAGCCTCTATTTTCTTTGTCCATTTTTTTTAACTGCCTGTGGACGGGTTTCACACAATTCGTGAAACCCAGCAGTTAAACAGAGGCGGGGGCTGCTGTATCCAGGGGTAAGTGGCTTTATACCCACCTCCTAGATCCAGGGTCCTGCCCATACCCACCCCCCCGCGATCGGAGACCCTCCCACAAGGCCTCCGATCACCTTGCCCGGCCACTCCCCTCCCCACCAAGGCCTCCCTCCCCCCCCAACGATGATGATGAGGCCGGCCTCGATCCTCTCTCCCCCCCCCCACCCCCGATCCCCGACCGACCCCGACCCTGACCCTGACCCCGCCCCCCACGGACCCCGCCCCCCTGCGATCCCCGACCCCTGCGATTGCCGATCCCCCTCCTGCGATCCCTCTCCCGGACCGGCCCCTCGCTTCTGAGGCCTACCCAGCCTCTCAATCTGGCTGGCTGCGGGCAGGAATCTGAGGCCTCACATTCAAATCAGGCCCTGCCGTTAAAGTCGGCAGGGCCTGTGGGAAACCCGGACTTCTCGCCCGCCTCGGAGGCCCCGCCCCCAACCCACCTACCTGGGGAAATTTCCGGCCACTGATAATTAAGAGACTGCACAACAGGAGCCCTTTGAACCAGCATGAGGAAGGAACACCAGACTGTAATAACATACATATATACAACCTTTCTTTATTTCTTTCTTTCTTTATGATATCGATAGATTTTTGGACACTAGGGGAATCAAGGGATATGGGGATAGTGCGGGAAAGTGGAGTTGAGGTGGAAGATCAGCCATGATCTTATTGAATGGCGGAGCAGGCTCGAGGGGCCGAATGGCCGACTCCTGCTCCTAATTCTTGTGTTCTTAACACTGGGTGTGGTTTTTTTTCAGTGGCAGTTTTCTGTGTTTTTTTGTAAATCATTTTTAATTTGCTTTGCACAGTCCGAGGTTTCCCACTGACGGTAGGTTAACCCACAAAAGAGTACAAGATCCCACACACAAACAGAATATCATCCAATCCACCTTATTTTATCACTGGAGTTAACCCATTTAAAATCGGAAAGTACTCCCTCGCGTCTCCAAGGTAGCAGCCGATGGCGACAAGTGGACGGAATGCGAGAATGAACGAATCTGGCGATGCCCCGTCAGTCAGCGCGCCCCCTGCGAGCGCACAGACCTTGGCTCCAATGTGCCGTATACAGAAGATACCTTCGGGGACAGCGATCGGGAACGAGCAGGCGATGTAAGAGCGTATGGAGAGCGACTCTGAGGACCAATGCGGACCAGTTTTGGTGTCCATACTTAAGAAAAGACATACTTGCTCTTGAGTCAGTACAAAGAAGGTTCACTCGGTTAATCCCGGGGATGAGGGGATGGACATATGAGGAGAGGTTGGGTAGATTGGGCCTCTACTCATTGGAGTTCAGAAGAATGAGAGGCGATCTTATTGAAACATATAAGATTGTGAAGGGGTTGGATCGGGTGGATGCGGGGAGGATGTTCCCGATGATGGGTGAAACTAGAACTAGGGGGCATAGTCTTAGAATAAGGGGCTGCTCTTTCAAAACTGAGATGAGAAGGAACTACTTCACTCAGAGGGTGGTAGGTCCATGGAATATGCTGCCTTAAAAAGCTGTAGAAGCTACATCATTACATAAATTTAAAACAGAAATAGACAGTTTCCTAGAAGTAAAGGGAATTAAGGGTTACGGGGAGCAGGCAGGAATTTGGACATGAGTCTAGGTTCGGATCGGTCATGACCCTGTGGGTAGCGTAGCGGGCCCCGGGGCCGTGTAGCCTGATCCTGCTCCTATTTCGTGTGTCCAATTCTGTTAGATTCAGGAGATGGTTCTGTGATAGTAGATTGGCGGTTAGGATCAGATCAGCCATGATCTTATTGAATGGCGGAGCAGGCTCGAGGGGCCAAGTGGCCTATTCCTGCTCCTATTTCTTATGTTCTTATAATCGATCTATCCCTTGCACTGCCATCCCTCATCCTAATGAGGACTATCATACTCAGAACTTCCTCCCACCACACGACACAAATGACTGGTGACCCAGAAGGCACCATTCAATGTGTCAATAGAGAGGATAATGCAACAGTGGAGTAGAACAAGAAGCAATATTTAATGTGGTCTTTGGTCTCCTCCTGTCGTCGACATGCGCTTTCTGATCCCCACTACCTTTCCAAGCTTGGCTCTTATATAGGAACATAGGTACATAGGAGTACGTAATTCAGCCCCTCGAGCCTGTTCCGCCTTTCAGTGAGATCATGGTTGATCTGTATCCTAACTCCATCCACCTGCCTTGGCTCCATATCCCTTAATACCGTTGTCTAGCAAAAATCTGTCAATTTCAGATTTAACATTATTAATTGAGCTGGCATCTACTGCTTTTTGTGGGAGAGAGTTCCAAACTTCGACCACCCTCTGTGTGAAGAAGTGTTTCCTAACTTCTCTCCTGAATGGCCTGGCTCTGATTTTAAGGTTATGTCCCCTCGTCCTAGATTCTTCACTAGTGGAAAAAGTTTCTCTCTATCTACCCTAACAGCTCCTTTCAAAATCCTAAAAAAAAAAGGTACAGTACAGGTAAAACAGCTGAGTAAGCAGAGAGAGCCTCAATCTAACATCGCATGCAAGACTGGGGGAGGGAGGGAGTGGTAGGGGGGCGGGCAGAGTGTGGGGGGCGGGCAGAGTGTGGGGGGACGGGCAGAGTGTGGGGGGGATGGGCAGAGTGTGGGGGGGCGGGCAGAGTGTGGGGGGCTGGGCAGAGTGTGGGGGGATGGGCAGAGTGTGGGGGGATGGGCAGAGTGTGGGGGGGATGGGCAGAGTGTGGGGGGTGGGCAGAGTGTGGGGGGGGTGGGCAGAGTGTGGGGGGGATGGGCAGAGTGTGGGGGATGGGCAGAGTGTGGGGGGGTGGGGCAGAGTGTGGGGGGTGGGGCAGAGTGTGGGGGGGTGGGGCAGAGTGTGGGGGGGTGGGGCAGAGTGTGGGGGGGATGGGCAGGGTGTGGGGGGGGCAGAGTGTGGGGGGGGCAGAGTGTGGGGGATGGGCAGAGTGTGGGGGGACGGGCAGAGTGTGGGGGGACGGGCAGAGTGTGGGGGGACGGGCAGAGTGTGGGGGATGGGCAGAGTGTGGGGGGACGGGCAGAGTGTGGGGGAGGGGCAGGGTGTGGGGGGACGGGCAGAGTGTGGGGGGGGCAGAGTGTGGGGGGCAGGCAGAGTGTGGGGGCGGGCAGAGTGTGGGGGATGGGCAGAGTGTGGGGGATGGGCAGAGTGTGGGGGGCAGGCAGAGTGTGGGGGGGATGGGCAGAGTGTGGGGGGGGGCGGGCAGAGTGTGGGGGACGGGCAGAGTGTGGGGGGGGGCAGAGTGTGGGGGATGGGCAGAGTGTGGGGGACGGGCAGAGTGTGGGGGGGGCAGAGTGTGGGGGACGGGCAGAGTGTGGGGGACGGGCAGAGTGTGGGGGACGGGCAGAGTGTGGGGGGGGCAGAGTGTGGGGGGGATGGGCAGAGTGTGGGGGGGGCGGGCAGAGTGTGGGGGACGGGCCGAGTGTGGGGGGGGGCAGAGTGTGGGGGATGGGCAGAGTGTGGGGGACGGGCAGAGTGTGGGGGACGGGCAGAGTGTGGGGGGGGCAGAGTGTGGGGGATGGGCAGAGTGTGGGGGACGGGCAGAGTGTGGGGGGCGGGCAGAGTGTGGGGGGAGGGGCAGGGTGTGGGGGGACGGGCAGAGTGTGGGGGATGGGCAGAGTGTGGGGGGACAGGCAGAGTGTGGGGGATGGGCAGAGTGTGGCGGGGCGGGCAGAGTGTGGGGGGGATGGGCAGAGTGTGGGGGGGGGCGGCAGAGTGTGGGGGACGGGCAGAGTGTGGGGGGGATGGGCAGAGTGTGGGGACGGGCAGAGTGTGGGGGGGATGGGCAGAGTGTGGGGGACGGGCAGAGTGTGGGGGGGCGGGCAGAGTGTGGGGGGACGGGCAGGGTGTGGGGGACGGGCAGAGTGTGGGGGGGATGGGCAGAGTGTGGGGGACGGGCAGAGTGTGGGGGGCGGGCAGAGTGTGGGGGGATGGGCAGAGTGTGGGGGATGGGCAGAGTGTGGGGGGCGGGCAGAGTGTGGGGGGACGGGCAGGGTGTGGGGGGGGAGGGAGGGAGTGGTGTGGGGGACGGGCAGAGTGTGGGGGCGGGCAGAGTGTGGGGGGGCAGAGTGTGGGGGTGAGGGGCAGAGTGTGGGGGGCGGGAGGGAGGGAGTGGTGTGGGGGACGGGCAGAGTGTGGGGGGGTGCAGAGTGTGGGGGTGAGGGGCAGAGTGTGGGGGGCGGGCAGGGTGTGGGGGATGGGCAGAGTGTGGGGGGCGGGCAGGGTGTGGGGGAGCCCGGTAGTGGGAGATGAACCCGCCAAGGTCGGGGACCTCATTGGCATAAATATTCTCAGAGTGCCGCCCCGATACCTGGGCAGACTGACTACCTGGCCAGTGAGAGACGGAATCTAGTTGCAGGAGGCCACAGCCAGGGACCTGTGGGGACAGTTCTCAGCAGTCAGTGGTTGGAGGGGATTCCATGACCCACTCTTGTTCCTAAATAGATATAAGCCATTTGGATCCCTTGATGCGGTGTCCACTTTGTGACCCCGCGTATCTACTTCGCTAAACTAATGGTTTAGAAACATTCTGTGAGGGTGGGACCTCTGCAAATATTGACAGATCCCCCATCCTGATATCTACAAGAGAGTGAGTGGAAAAGAAAGCTGAAAACATTTTTCATTATGATACAGGAATCAATTTTAAAATTCTCATCCTAGTTTTCAAATCCCTCCCTCTCTCTCTAACCTCCTCCAGCCCCACAACCCTCCGAGATCTCTGCGCTCCTCCAATTCTGGCCTCTTGTGCATCCCCTGATTTTAATCAGTCCACAATTGGCGGCCGTGCCTTCAGCTGCCTGGGCCCTAAGCTCTGGAATTCCCTCCCTAAACCTCTCCGCCTCTCTACCTCTCTTTCCTCCTTTAAGACACTCCTTAAAACCGACCTCTTTGACCGAGCTTTTGGTCGCCTGCCCTAATATCTCCTTACGTGGTTCGGTATCGAATGTTGTTTGATAATCGCTCCTGTGAAGCATCTTGGGACGTTCTACTACATTAAAGGCGCTATAATAAAGTAATAAGGTGCAGACCACAATTATCTTTGTTGCACATTAATGCAACGAGCTGAGTCCTGATGAAAATACTTCGGTAAAAATACTGAAAAGTGAAGAAGCTTTTCCAGGTTAAAGACAATCATATTTAGAATGAGCACAGTGTTTCTCTCCTGAATACCTCGTTCTGCTTCCTTATCAGCTGGTGCTCCAGTGAATCTGTTTTTAATTGAAGTAAGTCAGCACAGTGACAAGAGGTGTGAATGTTTTTAGCTCTATTTAAACCAGAACTCTAAATAGTCGCGTTCAAGTAACAAATGGTTGGGAATGCTTAAATTTGTATTCAGAATAGTTACTACACCATCTTCAAACTCTTATGCCTACGTCATACCCTTAGACAACAGAGCTGTGATGTCTGAATATTGCTTCAGTCTGTTCATTATTTTATTTTACATTTTTCTTTGTTAAATTCCTTGTTTATTTCTGTCCATTTCATTACAAAATGCTACACACACACCGCACACACAGACAGACTCCCCACACACACACACACACACACACCCACACCGCACACACAGACAGACTCCCCACACACACACGCACACACACACACACACACACCGGACACACAGACACATACCACACACACACACCCCACACACACCCACACCACACACACAGACAGACACCCCGCACATACACACACACCCCGCACACACACACAGACACACACACAGCCCGCACACACACACAGACACACACACAGCCCGCACACACACAGACAGACAGACACCCCCCCCCACACACACACAGAGACAGACACACACCACACACACAGACACACACCCCACACACACAGACACACACCCCACACACACAGACACACACCCCACACACACAAACAGACACACACCCCACACACACAGACACACACCCCACACACACACAGACACACACCCCACACACACACAGACACACACCCCACACACACACAGACACACACCCCACACACAGACACACACCCCACACACAGACAGACACCCCACACACAGACAGACACACACCCCACACACATACAGACAGACACCCCACACACATACAGACAGACACACACACACAGACACACACCCCACACACATACAGACAGACACACACACAGATACACACCCCGCACACACAGACTCACACCCCACACACAGACAGACAGACACACACCCCACACACAGACAGACAGACACACACCCCACACACAGACAGACAGACACACACCCCACACACACAGACAGACAGACACACACCCCACACACACAGACAGACAGACACACACCCCTACACACACACAGACAGACACAGACAGACACAGACACACACCCCACACACACAGACAGACACATACCCCGATCGCTGTGGAGCATTCCGGTTTCACCGGAGAACGAAGCTCGCCACTAAAGACAGAGGTCTGGGTGATGGCCACATCAAGCGCTTTCTGTTCCTGGAATGGGGTCAGGGCCTGAGCAGCTGGTGACTTTTATCTAAACAATCCCATTAGCAGGAAGTTCTTGAAGTGCGACGAATCAAAAATAAGGGTTAGCAAACAACACATTTTTAAAAAGCCCTTTGATTTCTTCAGCCCCTTATATAATAGAGCGTTTCCCCAGGCCCTCTTTGCAGGCTGGAGATTTTATCGCTTAGAGCTAGCTCCCTTACATAAAGCCCCAGTGTGCTGTCTCGAAACCTCCCTCTGTAATAAGGTGCGGACCAGAATTATCCTTGTGGCACGTTAGTGCAACTCGCCGAGCCCTGCTGAGGCTGAAACCCTGTGAAAATACCTCAGCAAAAGTACTGACGAGTGAAGATGCTTTGTCAGGTTAAAGACAATCACGTTCAAAATTAGGACAGTGTTTGTCCCCTCTGTGTTATAAATGTTGGTGGTAACCTGGCTTAAAAAGAAAGACTTGCATTTATATAGCACCTTTCACGACCACCGAACGTCCCAAACAGCCAATGAAGTACTTTTTGAAGTGTAGCCACTGTTGTAATGTAGGAAACGTGGCAGCCAATTTGCGCACAGCAAGCTCCCACAAACAGCAATGTGATAAATGGCCAGATAATCAGTTTTTACTTAATACTAACTGAGCGATAAATATTGGCCCAGAACACCAGGGAGAACTCCCCTGCTCTTCATCAAAATCGTCGAGAGGGCCTTGGTTTAACATCTCATCTGAAAGACGGCACCTCCGACAGTGCAGCACTCCCTCAGTACTGCACTGAAGAGCCAGCCTAGATTTTTGTGCTCAAGTCCCTGGAGTGGGACTCGAACCCATAACCTTCTGACTCAGAGGCGCATGCTGCCCACTGAGCCACCGTTGGCACTTGCAACAGAACACCAGAGGCATGCAGTCCATGTACCACATATATATAATACACACTGAACCAGTTAAAAGAATAATCCACTCCTCACAAGAACCATTATGGATCTCAATTGGGCTTCTAACTTTCACAGATAACAGTCGCTAAAAAAACTGCCCCCAAACATTCATTTCAAGGGGAGGAAACTCCCACGCTTTCTGTAAGGGGCGTGCGATTCTTTCCGTCTGATTTCCCGTTCCGCGCTCTGCCCAGGTTATATTTAACAGGCACCGAAGCGGAGAATCTAACTCGATCTGTCTGCAGTGTCCACCTTACAGCAGCACCAGGAATAACGAGATTCAGACACCACTACGTTAAGTAAGGTGAGAGTGACAGTTTCACTTTATCCAGTTTTGTTACAGAGAGTACAGCATGGGTCACTTTGTGTGACTTGGAGGGGAGCTTGGAGGTGGCGGTGTTCCCGTGCGCCTGCTGCCCTTGTCCTTCTAGGTGGTGGAGGTCGTGGGTTTGGGAGGCGCTGTTGAAGAAGCATCAGATTCTGCTCCCTCTTCCTAAATAACGCACGGTACCTGAACTTCCAAGCCTCTCTTAAAACCATCCTACAAACAGAAGGCAAGGACGGAGAATGGGTGCCTCATTACGTGGCAAGCTCTAAGAACAAACTAACTGGACAAGTCAATCTTTTAGCTGAAGAATTGCGAATGATACAATGATACAAGACAGAAAGCCTTATTCTAAAATGAAAGCTTGCGAAAGTACTTTTCTTACAATCAGTCTTCTGTTCAATATTGGACTCCGTCCCTTACATCAACAGTATCTGGCTGTTCACCACATCAAAACAGTTCAATCTGTCTTTGAATTAAAGGTGCTGGCAATTCCATTTTGTCACAGCTGTCAACATTAGCAATTGCCAATTTTCCCTTGAGTGATAGGACCCAAGTCTTCAACCAGAACACAGACAGGAAACTATTTAGATCATTTCTGCTGATGTAAGCTTTGATGATGATTAAAATGAAGCCAACACTCACTGTCAAAGGCTCGTACTTGAAGAACGGCCACTTGCACAAGGTGTTGTGATATTGTTGGATCCCTGGAATCGTGCTGCAGTGAGACTGGACAGGAAGAGAGAAAAGGAAAAGAAGAACAGGCTAAACAAACCCCAGCCTGCATTGAAGGTTTCTCAAGTTACAACCCTTCTCACGGAAAATTTTTGTTTTAATTTTGACGTTCACATTTTTGGGATTTCGCCCCGCCCCCCCCCCCCCTTCCCTTCTTCCATCATTTTCTGACTTTTCTGTTCTCCCGTTAGGATTTTATTCCAGACTGTGACAATTTTTCAGATACTCTGGTGAAGGACTGAAATTATTTACAAGCGATTGTTGTGTCCCAACAATTTTAGGCTGTGATTACAGTGTCGCTGCCAAGCTAAGATCAGTATCAACAGAAGCAACTTCGAGCCTCCAGCACCTTAGTCTCCCTGCCTGGATCTCCCTGTCGAGAAAGCTCCACACATAGATACTCAAACATATCTCCATTCCCAGTCGCTTACTTTTAAATGAGAGAGTCCACACATGTCTCAAAACATTTAAGTAAACTCTGCTCCGGTTTATAAAGTGTCCAGGAGGGTTAACTCAACACTTCTTTTAAACTGGGCTTGATGGCACATTGGAGCTACAGGGGGTAATCTTAACCTAATCCGCCCGTCGGAAGTCTGACGGGATTGAGAGCAACGCTGGGATTAAACCCCACCTGATTTTACTCTCTATTTAAGTCAACGGAGAGTAATATTGGGCGGGGCGTAAAACTGGCGTTCACATCCCGTCCAGCGAGTTAGGTTACAATTACCCCATGCTCTCTGTGAGCACAAAAATCCAGGCTGACACTCCAGTGCAGTCCTGAGGGAGTGCTGCACTGTCAGAGGAGCAGTACTGAGGGAGTGCTGCACTGTCAGAGGAGCAGTACTGAGGGAGCGCCGCACTGTCAGAGGAGCAGTACTGAGGGAGTGCTGCACTGTCGGGGGGGCAGTACTGAGGGAGCGTTGCACTGTCAGGGGGGCAGTACTGAGGGAGCGCTGCACTGTCGGGGGGGCAGTACTTAGGGAGCGCTGCACTGTCGGGGGGGCAGTACTGAGGGAGCGCTGCACTGTCGGAGGGGCAGTACTGAGGGAGCGCCGCACTGTCAGAGGGTCAGTACTGAGGGAGCGCTGCACTGTTGGAGGGCAGTACTGAGGGAGCGCCGCACTGTCGAAGGGGCAGTACTGAGGGAGCGCAGCACTGTCGGAGGGGCAGTACTGAGGGAGCGCCGCACTATCGGAGGGGCAGTACTGAGGGAGCGCCGCACTGTCGGAGGGGCAGTACTGAGGGAGCATTGCACTGTTGGAGGGGCAGTGCTGAGGGAGCGCTGCACTGTCGGAGGGTCAGTACTGAGGGAGCGCTGCACTGTCGGAGGGGCAGTGCTGAGGGAGCGCTGCACTGTCGGAGGGGCAGTACTGAGGGAGCGCTGCACTGTCGGAGGGGTAGTACTGAGGGAGCGCTGCACTGTCGGAGGAGCAGTACTGAGGGTGCGCTGCACTGTCAGAGGGGCAGTACTGAGGGAGCGCCGCACTGTCGGAGGGGCAGTGCTGAGGGAGCATTGCACTGTCGGAGGGGCAGTGCTGAGGGAGCGCCACACTGTCGGAGGGGCAGTGCTGAGGGAGCACTGCACTGTCAGAGGGGCAGTACTGAGGGAGCGCTGCACTGTCGGAGGGTCAGTACTGAGGGAGCGCTGCACTGTCGGAGGGGCAGTACTGAGGGAGCGCCACACTGTCGGAGGGGCAGTGCTGAGGGAGCATCGCACTGTCGGAGGGGCAGTACTGAGGGAGTGCTGCACTGTTGGAGGGTCAGTACTGAGGGAGCGCCACACTGTCGGAGGGTCAGTACTGAGGGAGCGCTGCACTGTCGGAGGGTCAGTACTGAGGGAGCGCTGCACTGTTGGAGGGTCAGTACTGAGGGAGCGCTGCACTGTCGGAGGGTCAGTACTGAGGGAGCGCTGCACTGTCGGAGGGTCAGTACTGAGGGAGCGCTGCACTGTCGGAGGGTCAGTACTGAGGGAGCGCTGCACTGTCGGAGGTGCCAACTTTCAGATGAGACGTTAAACCGAGGCACCATCTGCTCTCTCAGGTGGACGTAAAAGATTCCACGACCACTATTTCGAAGAAGAGCAGGGGAGTTATCCCCGGTGTCCCGGCCAATATTTATCCCTCAACCAACATCACTATAAAAACAGTCAATCTGGTCATTTATTTAATTGCTTTTAATGGGAGCTTGCTGTGCACAAATTGGCTGCCGCGTTTCCTACATTACAACAGTGATACACTTCAAGAAGTACTTGATTGGCTGTAAAGCCCTTTGGGATGTCCGGTGGTGGTGAAAGGCGCTATAGAAATGCAAGTCTGTCTTCTTCCACTGCTCCAAATGGTTAATTCCATCTGCCCGATCAGATAGATGTCGGGGATCACAGGGAACGATTTAAATAAACCTTTGGCGTTCTCCTGTTGTCCTGCTCAATGCACCTCCTTAAAAATTAAATCAACCACTCGTTCATCTGGATACTGTTTGTCTGATCTTAATCTGTACAAAATGGTTGCCACATTTGCCTTCTAACAAGGTAAGTGCAATCCAGTAATGAATGCTGTGAAATGTTTCTGCGAGGTGTGAGAAGGTGCTGCAGGAATACACCTCGTTCTTTAATGTTACAGAAATAATTTATACTCCTTTTGCTTCAAAGTGTCAACAATTAAAAATAAGCTCGTAGAGAAGATGTTTCCGCTTGTGGGGGGAGGAGACCAGAACTAGGGGCCATCAATATAAGATAGTCACTAATAAATCCAATCAGGAATTCAGGAGAAACTTCTTTCCCCAGAGAGTGGTGAGAATGTGGAACTCGCTCCCACAGGGAGTGCTTGAGGCGAATAGTCCTGATGCATTTAATGTGAAGCTAGATAAACACACGAGGGAGAAAGGAATAGAGGATATGTTGATAGGGTGAGATGAAGAGGGGTGGGAGGAGGCTCGTGTGGAGCAGAAACACCGGCACGGACCAGTTGGGCCGAATGGCCTGTTTCTGTGCTGTACATTCTGTGTACAGCTCCTCAAATGGATTTTTTTTTTTACAGAACCAATTTAACAACGTTTGTTTGTCAGAGGTGGGCTATGTAGGTCTGTGGTTTATTGGTTTTGAAATATAAGGGGCTCCCCAACCAATGTTCTCCCTCATTTTTTGGGGGGTGCGCGGTCCCTTTAACGGGCTGCGTGGCCCATTCAAAGCCTCGCGCACGCGCAAAATCTCACGTTGAAAAGCCGGCGAACGGCCTGCGCGGGACCTCCAGGCAGAGGAAACGTTGCTCCCAGCACATTCGCCCTGATTCTCCAACCTAGGCGTCCAAGGATGGGTGCGTCACCCCCCACCCCCCTCCCGTCACGCTTGCGAGCCGTTTGCCATTCAATCTGCCCAAGTACTGTCGCGGCACAGAATTTGTTCGCCAGCTAGATGTGGCGTCTGTACCCAGTCGATCAATATTAATTTACAGCAGCAGCTGAGGAGAATAAAGACACGGTATTGGCAGACGGGACAGCAGCAGCAGGAGCAGTGGCAGAATCCGGCCTGACAAACCGTTTCAGACAGTCACATTAAACTCAGTGATGAGCCTCCGCATCAGTCACTTTAATTCATTCTCAACAAACAGGAGAAGATTATGAGTATACCCTAATCAAAGAGCGGATTAGGCAAACACATTCATTGAGTTCCAAGAATGGTTTAAAAAGATTACAGCCAGCAATTCCCCAAAGCCTTTGACAGGGAGATCGGTAACAGGAGGCTGTAGAATGGATAGATGCAATAATTTGACTTCACATCGTCTTTTGTCGATAGATAAGGCTGATCTGGTGGAACATTCGAGTCGGTTTGCCTCGGGGTTGATGTCCTGTCCGTTGAGGGAAGGTCGGGGCCTGCGATTTCACTCAAGGCCTGCGATGCGACGCTGCTGGATTTCTGCCTCCGGGGAAGTTTGGAAAGTTGCGATAAATCAAAATAACGTATTTTATTGCTGACGCAAATGTTTCTGACAGGCGCTGTTCGAGGGTCCTGGGATTATATGTTCTGATACCCTTCAAAGAGTTAAAAATGATTCAGGGGAATTTGACTGACGTTGGGAAAATCTACACCTGAAAACATCATTCAATTGTCACTAACATCTGCGTTTACCACACTGTTACAAGAGTAAACAGTTTTAATGATGTTCTTTTAAATATCTATTATTGATGAAGATCCAGAATTTGGTTGGCAGATTCTCGGCTGCAGTTTTCCACAGGGCTGTATGACAATACCTAATTTTGTGATGATTCTACCTCATTGATATAAAGAACATGCATTCCTACTGCAGCCCGCGTGTACAGACTGGCATCTCAAAACGCATAAAGGAAGAATGACCGAATATCAAAAATAGCCACGGAGGAAGGTAGAATTAAAAGGCCGTGGGATTGTTGCTGTCGAATCTTTTGCGTTCTTCCCTTGCAGAACAGTGCGAGGCAGTGGAAGGATTTGCGGGCTGGTTAACAGGGCTGTGACGTGAACGCCCCTTCCATGGCCTTCACCATCTTTGCACCAGGCGATGGGGGGGAGGGTAAGTCCTATAGGGTGGGAGGGTTTTATGGGGCTCTCACAACCCCGTACGATGATTGGGGCGGCGGGGGGGTGCGGGGGGGGGGTCACCAACCAGACACGAGGATCCATGCCGGATGTCAGCCCGGAATTCCGAGCCGAAGCTCTGGTCTCCACTCGCCCGTACTGTCTGGAGTACTGAGATGAGGAGAAATTTCTTCACTCAGAGGGTGGTGAGTGAACCTGTGGAATTCTCTACCACAGAGGGCTGTGGAGGCCGAGTCACTGAATATATTTAAGAAGGAGATCGATAGATTTCTGGACACAAAAGGCGTCAAGGGGTATGGGGAGAGAGCGGGAATATGGTATTGAGATAGAGGATCAGCCATGATCATATTGAATGGTGGAGCAGGCTCGAAGGGCCGAATGGCCGACTCCTGCTCCTATTTTTCTATGTTTCTATGTTTCTATGAGTGGGGTTTGAACCCTGCTCCTTCTGACTCAGAAGCAGGAACGCCACCATTTAAAATTTTTATTGGATTTATTCAACATTAAAAACATTTCGAACGTCGTGATCGTTTCATTGTACCGTACGATCACCCTCCACCAGTTTCCAGCAACAGAAACAAAGCCATGACTAAAACATGAACAACCTCAGCACCATTCCGCCACTCCGCACAGTCAGTCCTCCGCCGCTTATTAGCATCAAAAACTCATTTGTCTCCCATGACATATGTTAATCTATTGCGGAATGTTACCAGTGAGTCAAAGGCTGGCTCCAGCCATGGGGTTCAAGCCTGTGAGATCCCACCTGGCGATTTCCTGCTCTTGGCTGGGGAGATGGGGATACCCCATGGGGAAAAACATTGCTGTGGTCGCCACTCCACAAAGCTCCTCATCACCACAGGTACAGTGATGGAGGCCTAAAGCGGGGAGAAATTATGCAAATATAACAAATAAAATGAGAGAAACTGATAAAAAAAAAAGAACTGGAAGCATCCAGGACGAATGGAGGACGAATTAAGTGTTTGGGTATTGCTAAACTTATCATCTCGTTAAAATATCGTTTGGAAATATATGTGAAATTTGGTTAAGAACGTCATATTACTGGCTCCCCACATGTGTTTGTTTGACCATGGACAGTACTTCTGTGAAGTATGTGACTCCACAATTGATTACATCATGATTGTTTATTCCCCCGTGCGGTTGGCATCAAATGCCAACTAAACGAGGGACAATGACATCTCCAACAAGGTCTATCTATAGAATTTAAAGTTTTGCGTAGAGAGCACATCTGTCACTCCACCCTACTTCTGCCATCTCCTCCAGCCCTACATCCTGCACCCTACAGTCCTCGAACTCTGGCCGCTTATGCATCTACCCTCCCCCCGAATTGTCATTTGGTGGCGGAGGTTTTGACCATCTAGATCTTACTCTCGGGGACTTTCTCTCTAAATCTCTTCACTCAGGTTCGAGAGGCTGAATGGCCTAATCCTGTTCTGATCTTCCTAAGTACTTCCCTGCCTGTCTTTATAAATATCTCCTCACAACCATCTGTTGCATAGATAATAAAGAGATCGCAATTAAGTCCTCCAATTTTACCTTTAGATGTAGAAATCTCCCCTCGGTGTCCTTGTCCACCAAGGCAACGTTCTCTTTTATCGATGGTTTCACCAAAACAGCCACCCCTCTTACAGTTATTGTTTGCACAACTTGCAAACACCTCTCCCTTCCAAACCTTCCGAAATCTTGCTAGGATATCCTCATCCCAAAAGGTTTCTTGCAGACACAAGTCAGTGCCTTTAAAACACTGCAACAACTGTTGCAATTTCTTCTCACCCCTCAATCCGTTCACATTAATCGAGACCAATGTAATCATGGCTCCAAATAAGGGAAGTATGCCTGATAATCCCCCCATCATCTAATCTCCGGCCCTTCCCTCCTCTCATGCTCCTTCCCAACTTTTCGGGCAGCTGTTGCTTTCTCCTGCAGCCTCCGGCTCTTTTTCACCTCCTGTTTGAACCTTCCCTGCAGTTTCAGCCTCTTCCTTACATTAGGTTTGGGCCGAGGAGCTGCCCCTTCTCCCTGCTTCTGCCCCTCACTAACCTTTCCCTTTCCACACGATGCCACCCCACTCCCCCACTTCCATGTCTTTGTCCCCCTCTGACTCCTCACTCTCGAGTTCTTCTGTAACCTCCCGTCCCTGCTCCCCGTCAGATACATAATCTCCCTTAGAGAGTCTTCCTGCTATCATGGTTTCTCCAACAGTGTCACTCCCTTCAGCCTCATCGCCACCGCTGACCCTTGCTTCCTGTTTTTTCTCTTTCTGGGACAATGGCGCATCTGCACCTATCTTGCTCCCTTCTGGCGTCTGTGTCTCCCCGCTCCCATCCTGCTGCCCCTTTAAGGCTCCTGCCTCTTGCACCCTCTCCTTGTCTTGCCCCCTCCTGCTCCCCAAGATGTCTGACTCCCCGCCTTTCTTTGGAGTACTTACACTTACCCGCACCCCGCCTCCTCTCCCCCCGCGGACACCAGATTCTTTAGCCAGAGCAGAGCCGTATTATGGCTCAACTCTGCCCTTGACCTGTGCTGCCCGCTGCTGTCTTTGTCCTTTTCCACCATACTTGGTGTGTTTTCCACCTTCTTCATCTGGTTCTCTGCTCTGCAATTTTCTGGGAACCGCACCTTTACATAACGGGTTCCATCTGCTACCCGGGTTCCTGGATAGTATCTCCTCTTTATTGGCAAGCAAATTTTAATGTCCCACGACTCCAACTTTTTGATTAGCACATCATCCTCAATATAAACCAGCAGGTTCAAGAATGAGACCACCACCTCTTCAGAATATAGCAGAGATACCTCCAAGAACTTATCTCCAACCTTCAAACTCAGTAAAAGTCTTTCCACCTCCTCTCAGCCACTGACCGTCACCTCGAACCCAACATTCGGCTTTGGTCGGCAGGCAAAGCAGCTTCCCTCACCGCAGTCCTCATGTCCCGCCTGGATAATATCCCAAGCTCGTATCTCCTTATCCTCGCACTGAACCACCACTGTGTTTTCTTTTCCAAACCTCCTGGGGTCCCGGCCCAAATCTTTGGGCCTTTTTTTCCCCCTTCCCCCAACATTTTCTCCCCTAATTAAATTAATCCTGGGAACATAGTCCTCTGAGGGGCCCGGCACTCCAGGCCCCTCGTTTAAGGACCACAAAGGCCGTAAAACCTGAAAAAGTAAACCCACCACCAACTTTTTACAAACTCACTCCAAATCCCTGCAGTAATCAAGCACCCAGCGGCACCTGCTCACTCCTAGCCCCTCCCACCTAGAGAGTGTCACCCACTGAGCCACGGCTGACACAGTCAGCATCGCAGCTCATCAGGTTGCTCAAATAAGTTTTGGTCACCATCTTCCTTCTTCACGTAAGGCGGATAAAAGTAACATATTTAAACATAACTCGCACATAAATGACACAGTGCTGAAATAATCATTGAACATTAGAAATGTTTGCCAGACGTACCCCATTTGCAAAGACCTGCCCTGCTGTCTAGGTCTTGTCGGCATACACAGACCCTTAATTCTTAATTTTTAATTCTCATTTATATTGAAATGCTTTGCCAGGTCAAAAGGTTTTTTCCCAAAGTGAAATAAAGTTGTAACAGACAGTCTGTCACTGATAAGTGGACATGGAATGTGCTTTGATGTGCTTTACTAAAAGGCAGCAAACATGGTTGTGACTGCAGGGACAACAGAGATAAACAAACCCCCTTAGATTTGCAGACATCGTGTCTCTAATGATTTTTTTTTGGTGGCCAAAGGGGAGGAGTCAAACCTTTGAAGTTTTGAAATGCCGAATACGACGTAACACACGAACTGTAGCCAAGTGGTTGTCTGCCACTTTTGTAAACTTTATGAGTGAATGAACAATTTTGGGCTGTGATAAAGGCTAGCGACACAGGATGTGAGTGTGAAGGTTTGACAGCTCAAACAGCTCAGATCGACTATGAAAGGAACATTTAATTATCTCTGATGATTGATTTAGTGAGAAAGGCAAGGAAAACTGTATAAAACACAATGGCTGAAGAATATCGGCACTGCAGTCGGAAGAAGGTGGTTTGGCCAGTCATCTCGCCTACGGGGACCTACAATCAACGCTGGACTGATCATCAGCGGCTGGTTGTATGTATGATTTCCCGTAACATTATTGGTGAACTGCTCGAATAGTGGTTGGGGTTTTGAGTCTGTCTCAGGAATAATAAAAGGTTAAAGGCAGAACCCGACTGTCTGGTGTAATTTCTCATAAGTCTCAAGTCCGAACTCTATACCCTGTTCGACGGGGTAATTGCGCACATCCTACAGCCTTGGCATATTAATGTGTGGTGGGTCAGGCATCCGATCCATTGTGGGGGGGGGGGGGGGGGGGAGAAATATCCTGGCAAACAATCAAAAAACACTTTGCTCAGTCTGCTTAGCCTGATTGGTTCAAAAGGGACGTTAATTAATACGATCCGCTTATTCGATTGGCTCAATTGAAAGCAGTTGGATGTTGCGATGGGGGCGCTGCGGGGTTTTCCCATAATGGATGAGCTCAGTTGGGTCGAATGTGTTTCCTTTAACTTGTGACCTTGAGCTGATTTTGTGGTTTATAATAGTGACTGAATCGTTCAATGACGCACAGCCTTGTTAGCATTCTTAAGTATCCATTATTGTCCACAGATGGCCTTCTGTGTTGTCATATTTTGGAGCGCATTTCTTCAAGGAGAGCTATTTTTGTATTCCTTTATTTCTGATCCCCACTACCTTTCCAAGCCTGGCTCTTGTGTGAAACATCGGAAAAGGAGGAGGCCATTCATCCCTTCGAGCCTGCTCCACCATTCAATGAAATCATGGCTGATCTGTAGCTTAACTCCAGCCACCCACCTTGGCTCCATATCCCTTTATACCCTCGTCTAGCAAAAATCCTCATAATCTGTCCCTTGGAGCCCTGGTGAATCTGAGCTGCACTCCTTCCAAGGCTGATATATCCATCAGCAACAACAACTTGTATTTAGGTAGCGCCTTTAACGGAGTTACACGTCCCAAGTCGCTGCACAGGAGTATTAAAAGACAAAACAAATTTGACACCGAGCCACATAAGGAGAAATTAGGACAGGTGACCAAAAGCTTGGTCAAAAAGGTAAGTTTTAAGGAGCGTCTTAAAGGAGGAGAGGCGGAGAGGTTTAGGGAGAGAATTCCAGAGCTTAGGGCCCAGGCAACAGAAGCCACAGCCGCCAATGGTTGAGCGATTATAATCAAGGATGCTCAAGAGGGCGGAATTAGAGGAGTGCAGAGATCTCGGGGGGGTTGTGGGGCTGGAGGAGTCTGTCTCAGGAACAATAATAGGTTAAAGACAGAACCCGTGTGTCTGGTGTAATTTCTCATCAGTCTCAAGTCCGAACTCTATAACCTGTTGGACGGGGCGAGGGGTAACTCCGCACGTAGGGATAGGGAGGGGCGAGGCCATGGAGGGATTTGAAAACAAGGATGAGAATTTTGAAATCGAGCAGTTGCTTAACTGGGAGCCAATGGAGGTCAGCAAGCACAGGGGGTGATGGGCGAACGGGACTTGGTGCGAATTAGGACACCTTTCTAAGGTGCGGTGTCCAGAACTGCACACATTATGTGCAATAACTGCTTCGTGTTGGATTTATTGCAAAGCACAGAGAGAGGAAATCCCGAAAGGTGAGACAAGTACAAATAACAGCTTACTTGGGCATTAAGGAATAGAGAAATGCCAGTTCCTTCTTTTGACTATCTTGAGATCATGTCAGTGCTGTCCTAAAATTAGAATAAACAGTTCAGTTGCTTTCTGGCTTATTGTTCCATTACAGTTAAGACGTTTGCCTTACTTATTTCACCAGGGATCAATGTGGGATGATGCATGGATCAGGTCACAGCCATTCACAATCTTACAAGTAGATACCGCAAGCCCTAAATTCTATCAGCCTCAGCATTGCCTAAGTGAATAATGCAATCGGTGGTGTGTAATTGTGTTAACACAAACACACACACTCAGTTAATGACGACTCTCTTGCTGTGAGGTGACAGGCTCGGTGCTGTCAATACATTCATGTGCCTTCAATCAGTCAGACTGCAGTTATACTGCAGCTACTGCTCTGACACAGTGATTTGTAGGCGTGACGTGTGGCCAGCTGAACTTGGTTACATCGCAGACCACCCTTGGCCTGATTAGCGCCGAGGTATAGCTACAATACAGTCAGAGCTGCCTGATCCCATGGCCGCGGTTTCACTGAAGATCAGCGTTGGGTCAGGAGAACTCTGCTGTACAACGTCTGGGGGACCTCGGGACAGGCCATCGCAGGAGGTTTACACTCTCCCTGCCCACTTAGTGGATGCTAGTCAGGGGCGCGCTAAAGCATGGGCCGAGGGGGCCCTCGCCAGGGGAAGACAGAGCAGGCGATGGTCCCTAATTCTCCGCGACCTCCTACCACTGTCCCAGCAACAGCACCCTGAGCGTTGAGGGGCAAGCCGTTGTGTGCCCGGAATCTCCCCACCCCGCCAAATCATGAAGGGCCAAGACCACCATCTAGGTTAAAAACGTGAGAAGTCACACAACACCAGGTTATAGTCCAACAGTTTTATTTGAAATCACAAGCTTTCGGAGCGCTGCTCTTCGTGGGGAGATTCCGGGCAGTCCTGCTCCCCCCTCAAGTCACTCACACAACGGCTTGCCCCTCAACGCTCAGGGTGCTGTTGCTGGGACAGTGTTAGGAGGTCGCGGAGAATTAGGAACCATCGCCTGCTCTGTCTTCACCTGGCGAGGGCCCCCTCGGCCCATTCTTCACCTGACGAAGGAGCAGCGCTCCGAAAGCTTGTGATTTCAAATAAAACTGTTGGACTATAACCTGGTGTTGTGCGACTTCTCACATTTGTCCACCCCAGTCCAACACCGGCATCTCCACATCATAGGTTAAAAACAATAGAGGATAAGATTAATCTAGAGGCAGTAATCAGATAATGCCATGCCCAGGTATCAAAAGGCCTGATGGTTGTTGGAGGAAGGGAAAGGTGAAGGAATTAAGAAGCCGCAGTTTTGATGTCCTGGGAATGAATGAGAATAGGAGACAACACAGAGAGTCTTTGTTCCAACGTAGTGAGGGGGAAGCTTGTGTAGGACGGTCTGTTTGCATCTCGAGAGGTAAAGTTAAGAGAAGCACTGACCATAATGGTATCAATAAAACAGCGAGATAAGAAAGGTTGAAAGATAGAGAGGGAGATTGATGGCGAGAGGTGAGAGAAGGATTGCCTATCAGATGATAAGCTTTTTCTTGTATTGTGTCCAGGAAAATAAGAAGAGCTTGCATGTAGATAGCACCTTATTGTGTCTCTCGGAAAGGCCCCAAAGTGCTTTACTTACAATAAATGACTACTTAAGTGAACTGACTATTATATAGACAAGTGCAAGAAAGAAAGAAAGATTTGCATTTCTATAGCGCCATTCACGACCACCAGACATCCCAAAGCGCTTTACAGCCAATGAAGTACTTTTTTGAAATAACAACAGAAAACGCTGGAAAAACTCAGCAGGCCAGGCAACATCCGTGGAGAGAGAAAGAGAGTTAACGTTTCAGGTCGAAACCCTTCGTCGGAACTGTTTTTGAAGTGTAGTCGCTGTTGTAATGTAGGAAACACGGCAGCCAATTTGCGCACAGCAAGCTCCCACAAACAGCAATGTGATAATGACCAGATAATCTGTTTTTTAGTGATGTTGATTGAGGGATAAATATTGGCCCCAGGACACTGGGGAGAACTCCCCTGCTCTTCTTCGAAATAGTAACCATGGGAATTAACCTCCGCGATTAACGCCCGTTGAAAAAAAAATCGTCAAAAAAAATCTACATTGATCGCAGAAGTTAACTATTATGAATTGCCAGTCCAAATTTTTTTTCATATCAACTAAATATACACCCATGGAAGAACAATGTTTAGGACACTTAGTCAGGCTTTTAAATATCAAAGGCTTAGTGGTATATACGAGCTTTGCAAACATCAAAAGGTCACCCCTCCAACTAATAACCACCTTATTGTGTGAGAAAGACCTCGGGGATCTTCAAAGGTTCAGTGTATTAAAACATGTTAATCTGAGTGAGACAGGCTTTCATCTCTATTTTCATATTTTAGAATGACTAAAAAAAATGTTGATCCCAACTGCTGTGGTTGAATGAAGAACAAGACAAAGAACGGCACTCTCTGTGAAGATTACATTTGTCACAAAAAGGCCATCCCAGACCTCCAGTCATTGGAAACTACAGACTAGTATGGGCAAATTAACACAACAACTTGCATTTATACAGTGCCTTTAACATAGTAAGATGCCCCAAGGTGCTTCACAGGAGCGATTATCAAACAAAATTTGACACCGAGCCACATAAGGAGATATTAGGACAGGTGACCAAAAGCTTGGTCAAAGAGGGAGGTTTTAAGGAGCGTCTTAAAGGAGGAGAGAGAGGTAGCGAAGCGGAGAGGTTTAGGGCGGGAATTCCAGAGCTTAGGGCCCAGGCAGCTGAAGGCACGGCCGCCAATGGTGGAGCGATTAAAATCGGGGGATGCGCAAGAGGCCAGAATTGGAGGAGCGCAGAGATCTCGGGAAGGTTGTGGGGCTGGGGGAGGTTACAGAGATAGGGAGGGGGCGAGGCCATGGAGGGATTTAAAAACAAGGATGAGAATTTTAAAATCAAGGGGTTGCCACATCGGGAGCTGGTGTAGGTCAGCGAGCACAGGGGTGATGGGTGAACGGGAGGGACTTGGTGTGAGTTGGGATACAGGGCAGCAGAGTTTTGGATGAGTTCAAGTTTACGGAGGATGGAACAACACAGAGCGTGTCTGCTTGTCCCAGTTTGTGGCATTCTCACCTCTCACTCAGAAAATTGTGGATTTGAGCCCCACTCCAGATCTTGAGCACTTAATGTAGACTAACACTTATCCTAGAATGATACAGTAAAGAAGGAGGCCATTCGGCCCATCTGTGCCTGTGCCGGCTCTTTGAAAGAGCTCTCCAATCAGTCCCACTCCCCGGCTCTTTCCCCAGAGCCCTGCAATTTTTTTACTTCTCAAGTCTTTATCCAATTCCCTTTTGAAAGTTACTATTGAATCTGCTTCCACCGCCCTTTCAGGCAGCGCGTTCCAGATCGTCACTGTAGTGCTGAGGGAGTGCTGCACAGTTGAAGGTGTACAGTCCTTCAGAGGAGGAATCTGCCTGCTCACATGGTGATCAAAGATCCTTTGACACTAACGGGACTTCTCCTGATCTCCAGAGCAACACTTCTCCTGTAAGCAAAAACAGGTCATTGCTCCTTGTGGGATCTTGCTGTGTGTAAAATGGCTGGCGTATTTGCCGACACAGCAAAAACCACTACACACAGAAAAGTCATTAACTGTTGGGGTAATTCCATGATGCTGTGCTCCTTGGCTGGAAAGCTGTGCTCACAGGGAGTGCAGGTTAGAGGATACAAGATTGAGGCGAATAGTATAGATGCATTTAAGGCAAGCTGGATAAGCACATGAGGGAGAAGGGAGCAAAGGGTTATGCTGATAGAGTTAGATGAGAAAGGATGGGAGGAGGCACGAGTGGAGTATAAACGCCAGCATGGACTGGCTGGGCTGAATGGCCTGTTTCTGTGCTGTAAATTCGAAGCAATTGGATCATCTATCTCTGACCTGCGCTCTCCTTGGGTTTGGCGTCACTGCTGAGAGCACGGGATTGTGGAATGAGGGAAGGGAGGGAGGGGAAAGAAGGAAGGATTGCATTTATATAGCGCCTTTCATGACCACCGGACGTCTCAATGCGCTTCACAGCCAATGAAGTAGTTTTTGGAGTGTAATCACTGTTGTAATGTAGGAAACACGGCAGCCAATTTGTGCACAGCAAGCTCCCACAAACAGCAATGTAATAATGACCAGATAATCTGTTTTTAGTGATGTTGGTTGAGGGATAAATATTGGCTCCAGGACACCGGGGAGAACTTCCCTGCTCTTCTTCGAAATAGTGCCATGGGATCTTTTACATCCACCTGAGAGAGCAAACGGGGCCTCGGTTTAAAGTCTCATCCGAAAGACGGCACCTCCGACAGTGCGGCACTCCCTCAGTACTGCAATGGGAGTGTCAGTCTAGAATCTGTGCTCAGGTCTCTAGACACCAGGCTAAGTTGTGTTTTTAATGACAATCATGGTAGGAGGAATTTCGGTCAAGAGATATGGGGAAATCAGGGTAGCGCCATGAGATCTATTGCACCAATCAGAATAGAGAGATAGGGCCATAACATCTCAGCTGAAAGACAGCACCTCAGACAATGCAGTACTCCATCCAGTGTTGCCGAGATAATGTGCTCAAGCCTGCAGGAGATCGTCAACCTACAACCATCGGACTCAGAGGTGGGAATGTGAACGCTAATGCTACAAGGCATTCTGTTTTCTTGCTTAAGCATCGTCTGTAACTTTGCAATTGTAAATAAGGTAGAATGATTGAATAACTCAACGGCATTTGTAAAGCGAGTCTCCTGAATAAATGGGATTGGAATCAGATGACTTAAAATCAATGGTTTGAGTGGGAAAGTAGAAGTAAAAGTACATTATTTCTGCTTGCAAGATGCCACACTCGTCGGTCCTTCTAAGCTCACGTGAGGGATCCATTTTACCGCAGCCCCGTGACCACCAATCTTTGCCAGGATGTCAAGCACAGAAATAAGAGTTTACGGAGAGCTCAGCAGACAGATTGCCCACTTCAGCTGTAATTACAGTTTGAAGACCCCGGCAGACAGGCCTTTGAATGGGACATCAATCAGCAGGGCCCACACTGTGTGTGGCTCCTGTCTGGCAGGCGGCGACCCGAAAGACAAAGTGCCAGGGAGGGTCACATGGCTCCAGACAAATGGCCAGGAGGGGGCTGGGTGGGGGAGGGGGCGGCGGCAGGTGTAGAGGCCAGCGAGCTGCAGCCTCGACATGACAGCACGCAATCAAGCCCATCGTCCAATACCTCAGTCGTGACATAGAGGGGGAAATTATTAGCATTGCCTGGGTTGGTGGTGGGAGGGGGAGGGGGGAAGGGGGAGGGGGGAGGGCAGGGGGAAGAGAACAAACCTCACTCAGGCACTTTGGCTCTGCTCTTCCCATCACACTCGCTCGCTGCGGAGAAGTTCAATATTTACGAGACAGATATATCATCCAGTTGATTTCATAGGAAAATTCTCCGCATTTACTGTAGGCATAATTGATATTCTGGAAGCGAAGGTCGCTCAGGCCACACTGAGTAAACAACAGTAAGAAAACAAAGGCAATAAAAACAGACAGGCTGCAATATGTCAGAGATGCTGATAGGCCTGAACAAGGGCGACAGCGTAAAAACGGGACCTAGTGTTTTGACTCACTTTGACTCACAGCGGTTTCAGCCGTGGCTCAGTGGGCAGCACACTCGCCTGAGTCTGAAGGTTGTGGGCTCAAGTCCCACTCCAGGGACTTGAGCACATTAAAGCTAGGCTGACACTCCAGTGCAGTACTGAGGGAGCGCTGCACTGTCGGAGGTGTCGCCTTTCGGATGAACCGTTAAACCGAGGCCCCGTCTGCTCTCTCAGGTGGATGTAAAAGATCCCACGGCACTGTTTCGAAGAACAGCAGGGGAGTTATCCCCAGTGTCCTGGCAATATTTATCACTCAATCAACATCACTAAAACAGATTATCTGGTCATTATCACATTGCTGTTTGTGGGAGCTTGCTGTGTGCAAATTGGCTGCCGTGTTTCCCACATTACAACAGTGACTACACTTCAAAAAAAAAGTACTTCATTGGCTGTAAAGCGCTTTGGGACGTCAGGTGGTCGTGGAAGGCGCTATATAAACGCAAGTCTTTCTTTTTACAGTTATATACCTGGGCTTCAGAACTCTCTGCTCCTGGGGAGAGAATAGTTCTGAAAGGGGAAAGTATTTTTAGCGCACTGTATTTCCCCCCTCAATTCTCCTTCTTTTTGCGGTTGCACTTTTGACGCAAGTCCTGAGCAGTGAAGTGAATGTGACAGAGGAGTACAAAGACCCATCGCCAACCCAGTACACAAACACCATCTTAAAATCTGAGGAAGCACTTTTCGTGTACCTGTGTTAGCCTTTATCTCAAGGGGGCTGAATACAAAGGGGTGCCACAGTTGTATAAAGCTCTGGTTAGGCCGCATTAGGAGAACTGCCTTCAGTTCTGGGCCCCGCACCTCAGGAAGGATATATTGGCCTTGGAGGGGGAGCAGCGCAGATTCACCAGAATGATACCGGAGCTAAAAGGGTTAAATTATGAGGACAGGTTGCACAGACTAGACTTCTATCCCCTGGAGTGTAGAAGATTAAGGGGTGAGCTAATTGAGGTCTTAAAGATGATTGAAGGAGTTGATAGGGTAAATAGAGAGAAACTATTTCCTCTGGTGGGGGGAGTCCAGAACAAGGGGGCAGAACCTTAAAACTAGAGCCAGGCTGTTCAGGGGTGATGTCAGGAAGCACTTCTTCACACAAAGGGTTAGTGGAAATCTGGAACTCTCTCCCCCAAAAAGCTGTTGAGACTGGGGGTTGATTGAAGGTTTCAAAACTGAGATTGGTAGATTTCTTGTTAGGCAAGGTTATTAAGGGTTACGGAACCAAGGTGAGTAGATGGAGTTAAGATACAGATCAGACATAATCTAATTGACTGGTGGAACAGGCTGGAGGGGCTGAATGGCCTCCTCCTGTCCCTATGTTCCTAGACCACGAGTGACTCAGCAGTCGTGTCACATGGCAGACGAAAGGTCAGTGATCTGCTCCCAAAATATTCCACGCCCCGAGCTTCACTCACATTTGATGTTGCAGTCAAATGTAAAGGAAGAGCCGCAATGGCATCTACCGTCAAGAAATATCATCCACTCTAAAAATCAGATGAGGAGTTATGAATCCAATTGTGCATCTTGTGGAAGATGAATTCGAGAAGAAAAATTGTTGGATCCAGTGTCTGAATGAAAGGAAACCAGACAGCAAGGGGTTTGCAAAATATTTCCATCTGGAAGTGTTTGCCATTAAGTTCAGCAGAGATTTACCCGGCAAAGTTAATGGATCATATTTAAAGGTTTAAACATTTACTTTGTACTGCGATGATTTTAAAATGAAATATTAAAGCGTTTCAAAGGCCGCCCTTTACAAATGCAGAACAGGTCGTTTTCAAAAGGGATTTCATCTGAATGAGAAAACAAGTCAGCCCTCAGGCTGTTTCCTCAGGTTGTCTGTTCAACATCGCAGGTTGTGATCTGTAAGCAAATCAGTACGACGTTGAGTCTAAAAATAGAAGCAGCTTTGTATTGAATTCTGAAGCTGCAGTTTGTATGGAGTTGTTGTTGTTGTTTCGTATGATGAGAAGAGCGTTTAATAGGATGTCTGGTTTGGCGTTCCGTTCGATGGCCTCCCGAGATGCCGAGTGGAGAAATGAGGTGCCTCCCGCGACAGATCTCAGTGGGCAGGTTGATGTGATGTGCTCCGTGGTCTGGGACTCACGGCCGCGGTCGCACTTCGGGTCGTCCCTCGTCTTCCACTTGTGGAACAGGTGGTCGCAGCGCCCGTGCCCTGTGCGGATTGGGTTGAGTGCCGTCCGCTGTCTCCGAGGGAGGCCTCCGAGATCTCTGCGCTCCTCAAATTCTGCCCTCTTGAGCATCCCTGATTATAATCGCTCCACCATTGGCGGCCGTGCCTTCAGCTGCCTGGGCCCTAAGCTCTGGAATTCCCTCCCTAAACCTCTCCGCCTCTCTCCCTCTCTCTCCTCCTTTAAGACGCTCGTTAAAACCTACCTCTTTGACCAAGCTTTTGGTCACCTGCCCTAATTTCTTCTTATGTGGCTCGGTGTCAAATTTTTTGTCTTATAACACTCCTGTGCAGCGCCTTGGGACGTTTTACTACGTTAAAGGTGCTATATAAATACAAGTTGTTGTTGTTGAGGTCGAAGCCGGGGACCTCTGCTGTTGGGTCAGTGATGAGGCATTGGTTCTTTATGTTGCATGTGTCCCACGATTCCACCTGGACAGTGAACTCAAACCGCGCCGCTCAGAAATGTGCCAAAGCATTTTTCGTGCGGTGAGAGGTGTTATGCAGGCAAAATTAGTGGCCGTTTTACGCACAGCAAGATCCTGCAAACAGGAGTCAGGCGTGTGACCACTTCTGGTTTTGGTGGCTTTGGGTGAGGGACAAATGCTGGTCAGGAAACTAGGGAACTTCTTGCACTTCTTACAGTGGTGCCATGGGATGGCTAACATCCTGAATCACCAGATCAGGTGGATAGGGCCTTGATTTAACATCTCACCAAACATGGACAAAGGAGCTGAATTCTAGAGGTGAGGTGAGAGTGACTGCCCTTGACATCAGGGCAGCATTTGACCGAGTGTGGCATCAAGGAGCCCTAGTAAAGCTGAAGTCAATGGGAATCGTGGGGAAAACTCTCCACTGGCTGGAGTCATACCTAGCACAAAGGAAGATGGTTGTGGCGGTTGAAGGTCAATCATCACAGCCCCAGGACATCGCTGCAGGAGTTCCTCAGGGCAGTGTCCTAGGCCCAACCATCTTCAGCTGCTTCATCAATGACCTTCCCTCCAACATAAGGTCAGAAATGGGGATGTTCGCTGATGACTGCACAGTGTTCAGCGCCATTCGCAACTCCTCAGATAATGAAGCAGTCCATGCCCGCATGCAACAAGACCTGGACGACGTTCAGGCTTGGGCTAATAAGTGGCAGGTAACATTTGCGCCACAGAAGTGCCAGGCAATGACTATCTCCAACAAGTGAGCGTCTAACCACCTCCCCTTGACATTCAACGGCATTGCCATTGCCGAATCCCTCACCCTCAACATCCTGGGGGTCACCATTGACCAGAAACTTAACTGGACCAGCCACATAAATACTGTGGCAACAAGAGCAGGTCAGAGGCTAGGTATTCTGTGGCGAGTGTCTCACCTCCTGACTCCCCAAAGCTTTTCCACGATCTACAAGGCACAAGTAAGGAGTGTGATGGAATACTCTCCACTTGCCTGGATAAGTGCAGCTCCAACAACACTCAAGAAGCTCGACACCAGCCAAGACAAAGCAGCCCGCTTGATTGGCACCCCATTCATCACCTTAAACATTCACTCCCTCCACCACCGGCGTACCGTGGCTACAGTGTGTACCATCTACAAGAAACACTGCAGCAACTCGCCAAGGCTTCTTCGACAGCACCTCCCAAACCCGCGACCTCTTCCACCTAGAAGGACAAGGGCAGCAGGCGCATGGGAACACCACCACCTCCAAGTTTCCCTCCAAGTCACACACCATCCTGACTTGGAAGTATATCGTCGTTCCTTCATTGTCGCTGGGTCAAAATCCTGGAACTCCCTCCCTAACAGCACTGTGGGAGCACCTTCACCACACGGACTGCAGCGGTTCAAGAAGGCGACTCACCACCACCTTCTCAAGGGCAACTAGGGATGGGCAATAAATGCTGGCCTCACCAGCGACGCCCACATCCCATAAATGAATTTTTAAAAACCCAGAGAGTGGCACCTCTAACAATGCAGGATCCCCTCAGTACTGTGCAGCACCTGGATTATCTGCTTATCATACAATGAATTAACTTGAAGTGCAGTGACTATAGTTATGGAGACAAATAAAAAGAAAGACTTGCATTTCTATAGCGCCTTTCACGACCTCAGGACGTCCCAAAGTGCTTCACAGCCAATGAAGTACTTTTGAAATGCAGGAAATTGCGGCAGCCAATTTACGCACAGCAAGCTCCCACAAACAGCACTGAGGTAAATGACCATATAAAGGGAAGCTAGGTAAGGACATGAGGGAGAAAGGAATAGAAGGAGAGGGTGAGATGAAGTAGTGTGACAGGAGGCTCGTGTGGAGCATAAACGCCAGCATAAACTGAGCCAAATGGCCTGTTTGTGTGTTGTAAATTCTATGTAATAAGCTGTTTTAGTGATGTTGGTTGAGGGATAAATGTTGGCCAGTTGATGTACAACTGTCGCACCAATCAATGAACATTCTGAGAGGCAGGAAACTAGGAAAGCCTCCACCCTCCCCCTACCGCCCCCCTCCGCGGCCTCCATTTGGAACGCTAGCCGTGTGCTTATCACAGGCACATGTACGTGTACTTGAAAGCCCCAGGGAATCCCGTGTCAGCGCAGGAGAGGGGGAGACCCCAACTAACAGGCCTCCCCTTCTCACTCTTCATTGTGCCTCGCCCCACCCCCTCCCTAACTCTGTAACCTCCTCCAGCCCCACAACCCTCCCAGATCTCTGCGCTCCTCCAATTCTGGCCTCTTGTGCATCCCCCGATTTTAATCGCTCCACCATTGGCGGCCGTGCCTTCAGCTGCCTGGGCCCTAAGCTCTGGAATTCCCTCCCTGAACCTCTCCGCCTCTCTCTCCTCCTTTAAGACGCTCCTTAAAACTCACCTCTTTGACCAAGCGTTTTGGTCGCCTGTCCTAATCAATGTTCCCGTTTAGCTGCGCGGCCGCCTGGCGGTCTGAAGCTCCTGTGCAAGCCGCTTTCCGCTTTCCCAATGGAAAAACCGCACATGTGGGGAAGTTTGAATGGGCCGCACACGCAAAACAAAAATTGGTGCTAATATCTCCTTATTATCTCCTTATCCGGGAAGGCGCCGAACACCGCGAGTCTCTTCGCCGGGAGCAAGCGCAAGCCAAGCGCGTCAACCCAAGCACCCCACCCACCCGCCCCTTCAACCACCGTCTGCCCCACCTGTGACAGAGACTGTAGGTCCCGCATTGGACTCATCAGTCACCTGAGAACTCATTTTTAATGTGGAAGCAAGTCATCCTCGGTTCCGAGGGACTGCCTAAGAAGAAGATGTGGCTCGGTGTCAAATTTTTGACTGGATTACGATCGTGTGAAGTGCCTTGGGAACGATGTACTATGTTAAAGGCGTTATATAAATGGAAGCAAGTCGTCCTCAGTTCCGAGGGACTGCCGAAGAAGAAGATAATATAAATGCAAGGTGTTGCCATTGTGCCTGACAGGAGAGTGCCGATTGTCCAACTGCAGGGAATGAGGAAAAACTACCCCAGCTTCCCGGAAAAATACAGAACACAGACAGAAAGAGGACGACAGAGACAGAGGTAAAGAGAAACGTTGAGACAAAGAATGGGAGGCGTGGAGGACAAGCAGTCCTATTTTAATTGGTGTCCACGAACAATGTTACAAGCAGTCAAATGGTGAAGAAATAAAAAGCCTGGCTCTGGAAAGGGTTCCGGTGTGTCAGAGGACTCTGTGAGCTGTCGTGTGATAAATTAGCCTCTCAATGGAGAGTTAGATCAGGCCGACATTCCCAGAGTCACTGACATTTCACGGGATGGATAAGATTCCCAACTGTGTCGCCTTTAATGCAGCTATCACGCCCACCGTGTTCCGCAGAATGCAGGGAGCCGTACGTTTCCCCAGGATCATTCATCCTGAATCTGGGGCAAAAACTCAACGAGCTCATCCATCAATGACATCACAGCTTCTCTTCAGATCTCCACAAAGTTCAGCGCTGTCTTAGCGAAAAGTCACCGATGTTTTACACAGATTTAAATCTCAGCAGTGGAAGACAAGATTACAACGTGCACATCATGCTGGAGGATTAAGCGGAAGCTGCTCTCTTTACATCCCGTCAGATCAAAATGATAAATTGCTGGCTTTAAATTTTACAGGGACGCCTGCAAGAAATAAGGTTTGGTCTTTTGTTTTTTATTTGGAATATTTCGGTCTGGGCCATTCTGGACACTAACGAAGGACACACTCAACACAGTGCTGAGGATTAGTCAATCCCCTATTGTGACCAAGTTTCTCTATTCTCTTAAACACAGGGAGGTGATTAATGCAGCGTCTGTTCAGCAGCCGCTCACACTGCACCGAGAGTCATTCACGTAATTCACGTTATTGCACCGTTACAATATGACCCAGTGACCCCAGTGACCGCATTCCAGAAGGACGTTTATAACTGGCGACTATTTTTCATTCTCATCTCTCAGCCCCGATCACATTTCTCTTTTCAGGTCTGTGCTGTGAAGTCCTGATGCGAAAGGAAGGAGTCCGATTACTGGAGCCGCTTTTTTTTCCCAATTTGAAAACTGACGATTTAAATTTATCTATCTTTTTTCACTTACGCAATAATTGCTGACGATATTGTGAGGACACCAGCTTGAAGCAGACACCTCGCCCATCACGATGATGAGGGCAGTTCATACAAGTAGAATCAGAGTCATTAACCCAAGGGCTCCAGCCTGAATAACGTGCATTAATTTAGCTTTCTTGCATTGTCGGGCTTGGAAATGAGCAACCCTCGGAACAGAAGTAGGCCATTCAGCCTCCCGAGCCTGTTCCGCAAAATCCCTTGAAGGCAGCCCTCAATGAGCTCGCCGCAGTCAGGCTTTTTATGTCTTGCTGCTCCTGTAAAGTCATGTTTTCCCCACCCCCCACCCCGTCACAGAATGGTTACAGCACAGAAGGAGGCCATTCAGCCCGTCGAGCCTGTGCCGGCTCTCTGCAAGAGCACTTCAGCTAGTCCCACTCCCCCGCCCTTTCCCCGTAGCCCTGCAAATGTTTTTCCTTCAGGTACTTATCCAATTCTCTTTTGAAAGCCATGATTGAGTCTGCCTCCACCACCCTTTCAGGCAGCACATTCCAGATCCGAACCACTCGTTGCGTAAAATGTTTTTCCTCCTGTCGCCTTTGGTTCTTTTGCCAATCACCTTAAATCTGTGTCCTCTGGTTCTCGACCCTTCCGCCAATGGGAACAGTTTCTCTCTATCTACTCTGTCTCGACCCCTCATGATTTTGAACACCTCTATCAAATCTCCTCTCAACCTTCACTGCTCTAAGGAGAACAACCCCAGCTTCTCCAGTCTATCCACATAACTGAAGTCCCTCATCCCTGGAATCATTCTCGTAAATCTTTTCTGCACCCTCTCGAAGGCCTTCACATCCTTCCTAAAGTGCGGTGCCCAGAATTGGACACAATACTCCAGTTGAGGCTGAACCAGTGTTTTATAAAGTTTCATTGTAACTTCCTTGCTTGTGTATGTCTCTATTTATGAAGCGCAGGATCCTGTCTGCCTTTTTAACCGCTTTCTCAACCTACCCTGCCACCTTTAACAATTTGTGCACATTTACCCCCAGGTCTCCCTGTTGCAATGAATTGATTCATATCAACAACAAAAAAAGACCCCTTGTTGGCATCTCTGGGACCTCCTTCAGACTCCATGTGCCAGCTTGAGCCCTCTGCTCCTCTGATGCTGGCTGACTGTGTGACCATTCCCCGACTGCTACTGCTTCGTACGGCTGATGTTGATGTGCAGCAACAACTCGAAGTTTCCATTTCGGTGGTTAAGCCAGATATATTTTTTTTTATTCATTCACAGGACGTGGGCGGCACTGGCAAGACCAGCGTTTATTGCCCATTCCTAATTGCCCTCGAGAAGGTGCTGGTGAGCCGCCTTCTTGAATACAACTGAGTGACTCGCTCGGCCATTTCAGAGGGCAGTTAAGAGTCAACCACATAGCTATGGGTCTGGAGTCACATATCGGCCAGACCGGGTAAGGACGGCAGATTTCCTTCCCTAAAGGACATTAGTGAACCAGATGGGTTTTTACGACAATCCGGTAGTTTCATGGTCACCATTACTGATGTTAGATTTTTATTCCCGATTTATTTAATTAACTGAATTGAAATTCTCCAGCTGCCGTGGTGAGATTTGAACTCCTGTCTCCGGATCATTAGTCCAGGCCTCTGGATTACTAGTCCAGTAATATAATCAGTATGCTACCGTACCCCTATTGCGCCAGGAGTAGCGGAGTGTGTCGTTGTGATGCCTCCTTCGTATTTGTGAATCAGGCATTGAGTTGTTCTTTGTTCCGTGGTCTGTTCTGGGTGACCACATCACACTCTGGAGAGTTTTTAATCCTCCATCTGTGCATCGAGTATCCGCATCTGCCATGGTTTGTCCGGATGCGGTTTAGGGTTGCCCATAAGCTCTTCTATCAAGGGATATGGGGAGAAAGCAGGGACAGGGTACTGAATTTGGATGACCAGCCATGATCGCATTGAATGGCGGAGCAGGCTAGAGGGGCCGAATGGCCTACTCCTGCTCCTATCTTCTATGATTCTATGAGATCGAAGCCAGGGATTTTCCGTGCCGGGCCTTTCACAAGGTGTTTCTTTGTGACCACCTTCCCCTGCCCCACCACCAGTAACAGAACCTTGAGCCGTCGAGCCCCTGCAAGCCTGGAACCCTCTCCCATCGTTGCATCTCTTCACAGCATCAAAAGCCTCCTCAAATCCAAGCTCATTAACCACACCTACAATCAGCTCTCCCAACTCTTCTCCCAGCTCCTTGATGTCATCCCCTTTCCCTTCTGAAGAACTTGGGACATTTTACGCCGATAAAGCCACTGTCGAAGAGTCAATGGTTTGTCGCGATGAAGCAGGGTTACTCGGCGTCTCTGCTAATCATTCTGTATATCATTAAGTGGGTCACTGATAAAATTATGATAATTGTACAAAACTGGATAGTTAATAATGAACGTAACTGAGTAGAAAAAAAAGTATTTATTTATTAAATACCCGAGGCTGTCCCCTGGGGTTAAAAGCAATGTTGTCAATTACAGGGGAAAATCCACTTGTGAAAAGTTTGACGGACGCCATCCTCGACCGCCTAGAAATGATTAGAAATCCGTCTTAGACTGGAATCCGGAAATAAAAGTGGTTTCACATTTGATATACATCAACTGACCTCCTCGCACCGACACTGACCCTCGGCTCTGACCCTCGCACCGACACTGACCCTCGCACCGACACTGACCCTCGCACCGACACTGACCCTCGGCACCGACACTGACCCCCCTCGCACTGACACCGACCCTCGCACCGACACTGACCCTCGACACTGACCCTCGGCACCGACACTGACCCCCCTCGCTCTGACACTGACCCTCGCTCCGACACTGACCCTCGCACCAACACTGACCCTCGACACTGACCCTCGCACCAACACTGACCCCCCACGCACCGACACTGACCACCGACACTGACCATCGACACTGACCCTTGCACCAACACTGACCCCCCACGCACTGACACTGACCCTCGCACCGACACTGACCATCGACACTGACCGTTGCACCAACACTGACCCTCGCACCGACACTGACCCTCGACACTGACCCTCGCACCGACACTGACCCTCGCACCGACACTGACCCTCGCTCCAACACTGACCACCCTCACACCGACACTGACCCTCGCACCGACACTGACCCTCGCTCTGACACTGACCCTCGACACTGACCCTCGCACCGACACTGACCCTCGACACTGACCCTCGCACCGACACTGACCCTCGCTCTGACACTGACCCTCGACACTGACCCTCGACGCTGACCCTCGACACTGACCCTCGCACCGACACTGACCCTCGCTCCGACACTGACCCTCGCACCGACACTGACCCTCGCTCCGACACTGACCCTCGACACTGACCCTCGCACCGACACTGACCCTCGACACTGACCCTCGCACCGACACTGACCCTCGCTCTGACACTGACCCTCGACACTGACCCTCGACGCTGACCCTCGACACTGACCCTCGCACCAACACTGACCCTCGCTCCGACACTGACCCCCCTCGCACCGACACTGACCCTCGCACCGACACTGACCCTCGCTCCGACACTGACCCTCGACACTGACCCTCGACACTGACCCTCGACACTGACCCTCGCACCGACACTGACCCTCGCTCCGACACTGACCCCCCTTGCACCGACACTGACCCTCGCTCCGACACTGACCCTCGACACTGACCCTCGACACTGACCCTCGACACTGACCCTCGCACCGACACTGACCCTCGCACCGACACTGACCCTCGCACCGACACTGACCCTCGCTCCGACACTGACCCTCAACACTGACCCTTGACACTGACCCTCGACACTGACCCTCGACACTGACCCTCAACACTGACCCTCGACACTGACCCTCGACACTGACCCTCGCACCGACACTGACCCTCGCACCGACACTGACCCTCGCACCGACACTGACCCTCGCTCCGACACTGACCCTCGACACTGACCCTCGACACTGACCCTCGACACTGACCCTCGACACTGACCCCCGACACTGACCCTCGACACTGACCCTCGACACTGACCCTCGACACTGACCCTCGACACTGACCCTCACACCGACACTGACCCTCCTCGCTCTGACACTGACCCTCGACACTGACCCTCGCTCCGACACTGACCCTCGACACTGACCCTCGACACCGACACTGACCCTCGCACCGACACTGACCCTCGCACCGACACTGACCCTCGCACCGACACTGACCCTCGGCACCGACACTGACCCTCGCTCCGACACTGACCCTCGGCACCGACACTGACCCTCGCTCCGACACTGACCCTCGCACCGACACTGACCCTCGACACTGACCCTCGCTCCGACACTGACCCTCGACACTGACCCTCGCACCGACACTGACCCTCGCACCGACACTGACCCTCGACACTGACCCTCGCTCCGACACTGACCCTCGACACTGACCCTCGACACCGACACTGACCCCCCTCGCACCGACACTGGCCCTCGCACCGACACTGACCCTCGCACCGACACTGACCCTCGCACCGACACTGACCCTCGCTCCGACACTGACCCTCGCACTGACACTGACCCTCGCACAACACTGACCCTCGCACCGACACTGACCCTCGCACCGACACTGACCCTCGCACCGACACTGACCCTCGCTCCGACACTGACCCTCGCACCGACACTGACCCTCGACACTGACCCTCGCACCGACACTGACCCTCGCACCGACACTGACCCTCGCACCGACACTGACCCCCCTCACACCGACACTGACCCTCGCACCGACACTGACCCTCGACACTGACCCTCGCACCGACACTGACCCTCGACACTGACCCTCGCACCGACACTGACCCTCAACACTGACCCTCGCACCGACACTGACCCTCGACACTGACCCTCGACACTGACCCTCGCACCAACACTGACCCTCGCACCGACACTGACCCTCGCACCGACACTGACCCTCGCACCGACACTGACCCTCGCACCGACACTGACCCTCGACACTGACCCTCGCACCGACACTGAACCTCGACACTGACCCTCGACACTGACCCTCGCACCGACACTGACCCTCGACACTGACCCTCGCACCGACACTGACCCTCGACACTGAACCTCGCACCGACACTGACCCTCGACACTGACCCTCGCACCGACACTGACCCTCGCACCGACACTGACCCTTGACACTGACCCTCGACACTGACCCTCGCACCGACACTGACCCTCGACACTGACCCTCGCACCGACACTGATCCTCGACACTGACCCTCGCACCGACACTGACCCTCGACACTGACACTGACACTGACCCTCGCACCGACACTGACCCTCGACACTGACCCTCGACACTGACACTGACCCTCGCACCGACACTGACCCTCGACACTGACCCTCGCACCGACACTGACCCCCCTTGCACCGACACTGACCCTCGGCTCCGACACTGACCCCCCTCGCACCAACACTAACCTTCGGCACCGACACTGACCCTCGCACCGACACTGACCCTTGCACTGACACTGACCCTCGCACCGACACTGACCCTCGACACTGACCCTCGACACTGACCCTCGCACCGACACTGACCCCCCTCGCACCGACACTGACCCTTGCACCGACACTGACCCTCGCACCGACACTGACCCTCGACACTGACCCTCGACACTGACCCTCGCTCCGACACTGACCCTCGCACCGACACTGACCCTCGGCTCCAACACTGACCCTCGCACCGACACTAACCCTCGGCACCGACACTGACCCTCGCACCGACACTGACCCTCGCACCGACACTGACCCTCGACACTGACCCTCGCTCCGACACTGACCCTCGCTCCGACACTGACCCCCACGCACCGACACCAACCCTCGGCACCGACACTGACCCTCGCACCGACACTGACCCTCGCACCGACACTGACCCTCGACACTGACCCTCGCTCCGACACTGACCCTCGCTCCGACACTGACCCCCTCGCAACGACACTGACCCTCGCACCGACACTGACCCTCGACACTGACCCTCGCACCGACACTGACCCTCGCTCCGACACTGACCCCCTCGCACTGACACTGACCCTCGACACTGACCCTCGCACCGACACTGACCCCCCTCGCACCGACACTGACCCTCGGCTCCAACACTGACCCTCGCTCTGACACTGACCCTCGCACCGACACTGACCCTCGGCTCCAACACTGACTCTCGCACCGACACTAACCCTCGGCACCGACACTGACCCTCGCTCCGACACTGACCCTCGCAACGACACTGACCCTCGACACTGACCCTCGACACTGACCCTCGCACCGACACTGACCCTCGCACCGACATTGACCCTCGCACCGACACTGACCCTCGCTCCGACACTGACCCTCGCACCGACACTGACCCTCGCACCGACACTGACCCTCGCTCCGACACTGACCCTCGCTCCGACACTGACCCTCGCACCGACACTGACCCTCGCTCCGACACTGACCCTCACACCGACACTGACCCTCGACACTGACCCTCGACACTGACCCTCGACACTGACCCTCGCACCGACACTGACCCTCGCACCGACACTGACCCTCAGCTCCGACACTGGTCAGTGCTGGCGATGTGCTCTTCATTTACCCAGTTCCCAGGTATGCGGGGGAAGGGAGGGAGCAAGCAAATGTGGCTGAACCAGAAGTTACTAATGTCCCGTTGTGGAAGCTAAATAAATGGCACCTGAGTCCCACAAAGGCTTGAATTTCAGTTTGTGTGTATCCTGGCCTTGTTCTTGAATCTGCCTGCGATGCAGGCAAGGCAAAAAATCAACAATTGTTCTTCCTTGTCATAGACAATCAGCCACTGGAAAACCTGCGAAGCGGGGGAATGATGGTTACGGTCGTGTGGTCACGAAAAAATGGCATTTGTGCCCATCCCTTCTATTTCTATTGCTGTCCTGATAAAACCAGGCTCTGCTTGAGATACGTCTTCATGCAAGAAAATAGAATAGTTTCTGAGAGATACTATCAGCAGCGAATGAGAATCCTTACTGGAATACAAAACGATTTTGACAGGGGCCACACAGTGTAACTGAGCCAAAAACCAATCTAGGCTTCACTTTTAATAGAAAATAAACAGAGAGATGCATAAAAAAGCAGCCTCTTCCCACAAGTGCTTTGGAATTGGGTCCCTTCAATATTAGCTGAGGAACGTTTAGTGCCTTTGTATGCGAGTCCTTTGCCTGTAGATTTAGTGGAGGCACTAACCTGTTTAAAACATGAAGACGCTCGGCATTCCGAGGCTAATATTTGGAGAGTCTAATTCAAAAGCAAAACAAACTGTATCAGCAAACATTGCGCCCCGCTGCTATCATCTGAGCCGAGGGGAACGGCAGCTGCGGCGCTGGGAATTAGTTGTTGATGGGACTTTATGGTCAGGAAGAGATGTATAATTTTCAGTTAACGGAGATGGCCGTGGAATGTAAAACAAACGGGGAGAGCAACTGTTTTCAAATGATGTTTAAGCAGCCAAACTGTGTGTGTGTGCGTGTATGCATGTATATATATGTATGTACATGTGTGTGTGTGTAAGAAAGAAAGACAGACTTGCATTTCTGTAGCGCCTTTCACGACCACCGGACGTCCCAAAGTGCTTTACAGCCAATGAAGTACTTTTTGAAGTGTAGTCACTGTTGTAATGTAGGAAACGCGGCAGCTAATTTGCGCACAGCAAGCTCCCACAAACAGCAATGTGATAATGACCAGATAATCTGTTTTTTTAGTGATGTTGGTTGAGGGATAAATACTGGCCCAGGACACCGGGGAGAACTCCGCTGCTCTTCTTCAAAATAGTGGCCGTGGGATCTTTTACGTCCACCTGAGAGAGCAGACGGGGCCTCGGTTTAACATCTCATCCGAAAGACAGCACCTCTGACAGTGCAGCACTCCCTCAGCACTGCACTGGAGCGTCAGCCTAGATTTTTGTGCTCAAGTCTCTGGAGTAGGACTGATCATCATTGCATTTGCACTCGTAATAATATACAATGTTTTTTATTTCTTTTTTCTTCTTGGAATGTGGGAAAAACTGCGTTTATTTCCATCCCTAGAGATTGTTTATATGAGATTGATGCACAAGAGACTTTGCTAAACCACTTCAGAGGCCATTAAGAGTGGACCGTGTGAGACTGGAGTCACATGTAGGCCAGACCAGATGCGGATGGTAGATTCCCTTCCCTGAAAAGCATCAGTGAACCAGCTGGGTTTCTACAACAATCCGGCAGCTTCCGTGATCATTTATTCTCTGCTGCCAGCCCACAAGTTACCAGATTTATTGATCTCAATGTCATGGCTTGCCATGGTGGGATTTGAACGCTTGACTTCTGGGTTGCTCGTCCAGTACATAAGAAATAGGAGCAGGAGTCGGCCATACAGCCCCTCGAGCCTGCTCCGCCATTCAGTAAGATCATGGCTGATCTTCGACCTCAACTCCACTTTCCCGCCCGATCCCCATATCCCTCGATTCCCCTAGAGTCCAAAAATCTATCGATCTCAGTCTTGAATATACTCAACGACTGAGCCTCCACAACCCTCTGGGGTAGAGAATTCCAAAGATTCACCGGCCTCTGAGTGAAGAAATTTCTCCTCATCTCAGTCCGAAATGGCCGACCCCTTATCTGAGACTGTGACCCCTGGTTCTAGACTCTCCAGCCAGGGGGGAAACAACCTCTCAGCATCTACCTGTAACCAGTACCATAACCGCTACGCCACGGTATAAAATGAAGCTTCGGCCTGTTTAGAGTGAGAGCTTTTCCTCAGAAGTGCGTGTGTGGTGTGGTGGGGGCACATTGGCCCATAATTTCCGATCGGAGGCTTCCTGTGTGCGGATGCCTCCAATCAGGGAAAAAATCTCCGCCCTTACCTGAGGGCTCCTGAGGTCCGGACTCTTCCGCTCCTGGGCCTCTCCTGGTCCGCGCGCGCAAGGGCCCAGGTATCCCGGGGCGCAGGCGGTTCACAAGCGTCCCTGGGATCACGTGGGCCAGGCAAGCCAATGGGAGAAGGGAATCCCCCTTCCTACTTTTGACAGGTAGACCTGAAAAAAGATTAAATACAATTTTTTTTTAAATCACGTTTTTAAAATGAGTTAAAGTTACATTAAATTAAATATTTTAAACAAAAATGTAATTATTTGAAAAAAATAATTAAAGTTTTTTACGGGGCTAAAAAGAAACTTACCTTTTTTAAAAGTATTTTTACATTATAAATGAGTGAAAAAACATTATTTTTTTACTTTTTAAAACTCTTATGCTGGTAAAAGCAGGCCTTACGCTGCTTTTACCAGGCGTAAGATTTTTAAGGGTTTTCAGCGGGCGGAGGTTCTGCAGAAAGCGGAACTCTCCCCCCGCCCCGCAGAGGCCCTTCGCCAGGTACAGCTCGTACACACTCGTAGGGACCGGAAATTAGGGGCCATTATAGCAGGAAGCTCAGCAACAAGATTAGCAACGAGGACCTTCACCTGATTTCCCAACCCTCTCACCAGCAGCAATGCTGGTGATCAGACAATAAACCCGTTCAGGCTCCCCCAGAACTCTGAGCACTCAACAGTCAAGGTGGATCATTTAACTGCACAACGCTAAAAAGAGGGAGTAATGAGATCCTTGAAACTCCATGCTGCAGGAATCAGGTCGCAAAAGAGGATAACGGTAGTAACATGTTCTAACTATTCAACTTAATGGGAGTCACCGCCAATAAGTAAATGCCGACTGACTGGAGAGAATAATATATTCTCCTCTCTCTGACTTACCATAAATTTGAATTGCTAATAGTTGTTAAATTGAAAATGGACCGACGAGGTTGTGTCAAAGTCTCATCATATCCCATTGCTATCAAAACCCACCACAATCAGAATAATGTCTTTATGATATTGTACTATATTAGGATAAATGCAATGACACTGGCTGACAAATTAATAGGGAAGTAACCTGCTGGCTTCTTAAAGGTACAGCGGCCTCTTCAATCATTCAGTCAAGGTACAAATTGAGCTGGAGTACGGTGAGCAGGACTGAAGGAGATAGTTTTAAAGGACAGCATTTAATATCAGTGAATGCTTGAATTGTTAAAGTAAAAATAGGAAGATTTCAATATCTCTTGATTGAAGTTCATAGAATGGTACAGCATAGGAGGAGGCCATTCGGCCTATCGTGCCTGTGCCGGCTCTTTGAGAGAGTTACCAGTTAGTCCCACTCCCCTGCTCTTTCCCCCATAGCCCTGCAAAATTTTCACCTTCAACCTGCCTTAACCTGCCAAGGCTTCTTCGGCAGCACCTCCCAAACCCGCGACCTCTTCCGCCTAGAAGGACAAGGGCAGCAGGCACCTGCGAACACCACCACCTCCAAGTTCCCCTTGAAGTCACACACCATTCTGACTTGGAAGTATATCGCCAATCCTTCATCGTCGCTGGGAGACTGAGAGACTGTACACTGAGAGACTGTACACTGAGACTGTACACTGAGAGACTGTACACTGAGAGACTGCACACTGTGAGACTGTACACTGAGACTGTACACTGAGAGACTGTACACTGAGAGACTGTAAACTGAGACTGTACACTGAGAGACTGCACACTGAGAGACTGCACACTGAGAGACTGTGCACTGAAACTGCACACTGAGACTGCACACTGAGAGACTGTACACTGAGAGACTGTACACTGAGAGACTGTACACTGAGACTGTACACTGAGAGACTGTACATAGAGACTGTACACTGAGACTGCACACTGAGAGACTGTACACTGAGACTGTACACTGAGACTGTACACTGAGAGACTGTACACTGAGAGACTGTACACTGAGAGACTGTACACTGAGAATGTACACTGAGACTGTACACTGAGAGACTGTACACTGAGACTGTACACTGAGGACTGTACACTGAGAGACTGTACACTGAGACTGTACACTGAGACTGAACACTGAGAGACTGTACATGAGACTGTACACTGAGACTGCATACTGAGAGACTGTACACTGAGACTGTACACTGAGACACTGTGCACTGAGAATGTACACTGAGACTGTACACTGAGAGACTGTACACTGAGACTGCACACTGAGAGACTGTACACTGAGAGACTGTACACTGAGACTGTACACTGAGAGACTGTACACTGAGACTGTACACTGAGGACTGTACACTGAGAGACTGTGCACTGAGACTGTACACTGAGACTGTACACTGAGAGACTGTACACTGAGAGACTGCACACTGAGACTGTACACTGAGACTGTACACTGAGAGACTGTATGCTGAGAGACTGTACACTGAGAGACTGTACACTGAGAGACTGTACACTGAGACTGTACACTGAGAGACTGTACACTGAGAGACTGTACACTGAGACACCGTACACTGAGAGACTGTACACTGAGACTTTACACTGAGAGACTGCACACTGAGAGACTGTACACTGAGACTGTACACTGAGAGACTGTACACTGAGACTGTACACTGAGACTGCACACTGAGACTGTACACTGAGACTGCACACTGAGACTGTACACTGAGAGACTGTACACTGAGACTGTACACTGAGAGACTGTACACTGAGACTGTACACTGAGAGACTGTATGCTGAGAGACTGTACGCTGAGAGACTGTACACTGAGAGACTGTACACTGAGAGACTGTACACTGAGAGACTGTACACTGAGAGACTGTACACTGAGACTGTACACTGAGAGACTGTACACTGAGACTTTACACTGAGAGACTGCACACTGAGAGACTGTACACTGAGACTGTACACTGAGAGACTGTACACTGAGACTGTACACTGAGACTGCACACTGAGACTGTACACTGAGAGACTGTACACTGAGACTGTACACTGAGAGACTGTACACTGAGACTGTACACTGAGAGACTACACTGAGACTGTACACTAAGACTGTACACTGAGACTGTACACTGAGAGACTGCACACTGAGAGACTGTACACTGAGACTGCACACTGAGAGACTGTACATAGAGACTGTACACTGAGACTGCACACTGAGAGACTGTACACTGAGACTGTACACTGACACTGTACACTGAGAGACTGTACACTGAGAGACTGTACACTGAGAATGTACACTGAGACTGTACACTGAGAGACTGTACACTGAGACTGCACACTGAGAGACTGTACACTGAGAGACTGTACACTGAGACTGTACACTGAGAGACTGTACACTGAGACTGTACACTAAGGACTGTACACTGAGAGACTGTACACTGAGACTGTACACTGAGACTGTACACTGAGAGACTGTATGCTGAGAGACTGTACACTGAGAGACTGTACACTGAGACACCGTACACTGAGAGACTGTACACTGAGACTGTACACTGAGACTTTACACTGAGAGACTGTACACTGAGACTGTACACTGAGAGACTGTACACTGAGACTGTACACTGAGACTGCACACTGAGACTGTACACTGAGACTGCACACTGAGACTGTACACTGAGAGACTGTACACTGAGACTGTACACTGAGAGACTGTACACTGAGGCTGTACACTGAGAGACTGTATGCTGAGAGACTGTACACTGAGAGACTGTACACTGAGAGACTGTACACTGAGACTGTACACTGAGAGACTGTACACTGAGAGACTGTACACTGAGAGACTGTACACTGAGACACCGTACACTGAGAGACTGTACACTGAGACTGTACACTGAGACTTTACACTGAGAGACTGCACACTGAGAGACTGTACACTGAGACTGTACACTGAGAGACTGTACACTGAGACTGTACACTGAGACTGCACACTGAGACTGTACACTGAGAGACTGTACACTGAGACTGTACACTGAGAGACTGTACACTGAGACTGTACACTGAGAGACTGTACATAGAGACTGTACACTGAGACTGCACACTGAGAGACTGTGCACTGAGACTGTACACTGAGACTGTACACTGAGAGACTGTACACTGAGAGACTGTACACTGAGAGACTGTACACTGAGACTGTACACTGAGAGACTGTACATAGAGACTGTACACTGAGACTGCACACTGAGAGACTGTACACTGAGACTGTACACTGAGACTGTACACTGAGAGACTGTACACTGAGAGACTGTACACTGAGAGACTGTACACTGAGAATGTACACTGAGACTGTACACTGAGAGACTGTACACTGAGACTGTACACTGAGGACTGTACACTGAGAGACTGTACACTGAGACTGTACACTGAGACTGAACACTGAGAGACTGTACATGGAGACTGTACACTGAGACTGCATACTGAGAGACTGTACACTGAGACTGTACACTGAGACACTGTGCACTGAGAATGTACACTGAGACTGTACACTGAGAGACTGTACACTGAGACTGCACACTGAGAGACTGTACACTGAGAGACTGTACACTGAGACTGTACACTGAGAGACTGTACACTGAGACTGTACACTGAGGACTGTACACTGAGAGACTGTGCACTGAGACTGTACACTGAGACTGTACACTGAGAGACTGTACACTGAGAGACTGCACACTGAGACTGTACACTGAGACTGTACACTGAGAGACTGTATGCTGAGAGACTGTACACTGAGAGACTGTACACTGAGAGACTGTACACTGAGACTGTACACTGAGAGACTGTACACTGAGAGACTGTACACTGAGACACCGTACACTGAGAGACTGTACACTGAGACTTTACACTGAGAGACTGCACACTGAGAGACTGTACACTGAGACTGTACACTGAGAGACTGTACACTGAGACTGTACACTGAGACTGCACACTGAGACTGTACACTGAGACTGCACACTGAGACTGTACACTGAGAGACTGTACACTGAGACTGTACACTGAGAGACTGTACACTGAGACTGTACACTGAGAGACTGTATGCTGAGAGACTGTACGCTGAGAGACTGTACACTGAGAGACTGTACACTGAGAGACTGTACACTGAGAGACTGTACACTGAGAGACTGTACACTGAGGACTGTACACTGAGAGACTGTACACTGAGACTTTACACTGAGAGACTGCACACTGAGAGACTGTACACTGAGACTGTACACTGAGAGACTGTACACTGAGACTGTACACTGAGACTGCACACTGAGACTGTACACTGAGAGACTGTACACTGAGACTGTACACTGAGAGACTGTACACTGAGACTGTACACTGAGAGACTACACTGAGACTGTACACTAAGACTGTACACTGAGACTGTACACTGAGAGACTGCACACTGAGAGACTGTACACTGAGACTGCACACTGAGAGACTGTACATAGAGACTGTACACTGAGACTGCACACTGAGAGACTGTACACTGAGACTGTACACTGACACTGTACACTGAGAGACTGTACACTGAGAGACTGTACACTGAGAATGTACACTGAGACTGTACACTGAGAGACTGTACACTGAGACTGCACACTGAGAGACTGTACACTGAGAGACTGTACACTGAGACTGTACACTGAGAGACTGTACACTGAGACTGTACACTAAGGACTGTACACTGAGAGACTGTACACTGAGACTGTACACTGAGACTGTACACTGAGAGACTGTATGCTGAGAGACTGTACACTGAGAGACTGTACACTGAGACACCGTACACTGAGAGACTGTACACTGAGACTGTACACTGAGACTTTACACTGAGAGACTGTACACTGAGACTGTACACTGAGAGACTGTACACTGAGACTGTACACTGAGACTGCACACTGAGACTGTACACTGAGACTGCACACTGAGACTGTACACTGAGAGACTGTACACTGAGACTGTACACTGAGAGACTGTACACTGAGGCTGTACACTGAGAGACTGTATGCTGAGAGACTGTACACTGAGAGACTGTACACTGAGAGACTGTACACTGAGACTGTACACTGAGAGACTGTACACTGAGAGACTGTACACTGAGAGACTGTACACTGAGACACCGTACACTGAGAGACTGTACACTGAGACTGTACACTGAGACTTTACACTGAGAGACTGCACACTGAGAGACTGTACACTGAGACTGTACACTGAGAGACTGTACACTGAGACTGTACACTGAGACTGCACACTGAGACTGTACACTGAGAGACTGTACACTGAGACTGTACACTGAGAGACTGTACACTGAGACTGTACACTGAGAGACTACACTGAGACTGTACACTAAGACTGTACACTGAGACTGCACACTGAGAGACTGCACACTGAGAGACTGTACACTGAGACTGCACACTGAGAGACTGTACATAGAGACTGTACACTGAGACTGAACACTGAGAGACTGTACACTGAGACTGTACACTGACACTGTACACTGAGAGACTGTACACTGAGAGACTGTACACTGAGAATGTACACTGAGACTGTACACTGAGAGACTGTACACTGAGACTGCACACTGAGAGACTGTACACTGAGAGACTGTACACTGAGACTGTACACTGAGAGACTGTACACTGAGACTGTACACTAAGGACTGTACACTGAGAGACTGTACACTGAGACTGTACACTGAGACTGTACACTGAGAGACTGTATGCTGAGAGACTGTACACTGAGAGACTGTACACTGAGACACCGTACACTGAGAGACTGTACACTGAGACTGTACACTGAGACTTTACACTGAGAGACTGTACACTGAGATTGTACACTGAGACTGTACACTGAGAGACTGTACACTGAGACTGCACACTGAGACTGTACACTGAGACTGTACACTGAGACTGTACACTGAGACTGTACACTGAGACTATACACTGAGAGACTGTACACTGAGACTGCACACTGAGAAACTGTACACTGAGAGACTGCACACTGAGACTGCACACTGAGAGGCTGTACTCTGAGACTGTACACTGAGACTTTACACTGAGAGACTGTACACTGCGACTGTACACTGAGAGACTGTATACTGAAAGACTGTACACTGAGAGACAGTACACTGAGACTGTACACTGAGAGACTGTACACTGAGACTGTACACTGAGACTGTACAATGAGAGACTGTACTCTGAGAGACTGTACACTGAGACTGTACACTGAGAGACTGTACACTGAGACAGTACACTGAGAGAATGTACACTGAGACTGTACACTGAGACTATACACTGAGAGACTGTACACTGAGACTGCACACTGAGAGACTGTACACTGAGATTGTACACTGAGAGACTGTACACTGAGACTGCACACTGAGACTGCACACTGAGAGGCTGTACACTGAGACTGTACACCGAGACTTTACACTGAGAGACTGTACACTGAGACTGTACACTGAGAGACTGTATACTGAGAGACTGTACACTGAGAGACTGTACACTGAGACTGTACACTGAGACTGTACACTGAGAGACTGTACACTGAGACTGTACACTGAGACTATACACTGAGACTGTACACTGAGAGACTGTACACTGAGACTGTACACTGAGAGACTGTACACTGAGAGACTGTACACTGAGACTGTACACTGAGACTGTGCAATGAGAGACTGTACTCTGAGAGACTGTACATTGAGACAGTACACTGAGAGACTGTACACTGAGATAGTACACTGAGAGACTGTACACTGAGACTGTACACTGAGAGACTGTACACTGAGACTGTACACTGAGACACTGTACACTGTGTGACTGTACACTGAGACTGTACACTGAGAGACTGTACACTGAGAGACTGCACACTGAGAGACTGTACACTGAGACTGTACACTGAGAGACTGTACACTGAGAGACTGTAAACTGAGACTGTACACTGAGAGACTGCACACTGAGAGACTGCACACTGAGAGACTGTGCACTGAAACTGCACACTGAGACCTGCACACTGAGAGACTGTACACTGAGAGACTGTACACTGAGAATGTACACTGAGACTGTACACTGAGAGACGTACACTGAGACTCGCCACTGAGAGACTGTACACTGAGAGACTGTACACTGAGACTGTACACTGAGAGACTGTACACTGAGACTGTACACTAAGGACTGTACACTGAGAGACTGTACACTGAGACTGTACACTGAGACTGTACACTGAGAGACTGTATGCTGAGAGACTGTACACTGAGAGACTGTACACTGAGACACCGTACACTGAGAGACTGTACACTGAGACTGTACACTGAGACTTTACACTGAGAGACTGTACACTGAGATTGTACACTGAGACTGTACACTGAGAGACTGTACACTGAGACTGCACACTGAGACTGTACACTGAGACTGTACACTGAGACTGTACACTGAGACTGTACACTGAGACTATACACTGAGAGACTGTACACTGAGACTGCACACTGAGAAACTGTACACTGAGAGACTGCACACTGAGACTGCACACTGAGAGGCTGTACTCTGAGACTGTACACTGAGACTTTACACTGAGAGACTGTACACTGCGACTGTACACTGAGAGACTGTATACTGAAAGACTGTACACTGAGAGACAGTACACTGAGACTGTACACTGAGAGACTGTACACTGAGACTGTACACTGAGACTGTACAATGAGAGACTGTACTCTGAGAGACTGTACACTGAGACTGTACACTGAGAGACTGTACACTGAGACAGTACACTGAGAGAATGTACACTGAGACTGTACACTGAGACTATACACTGAGAGACTGTACACTGAGACTGCACACTGAGAGACTGTACACTGAGATTGTACACTGAGAGACTGTACACTGAGACTGCACACTGAGACTGCACACTGAGAGGCTGTACACTGAGACTGTACACCGAGACTTTACACTGAGAGACTGTACACTGAGACTGTACACTGAGAGACTGTATACTGAGAGACTGTACACTGAGAGACTGTACACTGAGGACTGTACACTGAGACTGTACACTGAGAGACTGTACACTGAGACTGTACACTGAGACTATACACTGAGACTGTACACTGAGAGACTGTACACTGAGACTGTACACTGAGAGACTGTACACTGAGAGACTGTACACTGAGACTGTACACTGAGGACTGTGCAATGAGAGACTGTACTCTGAGAGACTGTACACTGAGACTGTACACTGAGAGACTGTACACTGAGATAGTACACTGAGAGACTGTACACTGAGACTGTACACTGAGAGACTGTACACTGAGACCTGTACACTGAGTGACTGTACACTGAGGACTGTACACTGAGAGACTGTACACTGAGAGACTGCACACTGAGAGACTGTACACTGAGACTGTACACTGAGAGACTGTACACTGAGAGACTGTAAACTGAGACTGTACACTGAGAGACTGCACACTGAGAGACTGCACACTGAGAGACTGTAGCACTGAGACTGCTACACTGAGACTGTACACTGAGAGACTGTACACTGAGAGACTGTACACTGAGAGACTGTACACTGAGACTGTACACTGAGAGACTGTACATAGAGACTGTACACTGAGACTGCACACTGAGAGACTGTACACTGAGACTGTACACTGAGACTGTACACTGAGAGACTGTACACTGAGAGACTGTACACTGAGAGACTGTACACTGAGAATGTACACTGAGACTGTACACTGAGAACTGTACACTGAGACTGCACACTGAGAGACTGTACACTGAGAGACTGTACACTGAGACTGTACACTGAGAGACTGTACACTGAGACTGTACACTGAGGACTGTACACTGAGAGACTGTGCACTGAGACTGTACACTGAGACTGTACACTGAGAGACTGTACACTGAGAGACTGCACACTGAGACTGTACACTGAGACTGTACACTGAGAGACTGTATGCTGAGAGACTGTACACTGAGAGACTGTACACTGAGACTGTACACTGAGACTGTACACTGAGAGACTGCACACTGAGAGACTGTACACTGAGAGACTGTACACTGAGACACCGTACACTGAGAGACTGTACACTGAGACTTTACACTGAGAGACTGCACACTGAGAGACTGTACACTGAGACTGTACACTGAGACTGCACACTGAGACTGTACACTGAGACTGCACACTGAGACTGTACACTGAGAGACTGTACACTGAGACTGTACACTGAGAGACTGTACACTGAGACTGTACACTGAGAGACTGTATGCTGAGAGACTGTACGCTGAGAGACTGTACACTGAGAGACTGTACACTGAGAGACTGTACACTGAGAGACTGTACACTGAGAGACTGTACACTGAGACTGTACACTGAGAGACTGTACACTGAGACACCGTACACTGAGAGACTGTACACTGAGACTGTACACTGAGACTTTACACTGGGAGACTGCACACTGAGAGACTGTACACTGAGACTGTACACTGAGAGACTGTACACTGAGACTGTACCTGAGACTGCACACTGAGACTGTACTCTGAGAGACTGTACACTGAGACTGTACACTGAGAGACTGTACACTGAGACTGTACACTGAGAGACTACACTGAGACTGTACACTAAGACTGTACACTGAGACTGTACACTGAGAGACTGCACACTGAGAGACTGTACACTGAGACTGCACACTGAGAGACTGTACATAGAGACTGTACACTGAGACTGCACACTGAGAGACTGTACACTGAGACTGTACACTGACACTGTACACTGAGAGACTGTACACTGAGAGACTGTACACTGAGAATGTACACTGAGACTGTACACTGAGAGACTGTACACTGAGACTGCACACTGAGAGACTGTACACTGAGAGACTGTACACTGAGACTGTACACTGAGAGACTGTACACTGAGACTGTACACTAAGGACTGTACACTGAGAGACTGTACACTGAGACTGTACACTGAGACTGTACACTGAGAGACTGTATGCTGAGAGACTGTACACTGAGAGACTGTACACTGAGACACCGTACACTGAGAGACTGTACACTGAGACTGTACACTGAGACTTTACACTGAGAGACTGTACACTGAGACTGTACACTGAGAGACTGTACACTGAGACTGTACACTGAGACTGCACACTGAGACTGTACACTGAGACTGCACACTGAGACTGTACACTGAGAGACTGTACACTGAGACTGTACACTGAGAGACTGTACACTGAGGCTGTACACTGAGAGACTGTATGCTGAGAGACTGTACACTGAGAGACTGTACACTGAGAGACTGTACACTGAGACTGTACACTGAGAGACTGTACACTGAGAGACTGTACACTGAGAGACTGTACACTGAGACACCGTACACTGAGAGACTGTACACTGAGACTGTACACTGAGACTTTACACTGAGAGACTGCACACTGAGAGACTGTACACTGAGACTGTACACTGAGAGACTGTACACTGAGACTGTACACTGAGACTGCACACTGAGACTGTACACTGAGAGACTGTACACTGAGACTGTACACTGAGAGACTGTACACTGAGACTGTACACTGAGAGACTACACTGAGACTGTACACTAAGACTGTACACTGAGACTGCACACTGAGAGACTGCACACTGAGAGACTGTACACTGAGACTGCACACTGAGAGACTGTACATAGAGACTGTACACTGAGACTGCACACTGAGAGACTGTACACTGAGACTGTACACTGACACTGTACACTGAGAGACTGTACACTGAGAGACTGTACACTGAGAATGTACACTGAGACTGTACACTGAGAGACTGTACACTGAGACTGCACACTGAGAGACTGTACACTGAGAGACTGTACACTGAGACTGTACACTGAGAGACTGTACACTGAGACTGTACACTAAGGACTGTACACTGAGAGACTGTACACTGAGACTGTACACTGAGACTGTACACTGAGAGACTGTATGCTGAGAGACTGTACACTGAGAGACTGTACACTGAGACACCGTACACTGAGAGACTGTACACTGAGACTGTACACTGAGACTTTACACTGAGAGACTGTACACTGAGATTGTACACTGAGACTGTACACTGAGAGACTGTACACTGAGACTGCACACTGAGACTGTACACTGAGACTGTACACTGAGACTGTACACTGAGACTGTACACTGAGACTATACACTGAGAGACTGTACACTGAGACTGCACACTGAGAAACTGTACACTGAGAGACTGCACACTGAGACTGCACACTGAGAGGCTGTACTCTGAGACTGTACACTGAGACTTTACACTGAGAGACTGTACACTGCGACTGTACACTGAGAGACTGTATACTGAAAGACTGTACACTGAGAGACAGTACACTGAGACTGTACACTGAGAGACTGTACACTGAGACTGTACACTGAGACTGTACAATGAGAGACTGTACTCTGAGAGACTGTACACTGAGACTGTACACTGAGAGACTGTACACTGAGACAGTACACTGAGAGAATGTACACTGAGACTGTACACTGAGACTATACACTGAGAGACTGTACACTGAGACTGCACACTGAGAGACTGTACACTGAGATTGTACACTGAGAGACTGTACACTGAGACTGCACACTGAGACTGCACACTGAGAGACTGTACACTGAGACTGTACACCGAGACTTTACACTGAGAGACTGTACACTGAGACTGTACACTGAGAGACTGTATACTGAGAGACTGTACACTGAGAGACTGTACACTGAGACTGTACACTGAGACTGTACACTGAGAGACTGTACACTGAGACTGTACACTGAGACTATACACTGAGACTGTACACTGAGAGACTGTACACTGAGACTGTACACTGAGAGACTGTACACTGAGAGACTGTACACTGAGACTGTACACTGAGACTGTGCAATGAGAGACTGTACTCTGAGAGACTGTACATTGAGACTGTACACTGAGAGACTGTACACTGAGATAGTACACTGAGAGACTGTACACTGAGACTGTACACTGAGAGACTGTACACTGAGACTGTACACTGAGACACTGTACACTGTGTGACTGTACACTGAGACTGTACACTGAGAGACTGTACACTGAGAGACTGCACACTGAGAGACTGTACACTGAGACTGTACACTGAGAGACTGTACACTGAGAGACTGTAAACTGAGACTGTACACTGAGAGACTGCACACTGAGAGACTGCACACTGAGAGACTGTGCACTGAAACTGCACACTGAGACTGCACACTGAGAGACTGTACACTGAGAGACTGTACACTGAGAATGTACACTGAGACTGTACACTGAGAGACTGTACACTGAGACTGCACACTGAGAGACTGTACACTGAGAGACTGTACACTGAGACTGTACACTGAGAGACTGTACACTGAGACTGTACACTAAGGACTGTACACTGAGAGACTGTACACTGAGACTGTACACTGAGACTGTACACTGAGAGACTGTATGCTGAGAGACTGTACACTGAGAGACTGTACACTGAGACACCGTACACTGAGAGACTGTACACTGAGACTGTACACTGAGACTTTACACTGAGAGACTGTACACTGAGATTGTACACTGAGACTGTACACTGAGAGACTGTACACTGAGACTGCACACTGAGACTGTACACTGAGACTGTACACTGAGACTGTACACTGAGACTGTACACTGAGACTATACACTGAGAGACTGTACACTGAGACTGCACACTGAGAAACTGTACACTGAGAGACTGCACACTGAGACTGCACACTGAGAGGCTGTACTCTGAGACTGTACACTGAGACTTTACACTGAGAGACTGTACACTGCGACTGTACACTGAGAGACTGTATACTGAAAGACTGTACACTGAGAGACAGTACACTGAGACTGTACACTGAGAGACTGTACACTGAGACTGTACACTGAGACTGTACAATGAGAGACTGTACTCTGAGAGACTGTACACTGAGACTGTACACTGAGAGACTGTACACTGAGACAGTACACTGAGAGAATGTACACTGAGACTGTACACTGAGACTATACACTGAGAGACTGTACACTGAGACTGCACACTGAGAGACTGTACACTGAGATTGTACACTGAGAGACTGTACACTGAGACTGCACACTGAGACTGCACACTGAGAGGCTGTACACTGAGACTGTACACCGAGACTTTACACTGAGAGACTGTACACTGAGACTGTACACTGAGAGACTGTATACTGAGAGACTGTACACTGAGAGACTGTACACTGAGACTGTACACTGAGACTGTACACTGAGAGACTGTACACTGAGACTGTACACTGAGACTATACACTGAGACTGTACACTGAGAGACTGTACACTGAGACTGTACACTGAGAGACTGTACACTGAGAGACTGTACACTGAGACTGTACACTGAGACTGTGCAATGAGAGACTGTACTCTGAGAGACTGTACATTGAGACTGTACACTGAGAGACTGTACACTGAGATAGTACACTGAGAGACTGTACACTGAGACTGTACACTGAGAGACTGTACACTGAGACTGTACACTGAGACACTGTACACTGTGTGACTGTACACTGAGACTGTACACTGAGAGACTGTACACTGAGAGACTGCACACTGAGAGACTGTACACTGAGACTGTACACTGAGAGACTGTACACTGAGAGACTGTAAACTGAGACTGTACACTGAGAGACCTGCACACTGAGAGACTGCACACTGAGAGACTGTGCACTGAAACTGCACACTGAGACTGCACACTGAGAGACTGTACACTGAGAGACTGTACACTGAGAGACTGTACACTGAGACTGTACACTGAGAGACTGTACATAGAGACTATACACTGAGACTGCACACTGAGAGACTGTACACTGAGACTGTACACTGAGACTGTACACTGAGAGACTGTACACTGAGAGACTGTACACTGAGAGACTGTACACTGAGAATGTACACTGAGACTGTACACTGAGAGACTGTACACTGAGACTGTACACTGAGGACTGTACACTGAGAGACTGTACACTGAGACTGTACACTGAGACTGTACACTGAGAGACTGTACATAGAGACTGTACACTGAGACTGCATACTGAGAGACTGTACACTGAGACTGTACACTGAGACACTGTGCACTGAGAATGTACACTGAGACTGTACACTGAGAGACTGTACACTGAGACTGCACACTGAGAGACTGTACACTGAGAGACTGTACACTGAGACTGTACACTGAGAGACTGTACACTGAGACTGTACACTGAGGACTGTACACTGAGAGACTGTGCACTGAGACTGTACACTGAGACTGTACACTGAGAGACTGTACACTGAGAGACTGCACACTGAGACTGTACACTGAGACTGTACACTGAGAGACTGTATGCTGAGAGACTGTACACTGAGAGACTGTACACTGAGAGACTGTACACTGAGACTGTACACTGAGAGACTGTACACTGAGAGACTGTACACCGAGAGACTGTACACTGAGACACCGTACACTGAGAGACTGTACACTGAGACTTTACACTGAGAGACTGCACACTGAGAGACTGTACACTGAGACTGTACACTGAGAGACTGTACACTGAGACTGTACACTGAGACTGCACACTGAGACTGTACACTGAGACTGCACACTGAGACTGTACACTGAGAGACTGTACACTGAGACTGTACACTGAGAGACTGTACACTGAGACTGTACACTGAGAGACTGTATGCTGAGAGACTGTACGCTGAGAGACTGTACACTGAGAGACTGTACACTGAGAGACTGTACACTGAGAGACTGTACACTGAGACTGTACACTGAGAGACTGTACACTGAGACACCGTACACTGAGAGACTGTACACTGAGACTGTACACTGAGACTTTACACTGAGAGACTGCACACTGAGAGACTGTACACTGAGACTGTACACTGAGAGACTGTACACTGAGACTGTACACTGAGACTGCACACTGAGACTGTACACTGAGAGACTGTACACTGAGACTGTACACTGAGAGACTGTACACTGAGACTGTACACTGAGAGACTACACTGAGACTGTACACTAAGACTGTACACTGAGACTGTACACTGAGAGACTGCACACTGAGAGACTGTACACTGAGACTGCACACTGAGAGATACACTGAGACTGCACACTGAGAGACTGTACACTGAGACTGACACTGACACTGTACACTGAGAGACTGTACAATGAGAGACTGTACACTGAGAATGTACACTGAGACTGTACACTGAGAGACTGTACACTGAGACTGCACACTGAGAGACTGTACACTGAGAGACTGTACACTGAGACTGTACACTGAAGACTGTACACTGAGACTGTACACTAAGGACTGTACACTGAGAGACTGTACACTGAGACTGTACACTGAGACTGTACACGAGAGACTGTATGCTGAGAGACTGTACACTGAGAGACTGTACACTGAGACACCGTACACTGAGAGACTGTACACTGAGACTGTACACTGAGACTTTACACTGAGAGACTGTACACTGAGACTGTACACTGAGAGACTGTACACTGAGACTGTACACTGAGACTGCACACTGAGACTGTACACTGAGACTGCACACTGAGACTGTACACTGAGAGACTGTACACTGAGACTGTACACTGAGAGACTGTACACTGAGGCTGTACACTGAGAGACTGTATGCTGAGAGACTGTACACTGAGAGACTGTACACTGAGAGACTGTACACTGAGACTGTACACTGAGAGACTGTACACTGAGACTGTACACTGAGAGACTGTACACTGAGACACCGTACACTGAGAGACTGTACACTGAGACTGTACACTGAGACTTTACACTGAGAGACTGCACACTGAGAGACTGTACACTGAGACTGTACACTGAGAGACTGTACACTGAGACTGTACACTGAGACTGCACACTGAGACTGTACACTGAGAGACTGTACACTGAGACTGTACACTGAGAGACTGTACACTGAGACTGTACACTGAGAGACTACACTGAGACTGTACACTAAGACTGTACACTGAGACTGCACACTGAGAGACTGCACACTGAGAGACTGTACACTGAGACTGCACACTGAGAGACTGTACATAGAGACTGTACACTGAGACTGCACACTGAGAGACTGTACACTGAGACTGTACACTGACACTGTACACTGAGAGACTGTACACTGAGAGACTGTACACTGAGAATGTACACTGAGACTGTACACTGAGAGACTGTACACTGAGACTGCACACTGAGAGACTGTACACTGAGAGACTGTACACTGAGACTGTACACTGAGAGACTGTACACTGAGACTGTACACTAAGGACTGTACACTGAGAGACTGTACACTGAGACTGTACACTGAGACTGTACACTGAGAGACTGTATGCTGAGAGACTGTACACTGAGAGACTGTACACTGAGACACCGTACACTGAGAGACTGTACACTGAGACTGTACACTGAGACTTTACACTGAGAGACTGTACACTGAGACTGTACACTGAGACTGTACACTGAGAGACTGTACACTGAGACTGCACACTGAGACTGTACACTGAGACTGTACACTGAGACTGTACACTGAGACTGTACACTGAGACTATACACTGAGAGACTGTACACTGAGACTGCACACTGAGAAACTGTACACTGAGAGACTGCACACTGAGACTGCACACTGAGAGGCTGTACTCTGAGAGACTGTACACTGCGACTGTACACTGAGAGACTGTATACTGAAAGACTGTACACTGAGAGACAGTACACTGAGACTGTACACTGAGAGACTGTACACTGAGAGACTGTACACTGAGACTGTACACTGAGACTGTACAATGAGAGACTGTACTCTGAGAGACTGTACACTGAGACTGTACACTGAGAGACTGTACACTGAGACAGTACACTGAGAGACTGTACACTGAGACTGTACACTGAGACTATACACTGAGAGACTGTACACTGAGACTGCACACTGAGAGACTGTACACTGAGATTGTACACTGAGAGACTGTACACTGAGACTGCACACTGAGACTGCACACTGAGAGGCTGTACACTGAGACTGTACACCGAGACTTTACACTGAGAGACTGTACACTGAGACTGTACACTGAGAGACTGTATACTGAGAGACTGTACACTGAGAGACTGTACACTGAGACTGTACACTGAGACTGTACACTGAGAGACTGTACACTGAGACTGTACACTGAGACTATACACTGAGACTGTACACTGAGAGACTGTACACTGAGACTGTACACTGAGAGACTGTACACTGAGAGACTGTACACTGAGACTGTACACTGAGACTGTGCAATGAGAGACTGTACTCTGAGAGACTGTACATTGAGACTGTACACTGAGAGACTGTACACTGAGATAGTACACTGAGAGACTGTACACTGAGACTGTACACTGAGAGACTGTACACTGAGACTGTACACTGAGACACTGTACACTGTGTGACTGTACACTGAGACTGTACACTGAGAGACTGTACACTGAGACTGTACACTGAGAGACTGTACACTGAGACTGTACACTGAGAGACTGTACACTGAGACTGTACACTGAGAGACTGTACACTGAGAGACTGTACACTGAGAGACTGTACACTGAGACTGTACACTGAGAGACTGTACACTGAGACTGTACACTGAGACTGCACACTGAGAGACTGTACACTGAGACTGTACACTGAGAGACTGTACACTGAAAGACTGTACACTGAGAGAATGTACACTGAGAGACTTTACACTGAGACTGTATACTGAGACTGTACACTGAGAGACTGCACACTGAGAGACTGTAAACTGAGACTGTACACTGAGACTGTACACTGTGAGACTGTACACTGAGTGACTGTACACTGAGACTGTACACTGAGAGACTGTACACTGAGACTGTACACTGAGAGACTGTACACTGAGAGACTGTATACTGAGACTGTACACTGAGTGACTGTACACTGAGACTGTATACTGAGAGACGGTACACTGAGACTGTACACTGAGACTGCACACTGAGAGACTGTACACAGAGACTGTACACTGAGACTGTACACTGAGAGACTACACTGAGAGACTGTACACTGAGAGACTGTACACTGAAAGACTGTACACTGAGAGAATGCACACTGAGAGACGTTACACTGAGACTGTACACTGAGACTGTACACTGAGAGACTGTACACTGAGAGACTGTACACTGAGAGACTGTACACTGAGACTGTACACTGAGAGACTGTACACTGAGACTGTACACTGAGACTGCACACTGAGAGACTGTACACTGAGACTGTACACTGAGACTGTACACTGAGAGACTGTACACTGAGAGACTGTACACTGAAAGACTGTACACTGAGAGACAGTACACTGAGACTGTACACTGAGACTGTACAATGAGAGACTGTACTCTGAGAGACTGTACATTGAGACTGTACACTGAGAGACTGTACACTGAGAGACTGCACACTGAGAGACTGTACACTGAGACTGTACACTGAGAGACTGTACACTGAGACTGTACACTGAGACTGTACACTGAGACACTGTACACTGTGAGACTGTACACTGAGACTGTACACTGAGAGACTGTACACTGAGACTGTACACTGAGAGACTGTACACTGAGACTGTACACTGAGACTGCACACTGAGAGACTGTACACTGAGACTGTACACTGAGAGACTGTACACTGAGACTGTACACTGAGAGACTGTACACTGAGAGATTGTACACTGAGAGACTGTACACTGAGAGACTGTACACTGAACGACTGTACACTGAGAGAATGTACACTGAGAGACTTTACACTGAGACTGTATACTGAGACTGTACACTGAGAGACTGCACACTGAGAGACTGTAAACTGAGAGACTGTACACTGAGACTGTACACTGTGAGACTGTACACTGAGTGACTGTACACAGACTGTACACTGAGAGACTGTACACTGAGACTGTACACTGAGAGACTGTACACTGAGAGACTGTATACTGAGACTGTACACTGAGTGACTGTACACTGAGACTGTACACTGAGAGACTGCACACTGAGAGACTGTACACTGAGACTGCACACTGAGAGACTGTACACTGAGACTGTACACTGACACTGTACACTGAGAGACTGTACACTGAGAGACTGTACACTGAGAATGTACACTGAGACTGTACACTGAGAGACTGTACACTGAGACTGCACACTGAGAGACTGTACACTGAGAGACTGTACACTGAGACTGTACACTGAGAGACTGTAAACTGAGAGACTGTACACTGAGACTGTACACTGAGACTGTACACTGTGAGACTGTACACTGAGTGACTGTACACTGAGAGACTGTACACTGAGACTGTACACTGAGAGACTGTACACTGAGTGACTGTATAGTGAGACTGTACACTGAGTGACTGTACACTGAGACTGTACACTGAGAGACTGTACACTGAGTGACTGTACACTGAGACTGTACACTGAGAGACTGTACACTGAGACTGTACACTGAGAGACTGTACACTGAGACTGTACACTGAGAGACTGTACACTGAGAGACTGTATACTGAGACTGTACACTGAGTGACTGTACACTGAGACTGTACACTGAGAGACTGTACACTGAGACTGTACACTGAGACTGTACACTGAGACTGTACACTGAGAGACTGTACACTGAGACTGTACACTGAGACTGTACACTGAAAGACTGTACACTGAGAGACTTTACACTGAGAGACTTTACACTGAATGAATGCCATTCAAAACTGCATCCTCACCATTAATAGGCTGAAATATTGTGTTGTTCAGTCTAATGGGACTTTCGGAATGGTGTCTGGTATATATTGATTACAGCCTGCCATCATTAATAGTTATCAGTGCAGTAAGCTTATACAGTGAATATTAATTAAACCATCACTTATGGTGTCAGATTAGGTTTACGTAGTTGTATAGAAACAAATATTAAGCCACTGTGAAATCAATATCAGTACTGGCTGAGAATGTTAATATTGGCTTCTGCGTTTCCTGCATTACAACAGTGACTACCTTCAAAAGTACCTGATTTGCTGTAAAGCGCTTTGGGACATCCTGAGATTGTGAAAGGCGCTGTATAAATACAAGTCTTTCTTTTCCGTTATCCACCAATCTAACCTTGAGTGTTGACACATTTCTACATCAACCATTAACCCTGGGAGTGAATCCCGCAGCCTCACAACTCTCTGTGTGAAGAAGTTTCCCCTCTGTCCTAAATCCTCTTACATTTAATCTTATATTTGAGCAGATTGGGTCTATAATCTCTGGAGTTTAGAAGAATGAGAGGTGATCTCATTGAAACATATAAGATTCTGAGGGGGATTGACAGGGTAGATGCTGAGAGGCTGTTTCCCCCTGGCTGGAGTGTCTAGAACCAGGGGTCACAGTCTCAGGATAAGGGGTCGGCCATTTAGGACTGAGATGAGGAGGAATTTCTCACTCAGAGGGTTGTGAATCTTTGGAATTCTCTGCCCCAGAGGGCTGTGGATACTGAATCATTGAGTATATTCAAGACAGAGATCGATAGATTTTTGCACTCTAGGGGAATCAAGGGATATGGGGATAGTGCAGGAAAGTGGAGATGAGGTCGAAGATCAGCCATGATCTTATTGAATGGTGGAGCAGGCTCGAGGGGCCGAATGGCCGACTCCTGCTCCTAGTTCTTATGTTCTTATGTGTCTCTGGCCCCTCGTTAGAGACCCCTCAACTACTGGAAACTGTTTGCTTCTATCTACCCTGTCCCACCCTTCTATCATTTTAAAAACTTCGATCATATCACCTCGTTATCTGCGTTGTTCTAATAAAGAATATCCTTAATTTTTCAAGTCTTTCTTCCTCTTTGTATTTCCTTGTATGAGGCAGCAGCCTAATTAATCTGTGCTGTACCTTCGCTAATGACTCAATATCCTTCCGACAGTGTGGAGCCCAATGCTGCTCCAACTGAGGTCTTATTAAGGTTTTATATCGGCTCATCATTACCTCTTTGACTTTTATATTCTATACTTCTTGTGATAAAACCTAGAAAACAGCCTGATCAACCTGAGGTGTTGCCTTTAATGTCCTGTGAGCCTACATCCTGCAAATCCCCCTCTGTTCACACAGCATATTCAATCGAGCAACATCGGTGAAGAGCAGGTGGTGAATTCACGTCACCTGTACAAGACATGGCACTTTAAGAAGCTAGATGAAGTAACTAAAGTTACAATTAACATAACTGATGCTTTAATGATTCATGTCTCGGTATTGCCAAAGGAATTTATCTCAGATTAAAAAAAAACAAACAAGTAATGCTACAAATGTTTCAGAGATCTGTGCACTCATCCAACATGATAGAAGATTCTGCTTTGCCAGGATTATGCTGCATGTATTCTCATCCTCCTGCTCAAATCACTCCCTGGCCTCGCCCCTCCCTATCGCTGTAACCACTTCCAGCCCTACAACCCCCCGAAACTCTGCGTTCCTCCAAATCTGGCCCCTTTGTGCCTCCCCCGCTCGTTTTGCCCCACCATTGGCGGCCGTGCCTTCAGCTGCCTGGGCCCTAAGCTCTGGAATTCCCTCCCTAAACCTCTCCATCTCGCTACCTCTCTCTCTCTCCTTCTTTACGACGCTCCTAAAAGCCTACCTCTTTGACCAAGCTTTTGGTCACCTGTCCTAACATCTCCTCATGTGGTTCGCTGTCAAAATCTGTCTGATTTACGCTCTGGGATGTTTTACTACATTAAAGGCGCTATATAAATGCAAGTTGTTGGTGTCATACAGTTTATCAATGGATCTGCCTCTCGCAGCAGAAGCACAATATTCACCTAAAAAACAAAGGAACAAAGAGGAAGAACCTTTTTTGAACTTCCAGATGGGGGTTCTTCTCTCTGAGGCAGTGCAAAGTTGTAGAAGGAGCGTTTGGCCTTTGTTGGCTGAGGGTTCAAAGAATGAGAGAAATAATCTTTCAACGAAACAGAAGGTTCCATGTGCGTGAGGTCGAGTGAGAATGCCTGTGGGTGGAAGAAGAAAATGAATCTCTTTGGGGTTTTTTTTTCAGCCAGTGTGACGTAACCCTAAGGAAGGAGTTGACTCAAATGTGTTCTTGGAACAGCACCAAGCCTTGCAAGGTTTGAGGAGGGATGGAGCGGAGGCGGGGAGAAAGGAGGGGAGAACAAATCGACAGTAAAAGGCCATTGGGAAAGAAACACCTTGTATTTACCTAATTCCTTTCACAACCTCAGGACGTCCCAAAGCGCTTCACAGCCAATGAATTACTTTTTTGAAGTGTAGTCACTGTTGTAATGTAGGAAGCACGGCAGCCAATTTGCGCACAGCAAGCTCCCACAAACAGCAATGAGATAATGAGCAGAGTGCAACGGAACGATCTGCAATCCTTGTTCACCCTACCCTTCGCACTGAAGCAGACTGTGTCACCCTGATTCCAAAGCATAATCTTTAAATGGGGGAGGAATTGGGAAAATATGAATGGGGGAAGAAAAAAACGCATAAATGCCATTACACGTAGTTTGGCTAACATTTGTGAGAGACAACATAATGACATAGTCAGTGAGACTTGGCAACTAGCCCGTGGGGACTTCTGTGCATAAAAGTACATCGGGAGGAGGTGGCAGGAGTGACATTTTTTTGACATCTGAGTTAGCGAGTGTTGGGGTCAGGGGCAGAGATTGGACCCGAATCTCTTAATCTGATATAAAGGATACACAGACTCTGTTTTCATCTTTATGCAGCATGTTGCAACAGAAAGGACTTTTAACACCCAGGTCTCGTTTTGAACGTATTTTTACGGTTCTTTGTAATCCAAGGTTGAACGTAGCAGGAATAACAATCTTAAGGCTTGAAAACAACATCACATGGAGTAACTCAACCTCTACACACAAACTTCAGTCTGCCGAGAGGGCAATCTGTCTCAAACCAGCTGAATAATTATTACATTTTCAGATGCTGGTTGTTATAGAAACATCTCTAAATGATGTCTTCACACTGATGTACAATAACGACACTTAATGAAGTAACAGAGCATCTACAAGTGTTCACTGCAGCAATATTTTGTGCACCAACATTATTTACAGTTTCTGTGACTGGCATTCAGAGGTTGATATTATCCTGGCCCCTGAGAAGTTAATAATCTGAGAATCTTACAGCACAGAGGGAGCCCATTCGGCCCCTCGTGCCTGTGCCGGCTCTTTGAACGAGCTATCTAATTGTCTCAGTCCCTTGCTCTTTCCCCATAGCTCTTTAGATGGGCCATGCTGAGTTTCGAGTGAGTGTTAAAATATGAATAAATGCGAATTTGAGAGAATGGAGAGAGAGAGAGAACGGTGGAGATTATGAGGCATTTAAACTCCAGTAGGTAATGGATAAACAGAGGGGCCGAGAAGCTCCTTGCCCCAGGATCTGCTTAACGTCGAATGACCCGAGATCAGGAGTTCAACTTTTACACTTGTATTCTTGGCAAACACAATAAATTACACGGCACATCTGTTTTTGATGCTGATTAATCCTTAAACCATTGACTTAAAATCAGACAAAAATCCTTGTAACAAGAAATTCTGGCCGAGAAATTCAACTCGGGCGGTGGGGCAAAACAGGCGGCATCGGATCGGGGGCCCGTTCTGCGCAGCGCCCGATATTCACTTCCACTGCTGTCAACACCAGGCGCTGTGTATAACGGGCCGCCGAGTCGATCCCGCCCGCTTTGTGCGACTGCTCGAGACGAATTTCTAGGCCGCCAGGCCTGTCAGCTGGGCATTTTTTTAATTGTCAAGCAGTATAATTTATTATTCCCGGCTGAGATTAAATGGGCAGAGAAGGAACCTGCTGCTTAACCCTTCACGCGCTGGTGAAAACAGACGCTGAGAATCCCGACGCACCCAGATTGCCCCGTGTTTCTTGGAGGCTTCCTGATGAGTGCGGCCACACTCGCTCCCTCCCTTGTGATGTCAGGGCCCAATATTAATACCCGGCTACTCTCAGCGGAACCGAGTGTGGGCCCCCCACCCCCCACACCCCCCCTTAAATAGCGTACAAATGTCAGCCAGACCACCAATGCCTGTTTCTGGTCCCGGTGCACAGTACACCGGGGCTGCCGCTCCCACTGTCAGCGCGCGGGTCGATTCGTTTCCGTGATTGGGCGAATCTTTGCGAGGTTAAATCACGGCGAGGGTCAGCTGCCTGGCCAGATTGGTGGAACCGCTGGAGTGCCAAATATAATGAGCACATAAGAACATAAGAAATAGGAGCAGGAGTAGGCCACACGGCCCCTCCAGCCTGCTCCTCCATTCAATAAGATCATGGCTGATCTTCGACCTCAACTCCACTTTCCCGCCCGATCTCCACATCCCTTGATTCCCTTAGAGTCCAAAAATCTATCGATCTCAGCCTTGAATATTCTCAACGACTGAGCATCCACAGCCCTCTGTGGTAGAGAATTCCAGAGATTCACCACCCTCTGAGTGAAGAAATTTCTCCTAATCTCAGTCCTAAATGGCCGACTCCTTATCCTGAGACTGTGACCCCTGGTTCTAGACTCTCCAGCCAGGGGGAAACAACCTCTCAGCATCTACCCTGTCAATCCCCCTCAGAATCTTGTATGTTGCAATGAGATCACCTCAAGGAAAGCGCAGTGTCAGAGAGCTCCATGGGGAAACCTGGCAAGAACACAATAAATACATGGCGCACACAAGCTCTGCAGATCACGCTGCATGAACAGAATGATATATCTCTCCCAAACATTCATTGCTGTAGTGACACTTCTGCAATAAGAGCCACACAGCACAATTGCATGTTCTTCCTATATGCAAACTTCTTGCTTAGCTTTGCTACCTATCTGTAGGTAGCAAAGCTCAGGAAAAATATATTGGCCTTGGAGGGGGGAGGCGGGGGGGGGGCGCTCAGTTTTACCAGAATGATACCAGGGCTAAAAGGGTTAAATTATGAGGACAGGTTGCACAGACTGGGCTTGTATTCCCTCAAGTTTAAAAGATTAAGGGGTGATCTAATTGAGGTGATTAAGATGATTAAAGGATTTGATGGGGTAGAGAGAGAGAAACTATTTCCTCTGGTGGGGGGAGTCCAGAACAAGGGAGCAGAACCTTAAAACTAGAGTTAAGCCGTTCAGGGGTGATGTCAGGAAGCACTTCTTCACACAAAGAAAGGGCAGTGGAAATCGGGAACTCTCTCCCCCCAAAATTTGTTGAGGCTGGTGGTCACTTGAAAATTTCAAAACTGAGGTTGATAGATTTTTGTTGGCAAGTGTATTAAGGTTTACGGAACCAAGGCGGGTAGATGGATTTAAGATGCAGATAAAGAAAGAACTTGCATTTATATAGCGCCTTTCACAACCTCAGGATGTCCCAAAGCTTTTTACAGCCAATGAAGTACTTTTTGAAGTGTAGTCACTGTTGTAATGTAGGAAACGTGGCAACCAATTTGCACACAGCAAGCTCCCACAAACAGCAATGTGATAATGACCAGATAATCTGTTTTACTGATGTTGATTGAGGGATAAATATTGGCCCAGGACACCGGGGATAACTCACCTGCTCTTCTTCGAAATAGTGGCCGTGGGATCTTTTACGTCCACCCGAGAGGACAGACGGGGCCTCGGTTTAACGTCTCATCCAAAAGACCTGAAGGAATGATGCTTGACTGTCGGTCAAACAGCCTTTTTATCCCGTCTCCTAATATTTTTTAGAACTAATCAATGAAAGCATGCAGAGAAAATGAAAAAAATATCACACACAATTCTTTCAAAATATCCCTGAGACTTTTTCTCCTGAGTTGCTTGTGGCAGTGTTCTGGAGTTGAATATTCAATTCCTGGAGGCTCAAGGATAAGCCATGAGGGTTGGGAACCCCTCCTTCAGTCTCCTTACCTTCCAGAGCACTCCACACATTGTTTGACACTGAGTCTACTCCGGATATCTCTGAGGCAGTTTTTTGCTCTAATAAATGGAATGATCCAATAATTTGAATGACGCAACATAAGGACACACCGAAGGGCTGTTTAGTGCTAAAACATTTTCAATTACCAGGTAATTTAAATTACGTGACTCTGAATTAAGAGGGGTTGACTGTAACTGTGTGTGAAGAGCTGGGAGACATTTCTGGGAGGCGTGATACGGTGCCATATAAATAAATCTTCCAATGAAGAAGCTGTTTTCAGTTAGTCTAATTCTTAAGTCGTGATATTTCGTCTCGAAACGCTTCTGGATGCTAATTGTGGAGATGCTGCTCGGAGCGAGTGTGTGGGGTTGTGTGAACGAGCGCACAAATGAGGGTCAAACGGGCCTGATAACAGAAACTTTGCTGCGTGCTTTCTCCTGTCGCTTTGCCGCACTGAATAAGTAATGGCTTTTACAAATGAATAGCGATCCATGGAAGAACAATAGCCTGCCCTGATCCAGCACAGTCGAGTGAGAATAATGGTTCCACGCACAGAAATAGTATGGGAAGGGCTAGAGCAATAAAACATGTGACACCTCAGTGGTAGCACTCTGGCATCTGATTCCGAAAATCAGAACAGGAGGAGGCCAGTCAGCGCCTCGAGCTTGTTCCGCCATTCAATGAGATCATGGCTGATCTGTATCTTAACTCCTTCTTTGATTCCCTATCCCTTAATACCCTTGCCTAACAAAAGTCTATTGATCTCAGTTTTGACATTTTCAATTGACCCCCCAGCCTCAACAGCTTTTTGGGGGAGAGAGTTCCAGATTTCCACCACCCTTTGTGTGAAGAAGTGCTTCCTGACATCACCCCTGAACAGCCTGGCTCTAATTTTAAGGTTACGCGGTTGTGGCTGCCGCGAAGCACGAATTGAAGCCGAGTCAATAAGTGGAACACATGGCTTTTAATCACATCTCTGGTAAAAAGGCTGCTAACATTGCTCTGCAAACTCTGAGGGCCACGCCCACTCCTTTTTTCCCTGCCTTAAAGGCAGCATGCGCCTTAAAGGCAAGGTGCCCGATTTATTGTCCACGGACGGAAAAGTGGATTGTGCCCGTTTAGGTGGCGATCCGCCACAACGCCCCCTTGTTCTGGACTCCCCCCACCAGAGGAAATAGTGTCTCTCTCTCTACCCTATCAACTTCTTTGAGTATCTTAAACACCTCAATTAGATCACCCCTTAATCTACTTTATTCAAGGGAATACAAGCCTAGTCTATACAATCTGCCCTCAGGTAGTCACGGGTTTGAGCCCCAATCCAGAGACTTGAGAAGATAGTCTAGGCTGACACTTCAGTGCAGTACTGAGGGAGCGCCGCACTGTCAGAGGTGCCGTCTTTCAGATGAGACATTAAGCCGAGGCTCCACCTGCCCTCTCGGGTGGACATAAAAGATCCCATGGCACTAATTCGAAGAAGAGCGGGGGAGTTTTCCCCGGGGTCCTGGCCAATATTAATCCCTCAACCAACATCAGTAGAACAGATTATCAGGTCATTGTTTCATTGCTGTTTGTGGGAGCTTGCTGTGTGCAACTTGGCTGCCGCGTTTCCTACATTACAACAGTGACTACACTCCAAAAAGTACTTCAGTGGCTGTAAAGTGCTTTGGGTCGTCCTGAGGTTGTGAAAGGTGCTAAAGAAATGCAAGTCTTCGTGTTGTTCTTTTTTGAAAGTCGTGGTAAGGGACTGCTTGCCTGCTAACATCACTGCACCACAGTGAAAATGTGATCAGATATGCGGGTATCGCAGGGGCTATCCATCCGTGCTCCAGTCAATATTTTTTCTCTTCAGCATTTCCATGAAGGAGAATGACAGGCCACTTACAGCACAGGAGGAGGCCATTCGGCCCATCGTGCCTGTGCTGGAAAGAGAAGAGTCCCTGTCATTCAAAATACCCTTCCCCCAAATGTCCTGTCAAGATCTCCCAACAGGAAATCTTTTCCCTCATTGTTCTTTCTCTTCCAGCTCATGTCGGAAGCAGAGAGCATATTTTCTCATTTGATTTCAGGTAGCTGTGAGCGTACAACAACAACAACTTGTATTTAGATAGCGCCTTTAACGGAGTTACACGTCCCAAGGCGCTTCACAGGAGTATTAGAAGACAAAAAAATTTGACACCGAGCTACATAAGGAGAAATTAGGGCAGGTGACCAAAAGCTTGGTCAAAGAGGTAGGTTTTAAGGAGCGTCTTAAAGGAGGAGAGAGAGGTAGAGAGGCGAAGAGGTTTAGGGAGGGAATTCCAGAGCTTAGGGCCCAGGCAGCTGAAGGCACGGCCGCCAGTGGTGGAGCGATTAAAATCAGGGATGCTCAAGAGGCCAGAATTAGAGGAGCGCTGAGATCTCGGGGGGGGCGTTGTAGGGCTGAAGGAGATTACAGAGATAGGGAGGGGCGAGGCCATGGAGGGATTTGAAAACAAGGATGAGAATTTTGAAATCGAGGCGTTGCTGGACCGGGAGCCAGCGTATTGGCGATGTAACTTATGGGTGAGCTCACCGTTAGTAAGATGGGAGTAGCAGTACTTTCACCCAAGCATTCTATGGCACACATTCACGCTACAGCCCTCCTGTACTGTCTCCATGGATGATCTCACAGACGGTAGCTGTTGGAAGCACATTATTGCTTTGTGCTTGTTGCTATGAAAACGATCAGCACTGTAAAGTTTTTTCATTTGCTTTGACCTTTTTGTTAATCCCACCTTGCCTAACCTTTGCTTTTCCTCCTTTGCTTTTCTTTTGTCTCGGATGCCAATCATATTGGGGGCAGCGGTGTCATCCCATGTTGTCTCCATTCTGGGCTTGTCTCCAATGAGACTCTCTGAAGGAGCCGCCAAGACATTGGGCCGTATTTTCCGAGAGGAGGCTTCCTGCGTGTGGAGGACCCCGATTTGGAAAAAATCTTCGAACTTACCCGAGGGCTCCCAAGGTCCTGGACACTTCCGCTGCTGGGCCTCTCCAACTCGAAATGCGCAGGGCCCACGTATCCCAGGGGCGCAGGCGGTTCGCGAGCGTCCCTGGGATCACGTGGGCCAGGCCAGCCAATAGGAGAAGGGAATCTCCCTTCATACTTTTGACAGACAGACCCGTCAAATATATGAATGGAGATCACCCCAAAAACACATCAAAACATTAAATACATTTTAAAAACCCATCATGTTTTTAAAATGAGTTAAAATTACAATAAATTAAATATTTAAACAAAAATTTAATTTTTTGGAAAAAAATAATTAAAGTTTTTTACGGGACTAAAAATAAACTTACCTTTTTTAAGAGTATTTTTAAATGATGAATGAGTGAAAAAACATTTTTTAAAACTTTTTTTCAACTCTTATGCTGGTAAAAGCAGGCCTTACGCCAGCTTTTACCAGGCGTAAGATTTCTAAGGGTTTTCTGCGGGCGGAGGTTCTGCAGAAGGCGGAACTCTCCCCCCGCAGAGGCCCTTCTCCAGGGCAGGCGTCCGATCTGTCAAGAGGATACTTGATGCGGAGATGCCGGTGTTGGACTGGGGTGGACAAAAATGAGAAGTCGCACAACACCAGGTTATAGTCCAACAGCTTTATTTGAAATTACGAGCTTTCGGAGCTCTGCTCCTTCTTCAGGTACAGGTACAGTGAGGGAATACAAATCGATTCTTGACAGATTGGAAATACCAGTTTTCAGCGCATGCGCTTCGCACGCCTGAAACCGGCATTTCCGATGTCCCTACGGGTGTGTACACAGCCCGTACACACCCGTAGGCATCAGAAAATACGGGCCATTGTGTTACAAGTGAGCTCCGTAAACCCATTTCACCCAAAGAAAGTCAGGAGACTTGCGTCTAACTAGTATCTGCGCACAAATTGCCGACATTCCAACAGTGACTTCACTTCGAAAGTGCTTCATTTGGCTGCAAAGCGCTTTGAGGTGTCCTGAGGTCGTGAAAGGCGCTGGAGAAATGCAAGTCCCTCCTTTTACCTGACCACCATATCGCTCAGAAACAGCCGAATCCACTTCACATACAGCGAATCCCTTTGAAGTGCAGTGACTGTAAAAATGAAGGTAAACTTGGCGGTCATTATACGCACAGCAAGATCTCAGAAACAGCAAAAAGATGAGCAACTGTTTCAGGTCTTTTTTTGGTCCTGGTGAGCAGAACACCAAGAGAACTTCCTTCTCTTCTTCGAAAACTGTGTGGGATCTTTAACATCCACCTGCACAGAGAGACAGGAGTTCAGTTTGTTGGTTCATGCCACGGAGCCCTTCTCCATCCTCCTCCCCCTTCTGGTTTCTATGAGACACACATTCGACTTCACTGATAAATTCTCTGAAAGTCATATCGAAAAGGAACACCAGCTCATGCTGCAGCAGCCAGCACAGGTCAATAACCTTTCAATACTAAAGAATCAGATTCGGAGAAACTCCACAAGGAACCAGAAACACTTTCAGTACTTCAGCTCACAAAAGATGTGCTTATGTGCTGACCAAACCCTTATTTCTCTTTGACATTTCCTTCAAAAAACATTTTGTTTTTTTCCTGGAAAAGCTTCTTCACTCGTCAGTATTTTTGCCGAGATATTTTCACAGCATTGCAGCCTCATCAGGACTCAGCTCGTTGCATTCATGTGCTACAAGGATAATTATGGTCTGCACCCTATTTCTGAAGCGCCTTTGATGTAGTGAAAAACATCCTAAGGCGCTTCACAGGAGGGTTCTCAAAAAGAAATTTGACACCGAGTTATATAAGGGAGATGTTAGGACAGATGACCAAAAACTTGGTCGAAGAGGTAATTTTTAAGGAGGAAAGAAACATAGAAACATAGAAACATAGAAGATAGGAGCAGGAGTCGGCCATTCGGCCCCTCGAGCCTGCTCCGCCATTCGATGAGATCACGGCTGATCATCCAAACTCAGTACCCTGTCCCTGCTTTCTCCCCATATCACTTGATACCTTTAGCTTTAAAAAATATATCTAACTCATTCTTGAATATATTTAATGATTTGAATATATTTAATGACTTAGTGAAAGAGAAGTGGAGAGGCAGAGAGGTTTAGGGAGGGAATTCCAGAGCTTAGGACCCGGGCAGCTGAAGGCACGGCCGCCAATGGTGGAGCGATTAGAATCAGGGATGCTCAAGAGGCCAGTTTTAGTATTGTCATTTAAAGATGTTCCCTTAGCACCCCAGTACCTGACGATATTGCAATTAGGCAACCCATTTAAGCCAGACTGCAGGAGTCTGGAAAATTGAGTTTCTTAGCAAAGGCTGAGCGGCTGAATGTCCGACCCTGGATTACAGAAAACCCTGAAAAAGGTTCAACTACGAACCTTGCTCGTCCCAGCTACAGATGTTGGGTCGAATAATTAGCAGCACAATGTGCAGGCTGGTGCAGCTGTTGTGGTAGCTGCATCTGTCTCTTTCTCAGCAGTTTATATAAATGTTAAAGTACATTATTTCTTTTAACTGTGTCAGAAATGTTGCTTTGACAATCGGAAGGTGGGGGGATATAATTTTTTGAAATCCTGAAAGCTGTGCAGCCGATCCCAGAATGATCAATTGTACATCGGTTTGACAACTGTCGTGTGTTCCAGGTAAAGAAAGACAGACTTGCATTTCTCCAGCGCCTTTCACGACCACCGGACATCCCAAAGCACTTTACAGCCAATGAAGTACTTTTGAAGTGTCGTCACTGTTATAATGTGGGAAACGCGGCAGCCAATTTACGCACAGCAAGCTCCCACAAACAGCAATGTGATAATGACCAGATAATGTGTTTTAGTGATGTTGATTGAAGGATAAATATTGGCCCAGGACACCAGGGATAACTCCCCTGCTCTTCTTCGAAATAGTGCCATGGGATCTTTTACATCCACCTGAGAGTGCAGACAGGGCCTCGGTTTAACATCTCCTCCGAAAGACGGCACCTCCGACAGTGCAGCACTCCCTCAGTACTTCACTGGAGTGTCAGCCTGGATTTTGTGCTCGAGTCTCTGGAGTGGGACTTGAACCCACAACCTTCTGACTCAGAGCACGCCAGTGCTACCCACTGAGCCACGGCTGACACCGTTCTTGTGAAGTTATAATGTAGGAACCAATGGTAGCTTCTATCCTCTGAAGGCGTGACACCTCCCAGAACTTTGCTGACGTGCTAGTGAAACTCGGTGCTTTATTTAATCAGTGCACGGATTCATTCCGCACGCCAGTGAGGTGGTGTCATTGAGGAGTAAACATTTAGACTCAACCTGTTCATTACTCAGTCATCACCGCTGCCCACCAATTACGCTATTAGGGCTTAATTGGTGTGTCAGCTGCTCTTTAGCTCAATCTACCTGCGTAATGTGTGTGGAGTGTCGGGGAATTCGGACCTGGGTTCACAGCGAGTTAATGGATTGCAGATGGGCTTTCCAGAAAGGGTGGGCATGCACTCCACAATCGCTCTTGCTTCGAATTGCAAGGCTGGCGCTCGGCAGCTGCAACTTAAAGGAGACAGCACAGGAGGACAACGTAAAGGCAGCCTGCCTGCAAAAAGATCACTCAGGGGCTAAGAAGAGGGAGCATGATCAAGCTTTTCAAATAATAAACAAACTTAATAAGATGGTTTAGTGCAAACCAGGATTGGAAAACCATTAAAAGCTGAAGAAACTGCAGCAAGTGAAGATTTTAGAAAGAGCTACGACCCTTAATGGCAAACTGGCTAACTAGATCAGGCACATGAGGGAGAAGGGAATAGAGGGTGATGCTGATAGAGTTAGATGAGGAAAGACTGGAGGAGGCTCGAGTGGAGCATAAACACCGGCATGGACCGGTTGGGCCGAATGGCCTGCTTCTGTGCCATATGTTCTATGATCAAACACTGGCATGGCATGGCAGTAGGAAATAAACGATAATGATTAACGGAAAGAAAAGCCTTATATTTATATATCGCTTTATCGCATCTCTCAGACGTGTCTCGAGGAAGTTGAAAGCTCCCACTCTCACACATCAAGGCCCCATGAAATGATGATCAGTTAAAATGCTTTATTATGGCACTGGTTGGGGCAGGATTGTTTGGCCAGGACAACTCTCTGAAAATAGTGCTATTGGTTCTTTATCACCCAACTCAACCACCAGGACAGGCTGGCAAGGTCACGGTTCAACTTAACCATCTGCAGGATGCCACCAGTCGCGAGTACTGCCACAAGTGTCAGCCCAGATTGGAACCGGAACTGTCATAGTCTCCACTCCCCAAAACAACGATACCCTTAGATGGTATTAGTGATCAAGCACTCGGGCCCTTCTAACTCAAGAGGTGAGAGAGAGCTGCCAATTAAGCCAAGCTGACACTGAAAAGGACCGAGGGACAGTGTCTGGTGGATCTTTGAAGGGGCGGAGGGGTGAGGGGGGGTCTTATCTGGGTTTCCAACTGTTCATAAAGGGTTTGGAGGAGAAGATTTTTTGTAACATTGCAAAAATTGCTGATGTTACCAAGGTGTGTAGCAGACAACAACAACAACAACTCGTATTTATATAGCACCTTTAACATAGTAAAACGTCTCAAGGTGCTGCACAGGAGTATTGTAAGAGAAGAAAATTGACACCGATCCACATAAGGATAAATTAGGGCAGGTGACCAAAAGCTTGGTCAAAGAGATAGGTTTTAAGGAGCATCTTAAAGGAGGAGAGAGAGGTAGCGAGGCGGAGAGGTTTAGGCAGGGAATTCCAGAGCTTAGAGCCTGAGGGAGATGAATGGGGTGCCTGAGTGTTGTGGTGGAGTGCTTGGGTTAGACAATCACCTTTGACCTCTGCATTCGAAGCCAGCTCAAGCTTGAACGTCTCTTCTGGTGGGTGGCTGTAAGTTTCCGATGTGAAATGAGTTTGGGAATTCTCAGTATAGTTCAGAGCACAAAACTGCCCTCGTCTAGGTCTAAACTAGCATCCTCACCCAGAGAGGCGACAGGATGGCTCGTGTGGGAATTGGAAAAAACGTTACACGAGCGGAGTGAAGAGGCTCTTCTGAGGTTGGGGCTGGACAATATCATTGGTCATTTATCTCATTGGCGTTTGTGGGACCTTGCTGTGCGCAAATTGGCTGCTGTACTTCCCGACGTTACAAAAGTGACTACACTTCATAAAAGAAGTACTTTATTGGCTGTAAAGCACTTTGGGACATGCTGAGGTCCAGAATGGCGCTGTGTAAATCCAAGATCTTTCTTTCTTTCTTTACTTGTACCTCACTGCCTGGGAGTCCATTACAACCCGGGGCTCTCAGCCAGGGGTCCATGAGAGGTTTCAAGGGGTCCGCCAAAAATAACCAATAGGAACTCTTGTTTCATCCGTCATCTCAATCCACAGTCCTCCTGACCAATGATCTTTGCCTAACTTGCACTTCTGGGGTTAGATGTGGCCAATCTGGTTGTTCGGTTTATTCGGCGCTTTGGACGGGCAATGCCAAGCCAATCAGCGCAGCGATTACAGGTGGGGTGGGGTGGGGTCGGGGGGGGGGCGTCGTTGTGCATCAGACATGACGGGGCAGGGCGATCCGGTGCAGAGAGAGATACACCAGGACTGAGCCAACAGGGAGGACATTGAGGTTATCACCAGCAGCATCAAAAAGATAGCGGATTTCCTCAACTCACTCGGCAAGGAGCAGCAGCCAGTGAATAATCAATAACCAGCAGTAACAATCGAGTCGCCAGAGGAGAGCTCCCTCTTTACACACACTGGGTGCCAACCAGTAATGCTGGGGTTTATTCAAAAATATAACACTGTATATCACAAGCGTTGTGGGATTCTTTCACACCCATGAAGGCCCCAACACTGATGCATTATCTCAAGATTGTTTCCCGAATTGCCTGCTACCTTAAGTTAAGCAGATCCTAAACAACAGTGCATTGAAATCCACCAAACTGAGTGACTGTAAAGAGGAACATCTCTTAATTCTATAACACCAGTGTGTCCAATGGTACGTTTTAAGGAAGGCTTTTTTAAGACCTTCTTACCTCTAGTTTCCAAACTCACTCAAAGCATAAGAACATAAGAATTAGGAGCAGGAGTCGGCCATACGGCCCTTCGAGCCTGCTCCGCCATTCAATAAGATCATAGCTGATCTTCTACCTCAACTCCACTTTCCTGCACGATCCCCATATCCCTTGATTCCCTTAATATTCAAAAATCTATCGATCTCAGTCTTGAATATACTCAACGACTGAGCATCCAGAGCCCTTTGGGGTAGAGAATTCCAAAGATTCACCACAGCCACTCCCTCAGTACTGCACTGGAGATTATGCGATCAATCTTCTAGTCACATTAAGTAAGTAAAATTAAAATAATAATAAATATAGATATTTAATTGTTATTACTAATTTTTACACAGAAAAAATACTTGTGTTGTGTTACAGGGAGTCCGTGGAATCTTTATAACACAGGAGTGGGGGGCCTCAGAAGCAAAATGGTTGAGAACCCCTTGCTCTACACCAATACAGGGTGCCTGAAAGGGAATATGTTTCTTTCTCCAGCACGGACATTCTTTCGCTCAGTCCGCACAAATAGTCACAAAAGAAAGTTCTAAAAGAGATTAGCAAGCAGAAGTGAATCAGGCAGCTGGATTGAGGAACAGCAGCAGTCAGATTTTAATGTAGATAAATGTAAGTTGATGCCCATTGGATCAAGAGATGCTGTTTTGTAATTAGCTGCCTGCACCTGATACTCCCGCCCACCCCCCCCAATCCAAGCACTGACCCAGCCCAGCTCTGTTAAACTTTTGAGATCGAGGGTGAGCAGGGTAGGAAAAGCTGGACGTGTCCCGTGTTTGAATCTGTCATCTCCCATAATTTATGACTGTGCTTCACAAAGTGAGAGTCATACTAACTGAGCCAGGGGCCTGGATCTTCTTCTCTTTTAGGCAGTCCCTCGGAACCGAGGATGACTTGCTTCCACATTAAAAATGAGTTCTCAGGTGACTGATGAGTCCAATGCGGGACCTACAGTCTCTGTCACAGGTGGGGCAGACGGTGGTTGAAGGGGCGGGTGGGTGGGGTGCTTGGGTTGACGTGCGCTCCTTCCGCTGTTTGCGCTTGGCTTCCGCTTGCTCCCGGCGAAGAGACTCGAGGTGTTCAGGCGCCTTCCCGGATGCTCCTCCTCCACTTTGTGCGGTCTTGGGCCATTCTTGATCATAATGAAGAGGGGGGAGATAATGGTGAGGGTGAATCCTGGGATTTGGGCATTTTTATTTTAAATGCATTTTAACAGCGAGCTTCTTTACAGCGGTCGATTGCTCTGGGTGGTGGAACGGTGGTCTTTGCTGGGTGAGTTGACGGAGGGGCGGATTTATTGATGTGCTGCTCACAAGATCAGTAAATTTCTTGACCATTTGCTTTCTGGCTTCATAAATACACCGGATGTGGGAAATTTCATCCATCGGTTTAATCTGGTGGTGACACACCAGCGAATCACAAACAGGAAGAGGAGTCTGTTTCAAATTTAGCGCCCAGATTTCAGCTCACTGACAAAACAACGCAAGTTATTGGTGTCACGATGGGCCTGTCTTCTCCAAAGGGACAGGCTAAGAATTTAAACTTTAAATGAGAGATGAGGGAGTAGAACTTGCCACTTGCAGTGTCCACGTGTAACTGCTTAATGCCCGTGTAATATCGGCCTATTTAACATGAATGAATTCATGCCGATGTGAAAATAGTGGCCACGGGAATGTAGAGCGAGTGAGTGAGCTGGTCGTTCATGAACTTCCACGCTGAATTCTTTTTTAGTTTGTGTTTTTATTTAAGGCTGAGGTTTGTAGTTGAGTTTGGGTTGCCAACTCTGGCTGCACGGGTTCCTGGAGGTTTCAATCATCACAGGGCCTCCTGCCTCCATCCGCCCCGCCCGATCAAACAGCCTTTTCCCCGTCTCCAATATTTTTAGAACTAAGAAGCGAAACTCTTCAAAGAAAATGAAGGAAACACACAATTGTTTTAATGCCCCTGTGCAGCCTTTTCTTCAATGGCATTCGTTGAGTGATCAATGTTGGCCAACTATCCCCTGCCCTTTTTACAATATGGCCACCAGACCTTCAAGAACTATCTGAACAGGTGCACCAATCCTCAACTTAATACCTCCTCTGAAGGACAGGACCTCTGAATCCACTCCAGAGACTTGAGCACAAAAATCTAGGCTGACACTCCAGTGCAGTGCTGAGGGAGTGCTGCACTGTTGGAGGTGCCGTCTTTCAGATGAGACATTAAACCGAGGCCCTGTCTGTCCTCTCAGGTGGACGTAAAAGATCCCATGGCACTATTTCGAAGAAGAGCAGGGGAGTTCTCCCCGGTGTCCTGGCCAATATTTATCCCTCAATCAACATAACCAGAAACAGATTATCTGGTCATTATCACATTGCTGTTTGTGGGAGCTTGCTGTGCATAAATGGTCTGTTGCGTTTCCCACATTGCAACAGTGACTACACTTCGAAAAGTATTTCATTGGCTGTAAGGTGCTTTGAGACGTCCGGTGGTCGTGAAAGGCGCTATATAAATGTACGTCAGTCTTTCTTTCTTCGGTGCTGCACTGAAGTGCTAGCCTAGATTCTGTGCTCAAGTCCTGTAGTAGGGCTTGATCCCACAATCTGTGGGCTCACTGCAAGCAATACCATGGGTGGGGAAAGTCAGGCGAGGTGCAAAATGGGCGGCCGATTAGTTGAGACGGATTTATACCCCAGTGCGTCAAACTTCAAATGTCACATTTCAAAGTATCAGAAGTATAAATAAAGGAGACAGTCATTTTGCACTGGCTTCTTCTGACCTGGAGCTGGAGAGGACCTGCCAATCTCAGAACTTCCCTCACCGAAAGCAATTAGCCACCGATGGACTGCAGTAATTAGAGTGCGTGACCTTAAAGTGACAGACTCGGCTAAACACAGCTTAACAGCAGAGTAAGAAATGCATTGTGGATTATTTGGTGTATGGCCTTATCAATCCCAAACAGACGTATTATCTGACTCACAATGAGCAGAGAGGTGAATGATTGCTCTGCAGGTTAAAATAAGCCTTCAAGATACAGATTAAGATATTGCACCACCAGTATCCCATAGGACGATTTATAAACGCAAAGAACAATCTGTGCTCACTTGGTAAACCACCATGATTCTGAATTATTTAATCATCTCAATCTGCGCCAATCATGAGTAAACATTTTTGGTTGAATAAAAGTGACATGAGGCGAATAGCTTAGATGCATTTAAGGGGCGTTCGATAAAGACATGAGGGAGAAGGAATAGAAGGACTTGCTGATAGGGTGAGATGAAGAGGGGTGGGAGGAGGCACGTGTGGAGCATGATCACCGGCACAGACCAGTTGGCCTGTTTCTGTGCTGTACATTCTATGTAATTCTTGCTTGAAGTCATACTCCAGGAACTTGGCGAAACTGGACCTCTCGAGATAATTGCAGCACCATTTTAGATCGAATTAATCCCAGCTGATCGCGTTAGTCATCTCTAAAATCTCCCGAGTTGCTGAGCTGAGAGTGCAGGGATGGTCTGGGACAGTCTTGCTGTCGCCTGTCTCCTTCCTGCGAGTTAAATGAGTATCGATGGGAGCACTGAAATTGACAGTGCGTCTAACCCATCGACTTGTCACATTCAGACATCAATTCAATTGTAAATTGCAGCAACGGTCTGGGCCACTTACAGCAAATGCTTTGGAGACAGAAAGCTTGTAACAGCGGCCGCAGAACATGGTTAAGTTTGGAGGCACAACCCGGCATCTTCTGTACTCTAACCACTGTCACTCAATCCTAACAGTGCCACCAGGAGCAAAGCAAGGGAGAGAAAGGATTTAGAAAGAGGATGTTGAAAATAAAATCTAAATTATCTTTTAAAAAATGTAATGGAGCAGTTTGAATCGATTCTATTGATTATAGGGCATGGGGTAGGATTGATGGCAGCTTTATTTATGTTATTTTTGAAGTGAGGAGATGGATGAGGAAGCAGTTAAAGAATCAGTGAGTTCTGCACACACCTTCTGAACATGAGTACGTTCTCGCCTTGACATAACCAACGGCTCGTAGCGAATTTATTTGATCAAAAATTCCAAAGAAACTGGTTTTGAAATGTTCTGTACTGTTTCGTGAGAAATTAATTTAAGCTCCTTTGAATGGCAGTGGATTTCTGCAGCACATTAAAAATAGCTTCCTTACCCAGAGCGTGGTTAGAATGTGGAACTCGCTGCCACAGGGAGTGGTTGAGACGAATAGCAGAGATGCATTTAGAGGGGTGGGAGGAGGCTCGTGTGGAGCAGAAACACCGGCACAGAATGGTCTGTTTCTGTGCTGTAGACTCGATGTGTTATGCGTTCAATGGAAACATGAGGGAGAAAGGAATAGAAGGATTTGTTGATGGGGTGAGATGAAGAGGGGTGGGAGGATTTATTAGTGACTAGCTTATATTTATGGCCATTAGTTTTGGTCTCCCCCACAAGTGGAAACGTCTTCTCTACGTCTACCCCATCGAAACCCCTTCATAATTTCAAAGACCTCTATCACATCACCCCTCAGTCTTCTTTTTTCCAGAGAAAAGAGTCCTAGCCTGTTCAACCTTTGCTAATAGCTATAATCTCTCAGTTCTGGTATCATCCTTGAAAATCTTCTCCAGTGCCTCTATCTTCTTTTTGTAATATGTATTGTTGTTTGTGATATTGGTTGAGGGATGAATGTTGGCCAGGATATTGGGAGAATGCCCTGCTCTTCTATGACGAGTTCCAAGCAAACTCTTACATCACCTGACCAGGTCTCACGCGAGTAGCAGCTCACTGTCAGCATGCTTTAAACTCCAAGCTCAGCTATTCCATTGGCAGTGGGCCATATAATCAACTCCTTTACGGTTTTTTTATTCGTTCCCGGGATGTGAGCATCGCTGGCAAGGCCAGCATTTATTGCCCATCCCTAATTGCCCTTAAGAAGGTAGTGGTGGGCCGCCTTCTTGAACCGCTGCAGTCCGTGTGGTGAAGGTACTCCCACAGTGCTGTTAGGGAGGGAGTTCCAGGATTTTGACCCAGCGACGATGAAGAAACGGCCAATATAATTCTAAGTCAGGATGGTGTGTGACTTGGAGGGGAACTTGGAGGTGGTGGTGTTCCCATGCGCCTGCTGCCCTTGTCCTAGGTGGAAGAGGTCGCGGGTTTGGGAGGTGCTGCCGAAGAAGCCTTGGCGAGTTGCTGCAATGCATCTTGTAGATGGTACACACTGCAGCCACGGTACGCCGGTGGTGGAGGGAGTGAATGTTTAAAGTGGTGGATGGGGTGCCGATCAAGCGGGCTGCTTTGTCCTGGATGGTGTTGAGCTTCTTGAGTGTTGTTGGAGCTGCACTCATCCAGGCAAGTGGAGAGTATTCCATCACACTCCTGACTTGTGCCTTGTAGATGGTGGAAAGGCTTTGGGGAGTCAGGAGGTGAGACACTCGCCGCAGAATACCCAGCCTCTGACCTGCTCTTGTTGCCACAGTATTTATTTGACCCAGCGACGATGTGGGAACGGCGATATATTTCTAAGTCAGGATGGTGTGTGACTTGGAGGGGAACTTGGAGGTGGTGGTGTTCCCATGTGCCTGCTGCCCTTGTCCTTCTAGGTGGTAGAGGTCGCGGGTTTGGGAGGTGCTGCCGAAGAAGCCTTGGTGAGTTGCTGCAGTGCATCTTGTAGATGGTACACACTGCAGCCACGGTGCGCCGGTGGTGGAGGGAGTGAATGTTTCAGGTGGCGGATGGGGTGCCAATCAAGCGAGCGAAGCACTTTCAGATGTTTTTGAGTGATGTGATAATCCTGGATAAGTGAAGTTCTTTTTTACAAATTATAATACATTGAATGTTCAAAAAAAAAAAGAATCAGTGTTAGCTTGCTGCCGCCCTGGTGACTAAGAGTAACAGAGATGTCTTGCCTGTTTCAGCACTTCCCAATTGCAGATTTGAAAGTTATTCTTATTTTCCCCATGGCAGTGGGTCAATAAAGGAGGAAATTTGGAGCAGCCCTGTGAGAAATTATTAAAATCTATACACTCTTCCAGCACTTTCTTGGAATGGAGTACACTGTCGGGAAGAAGTCCCAGTCCCGAAACTGGAATAAATTTTCGAAATTCGAGACCACTGGGTGAAGGGAAGCTGTTTTCACAGGCCTGGTCCACTGCGATCCAGCAGTAAATAGAGGGCATGGTCCGACCAACCATGACATATGGTAATTATCTCCAGCAGTGTGCCTCCTGAGTGATGAAAGCCAGAAGTGAGTTATAGCCACCTCACGACTGTAGACATTTATCACATTACATCCGCCTGTGAAATATTTCGCTCGCTGCATTTGTAGTATGTTTTGAAAATGAGAAAATCAATTTAAATGTAACCCAAGGAATCGTGTGGATGCTGCCTTGTGATCTGAGGCATTCCTTGTGATTTCATATCTTTGGGAATATGATCTGTTTTTTTCATATTCCCCTCACAGATTTGGTAAATTCAGACATATATAATAACTTTAACTCTAATCTTGAATGATAAACAGCTAACATAGCAAAGAGACTCCAACCAGTGTTCAGTGGTACAGTCTTTCCTTGCTGTACACTGCTCACATTACAAAGAACCAGATTCCCTGAATTCTGATTACTTGGCACCATCCTTAATCACTAATTGCTTCGATTGCCTCGAGAACACAGTCGAAGCTCTCCTCAGTGCTGGATCAACAACAACAACAACTTGCATTTATATAGCGCCTTTAAAGTTGTAAAAATTCCAAGGAGCGTTATCAAACAACATTTGAGAAAGAAAGGTAGAAAGAAAGAAAGGAGTTGCATTTATATCGTGCCTTCCACGACCACCGGACGTCCCGAAGAAGTACTTTTTGAAGTGTAATCGCTGTTGTAATGTCGGAAACGAGCCACATAAAGAGACATTAGGACAGGTGACCCAAAGCTTGGCCAAAGTGGAAGGTTTTAAGGAGCGTCTTAAAGGAGGAGAGAGAGGTAGAGAGGGCGGAGAGGTTTAGGGAGGGAATTCCAGAACTTTGGGCCTCGGCAGCTGGAGGTACGGCCACTAATGGTGGAACGATGAAAATCAGGGATACGCAAGAGGCCAGAATTGGAGGAGCGCGGAGATCTCGGAGGGTTGTAGGGCTGGAGGAGTTTACAGAGACAGGGAAAGAAATAAAGAAAGGAGGATACATCTTGTACTTGAGAATGAGGACAATGGCAGAGATGCTCAATAAGTATTTCACCTGAGCTCCTAGAAAGGAAGCTGACAGTTGGGCTGTAGGACTACCTGGGATTCTGGGTTTTCAGCGACTATACAGCAGGGGGCTGATGTTTAATTGGTGCTAGACATTGTTTAGACCACAGCTGGAGTATTGCATATAATTCTGGGCACTCCGTTATAAGAAGGATATTATAGCAGTGGAAAGGGCACAGAGAAGATTTACAAGAATGAGATCAGGTATGAGGTTATAGTTATGAAGAAATATTGGAGCTTGATCCTCATAATCCAAGAGGTTTCAGAGGGAGATCTAATAATAGTTATCAAAAATATTTTAAGAGGGCAAAGAGTAAAAAGTTGATGTTAATGGAGGGAGATGATGGGGAGATGCCGGTGTTGGACTGGGGTGGACAAAAGTGAGAAGTCGCACAACACCAGGTTATAGTCCAACAGCTTTATTTGAAATCACAAGCTTTCGGAGCGCTGCTCCTTCGTCAGGTGAAGTGACGAAGGAGCAGCCGCTCCGAAAGCTTGTGATTTCAAATAAAACTGTTGGACTATAACCTGGTGTTGTGCGACTTCTCACTTAATGGAGGGAGGATAGACTAAGGACTATCACTGGAAGCATGAAGGAGGAAGGGGTAAGAGTGTATTTCACACACAGGGTGAAATTGGAACTTGGAATGCTTTACCGCAAGACAGAGACTACAACATCATTTAATAGAGAATCAGATCGATACTTGTAAAGGAAGAGTTTAAAAGGATGCAGGGACAGAACATGGGAATGGGATGACAGTAAATAGCTCCAGTTGAAGAGTTGGTACTGACATGGGCTCAATGGGCCGAATGGCCTCTTTCTGTGCCATAATTTCCATGAAAGAAAGACAGACTTGTGTTTATATAGCACCTCATGACATCACCCGAGCATCTCAAAGTGCTTCACATACAACAGATTTACTTTCTGAAGTGCAGTAACTCTTGGTGTGCATGTACAGTCGGCACCTTGTGCACAGCAAGATCCCATAAACAGTATTAAGACGCATGACTGGTTAATCTGTTTTGATGGCGCTGATTGAGGGAGGAATGTTGCCCCAAGACACCAGGAAAGCTCTCCTTCAAAGAGTGCCATGGGACCTTCAGCGTCCCACCTGAATGGGCAGGTGGGACTTCAGTTTAACATCTCATCCAAAGGATAACCCAACGTAAGAGAGGAAGGTAGCAGTCGCCAGTAGGGGTGCTCTGCAGATGATTTGGGAAGACAATGAGGGAGGGGCATAATTGAGGGATCATCAGCCTGTTATAAAGCATGGTCCATGGACTTTGCATTGTCAGGTCCTTCTGTATATACTGTTACACGGTCCGACCATCTCAGAGCCTCCTTTCTCCTGTAAACAGTATTCCTAGAAAACTCTCCAACACCCAGCCTCTTTCAGCATCCCTACTTATCTTGAACCTCACTCTTTTATGCTCAACATGCTGGGGAAAGTCTCCCCACCCGCTCCCCCTCCTCTAGTTGCAATTCGCTTTACAAAGCGAGGTTCTTAAAGGGACCATACCCTTCCTCTTAAAGGTGAGGTTTCTTAAAGGGACCATACCCTTCCTCTTAAAGGTGAGGTTTCTTAAAGCGCCATACCCTAACTCGGGGATCAGGACCCTCAATCACCCTGCTACAATACATATACTCTGGTACTTGGACAAAATGAGACCCGAGGTGGTTATCCTCAGATCCTTTTTGGCCTCCTTGAGAATTCAGCTATTGATGACAAGTTCCGCTGTTCCTTTTCCTCCTGCATCTTCACAATGTCCCAAGCTATGCTAGATGGCTTGGGAAAATTCCCTCCGGGAGTGGAGTTCAGTGATCTATCCTTTGGCTTTCCAGCTTCTAGTTCTGTGATAACCACAAACGCAATCTATCTGAAATGTATAAAAAAGGACTTCTCATGCACCTTTCACGACCACCGGATGTCCCAAAGCGCTTTACAGCCAATGAAGTACTTTTTGAAGTGTAGTCATTGTTGTAATGTAGGAAAGGCGGCAGCCAATTTGCGCACAGCAAGCTCCCACAAACAGCAATGTGATAATGACCAGATAATCTGTTTTAGTGACGTTGATTGAGGGATAAATATTGGCCAGGACACCGGGGAGAACTCCCCTGCTCTTCTTCCAAATAGAGCCATGGGATCTTTTACATCCACCTGAGAGAGCAGACGGAGCCTCGGTTTAACATCTCATCCGAAAGACAGCACCTCCGACAGTGCAGCACTCCCTCAGTACTGCCCCTCTGACAGTACGCCACTCCCTCAGTACTGCCCCTCTGACAGTGCAGCGCTCCCTCAGTAATGCCCCTCCGACAGTGCAGCGCTCCCTTGGTACTGCCCCTCCGACAGTGCAGCGCTCCCTTGGTACTGCCCCTCCGACAGTGCGGCGCTCCCTCAGTACTGCCCCTCCGACAGTGCAGCGCTCCCTCAGTACTGACCCTCCGACAGTGCAGCGCTCCCTCAGTAATGCCCCTCCAACAGTGCGGCACTCCCTCAGTACTGCCCCTCCGACAGTGCAGTACTCCCTCAGTACTGCCCCTCCGACAGTGCAGCGCTCCCTCAGTACTGCCCCTCCGACAGTGCAGTACTCCCTCAGTACTGCCCCTCCGACAGTGCAGCGCTCCCTCAGTACTGCCCCTCCGACAGTGCAGCGTTCCCTCAGTACTGCTCCTCCGACAGTGCAGCGCTCCCTCAGTACTGCCCCTCCGACAGTGCAGCGCTCCCTCAGTACTGCCCCTCCGACAGTGCAGCGCTTCCTCAGTACCGCCCCTCCGACAGTGCAGCACTCTCTCAGTACCGCCCCTCCGACAGTGCAGCACTCCCTCAGTACTGCACTGGAGTGTCAGCCTAGATTACTGTGCTCAAATCTCTGGAGTAAGTCCACACATAGTTTGCCACGAATTGATTAACTGAAGTAATTAACAGACAAATACATCTCGAATGTGATGCAGCTTTTTCTGCTGATGTTTCTAATCTTAAAACTGGCCCTGAACTGTGTGAGGTTCGAGGCAAATAGATTACTTTCCACATGGTTGGTTCAATCTCTTTGATTGTGATTATTTTGTATTTTGTTGCATTGATTTGAGCGTTACATCACATTCAGACAACATTATTTAGCGAGCGCACTTTTCAAAACAATTAGCAAGCATTTGCAGAAATGTTCTCTTGAAAGACTTTTTACAAGTGAGGAAATGTACCGACTAATTTTAACGGTTTATATCCCCAGGGTCCATTTCACAACACCACTCCAGAAATTGGTGCTGGAGCTTTGTGCCTTTCAGTTGTAGCTACTGGTGTCAATCACACAAGGTCAGGGCCCCACTCCCAGCCAGCAAAGTGTCAATGTATTTGAGAGTATGGGCGGAGGGGGTATTAACTCTCTAAACATTCACACTCTAAACTCTGCTTCTGTTCATACTGTGCCGGAGGGGCCTGACGCTACGATGGAATTAAACCCCATTTGGTAACTGACCTGAGTTACATAGTATTTACCGCACGGAAACAGGCCATTCGGCCCAACTGGTCCGAGCCGGTGTTTATGCTCCAAACGAGCTTCCTCCCACCCCTCTTTTTTTTGTTTGTTCCTGGGATCTGGGCGTCGCCGGCAAGGCCGGCATTTATTGCCCATCCCTAATTGCCCCTTGAGAAGGTGGGCGTGAGCCCCCTTCTTGAACCGCTGCAGTCCGTGCGGTGAAGGTACTTCATCTCGCCCTATCGCCATATCCTTCTATTCCTTTCTCTCTCATGTGTTGACATAGCTTCCCCTTAAATGTATCTACGCTATTCGCCTCAGCCACTCCCTGCGGTAGCAAGTTCCACATTCTCACCACTCTCTGGGGTAAAGAAGTTTCTCCTGAATTCCCTATTGGATTTATTAGTGACTATCTTATATTGATGGCCCTTAGTTCTGGTCTCGCCCACAAGTGGAAACATCTTCTCTACGTCTACCCTATCAAACCCCTTCATAATCTTAAAGACCTCTGTCAGGTCAGCCACAAAAGAGCCCCAGCCTGTTCAATCTTTCCTGATAGGTATAATCTCACAGTTCTGGTATCATTCTAGTAAATCTTCTTTGCACCTTCTCTGGTGTTCTTTTTATAATATGGAGACCAGAACTGTTCACAGTGCTCCAAGATGTTTGGGATGGTCTCCTCGGAGTTCTCACTCAGCTCCGAAGCAAGTTTGGGATCCCAATGCAGTGACACGTAACTGACAACGTAACAGTGACAGAGGTCTTTAAAATTACGAAGGGGTTCGATAGGATAGACGTAGAGAAGATGCTTCCACTTGTGGGGGAGTCCAAAACTAGGGGCCATCAATATCAGATAGTCACGAATAAACCCAATCGGGAATTCAGGAGAAACTCCTTTACCCAGAGAGTGGGGAGAATGTGGAACTCGCTCCCACAGGGAGTGGTTGAGGCGAATAGTGTAGATGCATTCAAGGGGAAGGTAGATAAGCACATGAGGGAGAAAGGAATAGAAGGATATGGTGATGGGGTGAGATGAAGAGGGGTGGGGGGAGGCTCGTGTGGAGCATAAACACCGGCACGGACCAGTTGGGCCGAATGGCCTGTTTCCGTGCCGTACATTCCATGTAATTCGATGTAACTGCACCCTACGATCCAGCGCTTTCACACACAGGTTTCATTTCCTGCAGCTTGACCATATATCAAAGTTCTGCAACATTGAAGTATCACAGCTTCTAAAATGTAATACCGCTGACCTTTAAAATCCAGGAGTCTTCGTGGCAACAGAAAGGAATATAAAAGCAACCTGCACTGCCTCGGTGTTTAGATAACCTGCTCACAGTAAAAGTATATTACTGCAGTATTTCATAGCGATGCCACATAATCACTCAGCAGCCACATAATGGCAGACAATAAATACAGAGGGAAAGATGCACAGTGGGACAGTTTGAAAAATGGCCTATAAACATGGGACATCTAATGTAATGGGAGGCAGTTGGGGAGCATGCGGTCTGGAAGCTTTGACAGATTTAGATGGTTCTTTGTTTGGCAGCGGTCTCAACATTTGCCCTCCCTCTCCCACCCCCTTTAAAAACTGAAAATAAACTCCCCCCCCCCCACCGCCCACCGACACTAAAAACCGGATTGTGTTGATTCCATCACAAGGAACCATGCTCAAATGGCCACCACCTCTCCCGAGGAACCCCGGGTAATACTCCAGTCTGCAGACCAAGGGTCGGAGTTCAAACTGGATCAATTAAGGTCACATGAAAGAGAATGGGCCCTATTTTGCGACCCCGACAGGTGCGTACGAGGCGCACACGCGCCCGTAGGGGCCGCGCAGGTTCCGGGTTTAGGCATGCGAAGTGTAAGGCCTGCTTTTACCAGCACAAGAGTTTTAAAAAATGGAAAAATAAAATGTTATCACTCATTTATACATTAAAAACCCTATCCAACAAGGTAAGTTTATTTTTAGCCCCGTTAAAACATATTAAAAAAAATCAAAAAATTAAATGTTTGTTTAAAAAATGTAATGAAATGGCATTTTAATTAATTTTAAATATGTAATTTTTTTTTAATGTATTTCATGCGAGGGTGTATTTTTTAAGTGATCCCCATTCATACTTATGGGAGTTCCCTACGTACGGAATCCCCGAAAGTATGAATGGGGATTCCCTTCTTTTATTGGTTGGGCCGGCCCACGTGATCGTGGGGGCGCTTGCGAACCGCCTGCACCCCTGGGATCACGTGGGCCTCTACCAGCGGGTACCCGGAGAGGCCCAGGAGCGTGAGTCTCCATACCTCCTGGGCCACCAGGTAAATGCGTGGATTTTTTTTTACAGGTCGGAGGCATCCGCCCGCGGGAACCCTCCGATGGCAAATTTTGGGCCCTTGTTTTATTATTTACTGCTGGCTTTTCTTGGGCCTAACGTAACTCTAATTTATGATAACAATTCTTCAATATGCTTTGCTAGGTTGCACTGAGAGCTGCTGTTTAGATTGATAGAGTGGCTTGCTGATTTCTCTTGACACCTCTTACATTTGATTGTATTCTCATTTCCCTTTCCGTGGAGAGAGCGACACCTCGGCGAAAACCGTTTCAGAAATTACCCCACCAACCACTGCTCTAAAGAGTTTATACATCATTCTACCATTAACTCCGTTAATTATAATCAGTCATTTACATAAATCTGTTAATTACTATTGAATTAACATCAATGTCTGCAATTCTATTCCATGATTTGATAATTGGATCAAAACCGAAAAGTGGGATAAGCTAATGATTTTTATCTCTTTATTTTCCACGGGAAATGAATGAAATAACAGCAAGGCTGAGGTAAATGAATTTCCATTAATTAAAGAACAGCAGGAAATAATGTCCTGGTTATATCTGAATAATACAATAATTCAAAAATCAATTATTGTTCCTATGCTAGGCGCTGTGTTCAGTGCATTAATTGAATACAAAAGTAAATGTCATTCCCTCCATAATATTTGATGGGAAAGGCTATTTTACATATCACTGGAAAAAAGTTAGCATAGATCATAGAATCATGGAACGATACAGCGCAGAAGAAGGCCATTCGGCCCCTCGTGTCTGTGCCGGCTCTCTGGTAGAGCGATCCAATTAGTCTCACTCTCTTTCCCCATAGCCCTGTAATTTTTTTTTTCCTGCCAGTATTTCTCCAATTCTCTTGTGAATGTTACTATTGAATCTGCTTCCACCGCCCTTTCAGGCAGTGCGTTCCAGATCATTCATGTTGCCTCTGGTTTTTCTGCCAAACAGCTTAAATCTGTGTCCTCTGGTTACTGACTCTTCTGCCACAGTTTCTCCTTTTTTACTCTATCAAAACCCCCTTCATGATTTTGATCACCTCTAACAAATCTCCTCTTAACCTTCCCTGCTCTTGAGCACATAAAGCCAGGCTGACGCTCCAGTGCACTGAGGGAGTGCAGCACTGTCAGAGGTGTCGTCTTTCAGATGAGACGTTAAACTGAGGCCCCGTCTGCTCTCACAGGTGGACGTAAAAGATCCCACGGCACTATTTCGAAGAAGAGCAGGGGGAGTTATCCCCAGTGTCCTGGCCAATATTTATCCCTCAATCAACATAACAAAAACAGATTATCTGGTCATTATCACATTGCTGTTTGTGGGAGCTTGCTGTGCGCAAATTGGCTGCTGCGTTTCCCACATTACAACAGTGACTACACTTCAAAAAGTACTTCATTGGCTGTAAAGCGCTTTGAGACGTCCGGTGGTCGTGAAAGGCGCTACATAAATGTACATCTTTCTTTCTTTCTCTAAGGAGAACAACCCCAGCTTCTCCAGTCTCTCCACATAACTGAAGTCCCTCATCCCTGGAACCATTCTAGTAAATCTCTTCAGCACCCTCTCCAAGGTCTTGACATCCTTCCTAAGTGTGGTGCCCAGAATTGGACACAATACTCCAGCTGAGGCCTAACCAGTGTTTAATGAAGGTTTAGCATAACTTCCTTGCTTTTGTACTCTGTGCCTCTATCAATAAAGCCAAGGATCCCGTATGCTTTTTTAACTGCTTTCTCAACCTGCCACCTTCAATGATTTGTGTATGTTCACCCCCAGGTCTCTCTGTTCCTGCACCCCTTTTAAACTTGTACCATTTAATTCACACTTCCTCTCCTCATTCTTCCTACCAAAATGTATCACCTCAGACTTGTCTGCATTAAATTTCATCTGCCATGTGTCTGCCCATTTCATCAGTTTGTCCAAGTCCTCCTGAAGTCTGTTACTATCCTCCTCATTGTTCAGTATATTTCCAAGTTTCGTACCTCTGTAAACTTTGAAATTATGCCTTGTATACCCAACTCCAAGTCATTGATATATACCAAAGTAGATCCTTAAAGAAAGAAAAGAACTTGCATTTATATAGCGCCTTTCATAACCACCGGACATCCCAAAGCACTTTACAGCCAATGAAGCACTTTTTAGAACATAAGAACATAAGACGTAGCAGCAGGAGGTGGTCATTTGGCTCCTCGAGCCTGCTCCGCCATTCAATAAGATCACGGCTGATCTGATCTTGACCTAAACTCCACTTCCCTGCCTGCTCCCCATAACCCTATCACTCCCTTATCGTTCAAAAATCTGTCTATCTCCACCTTAAATATATTCAATGACCCAGCCTCCACAGCTCTCTGGGGAAGAGAATTCCACAGATTCACGACCCTCTGAGAGAGAAATTTCTCCTCATTTCCAATTTAAACGGGTGCCCCCTTGTTCTGAAATTATGCCCCTAGTTCTAGATTCCCCCACGAGGGGAAACATCCTCTCTGCATCTACCCTGTCAAGCCCCCTCAGAATCTTATGGGCCGGATATTCCGATCCCTACGGGTGTATGCGGGCTGTGTACACACCCGTAGAGACATCAGAAATGCCGGTTTCAGGCATGCGAAGCGCATACGCTGAAAACCGGCATTTCCAATCTGTCAAGAATGCTCTTGACAGATCCTCCACCTGCCCTAGAGAAGGGCATCTGCGGGCGGATAGTTCCGCTTTCTGGAGAACCTCCGCCCGCAGAAAACCCTCAGAAATCTTACGCGTAAGGCCTGCTTTAAAAAAGGTACGTTTATTTTTAGCCCCGTAAAAAACTTTAATTATTTTTTTCAAAAAATTAAATTTTTGTTTAAAATATTTAATTTATTGTAATTTCAACTAATTTTTAAAAAGTGATTTAAAAAAAAAATTATTTAAAGTTTTACTGTGTTTTTGGGGTGATCTCCATTCATATATTTGACGGGTCTATCTGTTAAGTGTATGAAGGGAGATTCCCTTCTTTGATTGGCTCCCCATGGCCCACGTGATCCCAGGGATGCTGCGAACCGCCTGCGCCTCTGGGATACGTGGACCCTGCGCATTTCGAGTTGGAAAGGCCCAGGAGCGGAAATGGCTGGACCTCGGGAGCCCTCAGGTAAGTCCATAGATTTTTTCCACATCGGAGGCCTCCGCACGCAGGAAGCCTCTGATCGGAAAATACGGCCCAATATGTTTCAGTAAGATCCCCTCTCATTCTTCTAAACTGCAATGAGTATAGGCCCAACCTGCTTAACCTTTCTTCATAAGATAACCCCTTCATCTCCGGAATCAACCTCGTGAACCTTCTCTGAATTGCCTCCAATGCAAGTATCTCCTTAAATAAGGAGACCAAAACTGTACGCAGTACTCCAGGTGTGGTCTCATCAACGCCCTGTACAGTTGTAACAGGACTTCCCTACTTTTATACTCCATTCCCTTTGCAATAAAGGCCAACATTCCATTTGCCTTCCTAATTACTTGCTGTACCTGCATGCTAACTTTTTGTGATTCATGTACAAGGACCCCCAGATCCCTCTGTACCTCAGCATTTTGTAATCTCTCCCCATTTAAATAATAATTTGCTTTTTTATTTTTCCTACCAAAGTGGATAACCTCGCATTTTCCCACATTAAACTCCATCTGCCAGATTTTTGCTCACTCACTTAGCCTATCTATATCCCTTTGGAGATTCTTTGCGTCCTCCACACAATTTGCTTTCCCACCTATCTTTGTAAGTGTAGTCACTGTTGTAATGTAGAAATAACGGCAGCCAATTTGCGCACAGCAAGCTCCCACAAACAGCAATGAGGTAATGACCAGATAACCTGTTTTATTGATGTTGCTTGAGGGAATATATTGGCCAGGACACTAGGGATAACTCCCTTGCTCTTTTTCGAATAGCGCCATGGGATGTTTTACTTCCAACGGAGAGGGCAGACGGGGCCTCGATTTAACGTCTCATCCAAAAGACGGCACCTCCCACGGAGAACTCTCTGCACTTGCTCAGCAATGTTGCCGTTAAATTTTTCGGAGTGACTGCTGCCAACCGGAAGCTGCGCAGAAGGGTACTGCGCATTAATCTGGAAGCTGATATCGATGATGTTTCTGCTTATTTTCCCACAGAGAGAGCCCGCTCTGTTCCCGGCTTTTTTCCCCCCACATCCCGCAAGCCGTGAAGCGAACGACCAAAAAAAAACGTAGACTGCGCATGCGCAACTACTTCAACTACGTAAAGGGCTGCGCGACCCACTCAAAATACCGCGGATGCGCATTTTTTCTCATTGAAAAGCCGGCTGCGCGGGAGGTCCAGAGATCAGCGCAGCCGCACAGCTTAAAGGGAACATTCTTCCTCAGTACAGCAGTGGAGTATCACCAAGTCCTTGAGTATGACTTCAAGCAAGAATAACACAGAGTTTACACCACAGAAACAAGCCAGTCGGCCCAAATTGTCTAATCCTAAGTTTATGCTCCACACGAGCCTTCTCCCATTCTACTTCATCTCACCCCATCAACATATCCTTCTATTCCTTTCTCCCTCATTTGCTTATCTAGCTTCCCCCTAAATGCATCAACGCTATTCGCCTCAACCGCTCCCTGTGGTAGTGAGTTCCACATTCTCACCACTCTCTGGGTGAAGCAGTCACTATTGGATTTTTTAGTGACTATCTTATGGCCCCTGGTTTTGGTCTTCCTCACAGGTGGAAACATCTTCCCTACATCGACCCTGTCAAAGCCCTTCATCATTTGAAAGAACCCTATTAGGTCGCCCCCTCAGCTTTCTCTTTTCAAGAGTACTAACAACTGAGCCAGGTGGTTTGGCTGGGATTGGGGGAGTTGCAATCAAGGAGAGAACTATTACATGCTTGCACAAGACTCCACTGAAGTCCATTAACAATTTGCACTGAAATCCATTTAAATCAGCTCTGAGCAAGGTTATAAAGTGTTGAGGAAATAAAGTGAACCTATTTGACACTGGATTGAAGTTTTTTTAATCCATTCCTGGGATGTGGGCGTCACTGGCAAGGCCAGCATTTATTGCCCATCCCTCGAGAAGGTGGTGGTGAGCCGCCTTCTTGAACCGCTGCAGTCCCTGTGGTGAAGGTGCTCCCACAGTGCTGTTAGGGAGGGAGTTCCAGGATTTTGACCCAGCGACGATGAAGGAACGGCCGATATACTTCCAAGTCTGGATGGTGTGTGACTTGGAGGGGAACTTGGAGGTGGTGGTGCTTCCCATGCGCCTGCTGCCCTTGTCCTTCCAGGTGGTGGAGGTCGTGGGTTTGGGAGGTGCTGTCCAAGACATTACACATTGTGCAGTAACAAGCCCAAGTGGTCTGAGACTGGCTGCTCCCCAGCCTCGCAGCGTTCCCCTCCAGCAGGTCAGTGCCTGACTCCAGAGTTATACTGTCACTTTCATAACACTGTGAAACACAATTGACTTTGCAGTGAGGCTAAATTCACCCTTAGTTTCCCTCCCTAAACATAAGAACATAAGACGTAGGAGCAGGAGTAGGTCATTTGGCCCCTCGAGCCTGCTCCGCCATTCAATAAGATCATGGCTGATCTGATCTTGGCCTCAACTCCACTTCCCTGCCCGCTCCCCATAACCCTTCACTCCCTTATCGTTCAAAAATCTGTCTATCTCCACCTTAAATGTATTTAATGACCCAGCCTCCACAGCTCTCTGGGGCAGAGAATTCCACAGATTTACGACCCTCTGAGAGAAGAAGTTCCTCCTCATCTCAGTTCTAAATGGGCGACCCTTTTTCTGAGACTGTGCCCCGAGTTCTAGATTCCCCACGAGGGGAAACATCCTCTCTGCATCTACCCTGTTGAGTCCCCCTCAGAATCTTATGTTTCAATAAGATCCCCTCTCATTCTTCTAAACTCCAATGAGAATAGGCCCAACCTGCTCAACCTTTCTTCATAAGACAACCCCTTCATCTCTGGAATCAACCTCTCCGCCTCTCTCACTTCCTTTAAGACGCTCATTAAAAACCTACTTCTTTGACCAAGCTTTTGGTCACCTGCCCTAATGTCTCCTTATGTGGCTCGGTGTCAAATTTTGTTTGATAATCGCTCCTGTGAAATCCCTTGGGATGTTTTACCAAGTTAAAGGCACAATATAAACACAGGTTATTGTTATTGTTACTGCTAGATCCACATTCAGCGCGGTGTTTCAGTTCAGAGTTACGCAGCAATAATCAGATTCCTTTCTTTAAATTAAAAATACATCAATAACAGTTCTGCCATAAGGACTTGTATGCCTCTCCTTCCACTCTTAATAGATCAAACATCAAATGGATGGATTGATCCCAGCATGCTGCACAACTTACAATAAAAATGCCATTATTTTTCCGCCTCTCTGTTAGATTGCTTTTTTGTGCTGATAAGAGGTAATGGTCTGTCTAAAATAAATCTGAAATCTATTGTGTGTAATGCTTAAAAAAAAAATGGAATGTATTAATTCATCAGAGGCTGCATCTGGGATGTCTTTGCCTTTTCCACAGGTTTCTAAATGGCCGCCACAAGCCGCGAGGCGAAGCTTTGCCAGTCAGGCCCTCCAGAAGGTAGCACGAAAGGCAACTGAAACTCAAGGGTGTCCAGGGGAAATATACTTCCGACGGTTTACAGTACAAGAGAAGGTGGAGGTTTGATTTCCCAAGTATCTGTGCCCTCCCATAAATCAGTAGGATTTATGGAGAATGCCCCTTGGTTGCAAGCACAGAGTACAGCTCTTGGTTGAACGCATTTAATAAAGAACTGGGTAGATTTTGTGATTTAAGAGTTTGCGGCTTAAAGACCGTTTTGTTAGGAAGAAAAGAAATACATAAAATAACATTCTGAGCTGAAGAATATTGATGGCAATTACAGAATATCATGATGGATGGACGGATTGAAAGAAAAAAGGAAAAGAGGAAACAAAAGAAGACACCTTCAGAATATTTCAAAACCCTTCACTGATAACAAATTACTTTTAAGGTTTAGGAGTAGGAGTGCTGCACAGTTATGCAGGAAGATGTGACACCCAATTTGTGCACAGTAAGGCCGGAATTTTGCCGGCGCTCAGAGTGCGGGTTCGGAGGCAGGTCCGCTGTCAAAATCAAAAAGATTGACAGCGGGTCGGTATCCCGCTGTAAACCCGCCTCCTTGTCAGTTTCCCAAGTGTCGGGTCTGTCATCCCTGAACAGACCCTGACATGAATCTTGTCATTCATGTATGAAGTAATACTGGCCGGCCTGCTGGTGGCGCTGTCCAGGGAGAGTGTAAATACTCGGGCATGGGTCCAGCTTGCTTAGGACATTCCTCAACAGGAACGAGTGAAGGACACAACTAGATCTCCATGTTGTAAAACAGTTGATTAAAGCTTTGTTTAACGCTTAGACCAAGTGCCTAGTAGTTTTCTTACGTCAGACCCGACACCAAGCGGCGGGTCAGCCAATTTAGCTACTTAAAAGCTTGTTAATAGGTAGTTAAGCAGGATTTTACCAGGTATTTACCATTTTACCAGCTTTTCCACGGGTTTCCCGGAGGGCGGGGATCACGTCAGGTAAGTAGGTCGGGTGTTGTGTCAGCATGGAATGATTTACTAACCTGACAGCTGCAAATGGTCTATGAAAGCTTCCATTTCATAGGTCTTCACTTTCCAAGCTCACAAGCTGTTGCTCACTGCATTGCATTTGGAAGACAGATTGAGCTTTATGCAGGTTGCAAGTGTTTGGAGCAAACTCTCTACCCAGTGTCACCTCATTGGAACAACCTCTCTCACCATTGACAGATCACTTCTGTCATCTCATCCTCACCTGCCATCTATTCCATCAGCATCGGTGCCCTTGGAAAAAACCTCATCTTGGTCCTCAGAATCCCAACACGATCAGCCCCAACACCAGCATCACCGGGCACACCAGCAGCACCAACATCCACACCAACCTTCTCCGCAATCAACTGATGCTGCCCGGGAGGCCAGGGATGGCCTCACCATGTCCAGATTTACTTCACTTGACGCTGTACACCCTGGCTGCCACATGATGCGCCAGGTTGGCACCACCCCACACCAGCACCATAAAGCATCCCTACAATGTCCAAGCCATTCCTTTCACACTCATCACCATTGGGGGAGGAGGGAATGTTATGTCTCACCATTCACTGGAACTCACTCAGACACTTCCAAAGGTCCACACAAATCTGTCCAAGAAGGCAAAGTGGTGAAAATAAGGATTTCAATGCTTGACAACACATTAACAGAAACTTTACATGAACATTGGCTAAAGTGCACAAATGCCTACCCTTGTATGTTGTTAGTTGGTATGATTGGACAAGGATGAGGGTGAGGGTGAGGGGTGGCTAGTGAGATGGGGAAGTGATAACATAGATAGAGAGGGAGGGTGGAGGTGTAAAGTAAGTTGGTGTGAGTAAGGGTGTGCAGGAGTAGGGTAGGGAAGGCAGAGTGATGGGGATGTGATGAGTGGCACTGGAGGATGAGGTTGAGTGTGGCTTTTCAGTAATGTTTCGCGATCTACTGGGATCATTGAAAGATTTGTGCCACTGCGGCCTGGTCCTCCTGACGACATCCCTGCTTTTGTCCTCCTGTGCAACGTGCAACCACGCTGCATTGGTGTCCTGGGGAAGGTCTCTTCCACCCATTGGAAGGGAAGAGAACCTCCTTGCGTGCTGTGACTCCCTCCATAGCCGTGCACCTCTGTGCAGTGATTGTCAGTGTTTGCAGCACCTCAATGCTGCAGAAAACTGACAGCACAAACGTCAAAATGAATGTGGACATGGCCCCTTTAAGGAAACCGGCTGATGATGCGTCATCAGATGATGTCATCAGACCCGCTTCCTTTTAATTGGCCGGGAACCTCGCAGGGCGGGGCTTAACAAGCCCAATCAGGGGGAAATCACTCGGAGGAGGCGGGATGAAGGTGGGAGCGGGGTTTGAGGCCGCTGTCTGCTCCGGCTGCACCGGACTCGCTGCGGCTGGCGAAATCGCGGCCGAAGACTCCACAAGCAGCAAACGAGAGAAATGCCTGGTTAATCTGTTTTGGTGGCTTTGGTTGAGAGAAGAACAAACTTGCATTTATAAAATGCTTATCGTGTCTCTCAGAAATATCTCAGTGCTACATTTACAATGGATTATCTCTTAAAGTGGTGTAAGAGAAGGGTGAAGCCCATGAAAGAATACTCATATATGGACTTTGTATGACGAGGAACTCATGGACCAATTATGTGCCTGCTCCAGACTTTCTATGTTCCAATTCGTTGCTAAAATAGAATAGAATCATAGAATGGTTACAGAACAGAAGGAGGCCATTCGGCCCGTCGAGCCTGTGCCGGCTCTCTGCAAGAGCACTTCAGCTAGTCCCACTCCCCCCGCCCTTTCCCCGTAGCCCTGCAAATGTTTTTCTTTCAGGTACTTATCCAATTCTCTTTTGAAAGCAGTGATTGAGTCTGCCTCCACCACCCCTTCAGGCAGTGCATTCCAGATCCTAACCACTCGCTGTGTAAAAAAGTTTTTCCTCATGTCGCCTTTTGTTCTTCTGCCAATCACCTTGAATCTGTGTCTTCTGGTTCTCGACCCTTCCGCCAATGGGAACAGTTTCTCTCTATCTACTCTGTCTAGACCCCTCATGATTTTGAACACCTCGATCAAATCTCCTTAACCTCCTCTGCTCCAAGGAGAACAACCCCAGCTTCTCCAGTCTCTCCACGTAACTGAAGTCCCTCATCTCCGGAATCATTCTCGTAAATCTTTTCTGCACCCTCTCTAAGGCCGTCACATCCTTCCTAAAGTGCGGTGCCCAGAATTGGACATTTCTTTATGCAGGAGTTAAGGAAAAGGATTAGTACCTGGAATAATCTCCTTGGTCGGGAAGTGAAGGCAAAAAAATGATAAAAATCATTCAAGAGGCAGCGGGATGCGGTGATGTTGGGACATTGGGTTTCTATCGAAGGATGAACGAGATGGGCCGCAAGTCCTCCAACAACAGTACTTATGTTAGTGAACTGCCTGGTTGTTTAATGAATCCTGTAGTCCAGTTCATTGTTGTAATAATATTTTAGCTCCATTTTCAGGATGGAATCTCGGGCTTATTATGCAATAGATAACTGGATCCCAGGCTGCAGGCTGCGGGGGACATCAGCGCTGAAAAGGATAATGAAATGTCACGAGAGGTGATTTATAATCTAATTAACCAGATTTGTAAAGTAAAATTAACATTGCATTTTTGCTGACTGCAAGAGAAAGTCCTCAAAGCTTTGGCCATGGGCAGGAGTGATTTCTCTAATTGTCCATATGCTTTCATATTGCTTTTTTTTTCCATTTAGCACTGCAGCAAGTTTATAATTACTAGAATCATCCTAAATTTAATTAAATTCTTTTATCAGTCCTGCGGTTTAGCAGTGTCGTTTTCCTTGATTGGAAAAAAACACACCCTCTTTTGACCATTTCCTTTACGGCCGAACTCTGCCACTCAGCCACTGCTAGAAGACGGGAAATGTTGGAATGATTTCTTCACTGAAGCGCACAATTAAAATACAAAAGTGCACAGACTTTGTTCTCACTGTGGGTCTGATCCTGCAAGTAGGAAGCATCTGCTCTGAGTAACAACTGACAGCAACAAAGACCTGTCAACAGTTGGTTTGTGTGCTGTAATGAAGGGCGTAAAATTCAGGTGGTCATATTTTGAGCCCAAGAATCTTATGACAGAGTTAGTATTCTAACTGAGAGCCTGACACTAAGGGTGGCAGATATAACAGAGATTACAGTATTTTTTTTGTCCTCGTTAATGTCAGGGGTCTCAGTCACATGAGAGGTTATAACTATCAGGAAAGATTGAACAGGCTGGGTTATGGGGAGCGGGCAGGGAAATGAAGCTGAGTCCAAGATCAGTCATGATCTCATTAAATGTCGGAGCAGGCTCGAGGGGCCAAAAGGCCGACTCCTGCTCCTATTTCTTATGTTCTTATGACTCTTTTCTCTAGAAATAGGAAGACTGAAGGGTGACCTGATAGAGGTCTTTAAGATTATGAAAGGGTTCGATTCGGTCGACGTAGAGAAGATATTTCCACTTGCGGGGGAGACCAGAACTAGAGGTCATAAATATAAGATAGTCACTAATAAATCCAATAGGGAATTCAGGAGAAACTTCTTCACCCAGAGAGTGGTGAGAATGTGGAACTCGCTACCACAGGGAGTGGTTGAGGTGAATAGCAGAGATGCATTTAAGGAGAAGCTGGATAAACACATGAGGGAGAAAGGAATAGAAGGATATGCTGATAGGGTGAGATGAAGAGGGGTGGGAGGAGGCTCGAGTGGAGCATAAACACCGGCACGGACCAGTTGGGCCGAATGGCCTGTTTCTGTGCTGTAGACTCGATGTAATTAACTTAAAACAAACTGTAAATACTGGAAGCTGAAACAGAAAAGGCTAGAAATACAGAGACAGTATCTGAAGACAGGAAGAAGGGATGAACATTTCAGGTGTCGCCCCCCTCGCCAGAACGGCAAAGTAGGAGCCGAGTCTCTTCACAGGAGAGAAGAAAAGTAAGAAGGGCAAGGTCAAAAGGTGAAAGTTCACAGTCGGATACTCCGGCCCTTATCCTAGCTTTGTGATAAGTTAGTGTCCCTGACTCTAGCATTTTGTCTGTCGTCCTTCTCTTTCTAAGTCTTCTCACTCCAGTGTTTACTCTTTGCAGATGCTGATAGACCTGATGTGTGTTTCCAGCACTTCCTGCTTTTACTTGAGGACGTTTCTGTTTGTGGGAGCTTGCTGTGCGCAAATTGGCTGCCGCGTTTCCTACATTGCAACGACCCCCCCACCACCGAGATCTCTGCGCTCCTCTAATTCTGCCCTCTTGAGCATCCCTGATTATAATCGCTCAACCATTGGTGGCCGTGCCTTCTGTTGCCTGGGCCCTAAGCTCTGGAATTCCCTCCCTAAACCTCTCCGCCTCGCTACCTCTCTTTCCTCCTTTAAGACGCTCCTTAAAACCTACCTCTTTGACCAAGCTTTTGGTCACCTGCCCTAATTTCTCCTTATGTGGCTCGGTGTCGAATTTTTTGTCTTCTAACACTCCTGTGAAGCGCCTTGGGACGTTTTACTACGTTAAAGGCGCTATATAAATACAAGTTGTTGTTGTTATTGCAACAGTGACTACAGTTCATTGGCTGTAAAGCACTTTGGGATGTCTGAAGGGTGTGAAAGGAGCTTCAGAAATGCGAGTCTTTCTTTTTTTCTCCAATAATGCAACTTGCTCAGTTTATTTGTTCGACCTTGAATCCACAACCTCCTAACTCAAAATATGGGCGTGCTACCAACTCAGCCAAGCTGACAAGGTTCATGATCTGCATCCAGTATTTTATTTTGAACACTCTCGTAATTTTGACCGGTAAAATTGTGAACTTTCCTGATGAAAACCCAGAACATAATATTTGCCCTGAGAATTGGCACAGCTGGTAATGGAGCTTTAAAGAACAACACCAGGAACATAGCAGAAGAATATATGAGATCTGAGAGGTTTCGAAGAGCTGAAATATTTGAGATAGGAATTATAGGGGTAGGACATAATATCTCATTGTTTCGAAACAAAGAATTACTTTGTGGTTGCTAATAGATGCTCCAGAGAACAGGCAAACCAACCAACTGGAATGGTCTCTGGGCTCCGATCCAGAATCTTCGCGGATAGATTGAAGAAGCTTAGGTTATTCTCCAATGGGCAGAAAGGTTAAGAGGGGATATGATACAAGTATTTAAGTTGGAATTGATAAATGGAAATGAATCAATTTTTCATGTATAGCAGAGAGCGCTAATGCGTAAAAAGATATGGAAGGAAAAGAGCAAGCAAGAAAGAACGAACTTGCATTTATGTAGCGCCATTCTTGATCTCAGGATCTCATCGCAGCTTCCAACTGCCTCTTGAATGAATTCGTCGTTTTTTGCCTCCACTCCCCTACCTCAGAGGTTATTCCAGGTACAAATACTTTTCCTTAACTTGTGCATAAAGAAATGCTTCCTGATATCCGTCCCGAAGTCACCGTCTCTCAGTATGTCCCCGGCAATGGTTTACCTTCAACCGTCTATTTTCGAATATAGGGACAAAATCACTTTAAAAAAAAAACATTATCCTTCTCCACAGGCACGAGTTCCATACCGCTAGCACGAGTATTGTGTTTATAAAGCGCATTTCACGACCTCAGGACATCCCAAGCGTTTTACAGCCAATGAAGTAGTTTTGAAGTGTAGCCACTGTTGTAATGTAGAAAAGGTGGCAGCCAATTGGTGCAGTGTCAGGTGTGGCTCAGTTGGTAGCATCCTTGCTTCTGGGACTGAAGGTTGTGGGTTCAAGTCCCACTCCAGAGACTTGAGCGTAAAAATCTAGGCTGACACTCCAGTGCGGTGCTGAGGGAGTGCTGCACTGTCGGAGGTGCCGTCTTTCGGATGAGACATTAAACCGAGGCCCCCGTCTGCTCTCTCAGGTGGACGTTAAAGGTCCCATAACACTATTTCAAAGAAGAGCAGGGAAGTTATCCCCGGTGTCCTGGCCAATATTTATCACTCAATATCTGGTCATTATCACATTGCTGTTTGTGGGAGCTTGCTGTGCACAACTTGGCTGCTGCATTTCCTACTTTACAACAGGGACTGCACTTCAAAAGTACTTCATTGCCTGTAAAGTGCTTGGGGCATCGGCGGTCATGAAAGGCGCTATAGAAATGCAAGTCTTTCGTTCATAGCGCGGTGGTGTTGGCTGAGGGATTAATATTGGCCACACCATAAATTTTTCTCAGGAAGGTCAGATGTATGGAATAAACAAAAACTTGTTCTGAAGACATCTGGGTGAATTTATGGGCATATGATCCTGTGGTTGAGATGCTATAAACCAGTTGGCATTGCATTGATTAGAAGCATGGTTCCCAAAGCAAACGCTGACAATAATTTAAAATGTATTTGCTCTAATGTAACTTAAAAAGGAAGCAAAGACCAACATACATTATTTTAATTAGGTGCAGATTTTTTTTTTAAGCAGATCATCATTGAGCGCGGAGTGAGGACTTTTTGTCCTGAATTTGAGACTCATCAAGATAAAGGATGTTGGGATGTGGAACAATTCCCATCTTGGGCACCCGATGTCAACATCGAGCACTCCTTCATCAGGAGTAGCATGGCTCGAGGCCGGGTATTGCTGCCTCCACAATGTGCCTTAGACCCAATCCCGCTAAAGCACTCCCTGCTGTACCAGTGTGACCTTCCCATTCCTGACACCAGTCATCCTGTGGCCCCTCTGTGTGAGATTGCAGGGAGTCCAAAACTAGGGGACATAAATATAAGATAGTCACTGATAAATCCAATTGGGAATTCAGGAGAAACTACTTCACTCCAAAAGTGGTGAGAATGTGGAACTCGCTACCACAGGGAGTGGTTGAGGTGAATAGCAGAGATGCCTTTAAGGGGAAGCTAGATAGACACATGAGGGAGAAAGGAATAGAGGGATATGCTGATAGGGTGAGATGTAATAAATAGAGTGGGTGGCGGCTCGTGTGGAACCTAAACACTGGCGTGGATCTGTTGGGCTGAATGGCCTCTCCATGACCTAAACATATTAACTAGGTTGAGCCACCAGTGAACTGCTGAAGGTCTGTTGGATTATCGAAAACGCTGTCCTTTGGATGAGACGTTATACCTGTCTGGCTGTTCCTTTGGTTCTGGTGTGTGAAGTTCTCCTATTGTCCTGGCAATCATTTCTCCCTCAACTAATACACCAAAAACAGATGAAGTGGTTTTCAGTTCTTCTCCCATGTTATACTTCTCCTTTAAGTGAGGTGTATTTGTGCAGTCTAACCAGGATCTGGTGCTCTAGTCCAGAAAAACTGCACTAATTGGTAATAAATTGCCTCACTCAAAACAACTGCTGTGGTTGTATGAAGGTGACATCTTTCCTCTCTGGTCATTAGGCGTACAAGAACAGCGTGCAACTGCAGGCAATGATAATGAGGACAGACATCACACCTGGAGAAGGTGCTAGCTAATAGCCTGAAGTGTGCTTCAACAACATTCATTCAGCAAGTGGTGACTAACTCTTTGGAATTCTCCGAATGACAGATGACACAACTAGGTGAGGTAATTCCTGGGATGAGAGATTGAGTAGACTGGGCCTATATTCTCTGGCGTTTAGAAGAATGAGGGGTGATCTCCTTGAAACATATAAAATTCTTCGAGAGCTTGACAGGGTAGATGCTGAGAGGCTGTTTCCCCTGGCTGGAGAGCCTAGAACTAGGGGTCATAATCTCAGGATAAGGGGTCGGACTGAGATGAGGAGAAATTTCTTCACTCAGAGGGTTGTGAATCTTTGGAATTCTCTACCCCAGAGGGCTGTGGAGGCTCAGTCATCGAGTGGCTACCATTGCTATCGGGTGTGTGAGAAAACTGAGAGCGATAGATTTTTGGGCACTAAGGGAATAAGGGATATGGGGATAGGGCAGGAAAGTGGAGATGATGTACAAGTTCAGCCATGATCACCTTGAATGGTGGAGCAGGCTTGATGGGCCGTATGGCCTACTCCTGCTCTGATTTCTTATGTTCTTATGTAATGTCTTGTTATATTGCAATGTCTGAAATCACTTCAGAAAATGAACGCGTGTAGTAATGGGGCGCGATCTTGCCAGCCCTGGGGAGGCGGGTATGGAGGCAAGACTGCTGGGAAAATGGTAGAATCTGGGGGCGGGTGCCTATCCCGCCCCCAACCCGCCTCCGTGCCATCTTCCCGGGAGGCGGGTAGCCGACCAGCGCCGGGTCCCGTCTCCTGGAGGCGGGAAGGGGATTACAGCCACTTAACTGCCTGTTAACAGGCAGATAAGAGGATTATCCCCATTTTACCCACACAAGTGCGGGCTTCCCGAAGGCTGCGAACCCCGCCAGGGTCACCGAGGCGAGCAGTGGGTCTGCGGGGTGCAAAAGTGCGCTGTGAAGGTAAGTGATGGGTGCAAGTGTGGAGAGGTGAGTATGTGAGGTGAGTGAAAAGTGAGAGAAAAAGTTTACTTACCTTTGTTTCTTCCTGCAGGCTTCAATCGTTGGGGATGTGGAGAGTCTCGCATCTCCGCGGCAGAGATGACAGATGGCTGCTGCATTCTCCAATGCAACAACCATCTAATTTCTGCTAGAGAAAGAGATTTGATGAGGTCTTGAACTCAAGAACTCCTCAAACTACAGAGAATGTCAGTGTTTGACAGCTTCACAGAGCTGTCAAACGATAACAGTTCATCTGTCAAAAATTTTTGACAGATGAAATGTCATACGCTGACGTTCTCTGTAACCGGCTTCCCCTTAATTGGCCTGCTAAGCCCGCTGGGCGGGCTTAACAAGGTCAATCAAGGGAAAATAGCGTGGGTTAGCCAGAAGTTGATGGAGGCGGGACTAAAACCCGACAAGTGGGAGTCCCGCCTCCAAAAGCTCCCCATTGGCAAAATCCAGCCCATTGTTCTTATGCAGGGGAACAGCATGGCCATTCCGCACCGGTGATCTTACTCTGTTTCTGGGGGTGTTACTTGAAGGAGGAATGTTAGTCAGGACGCTGAGAGAATATCCTGCTCCTTGAATTGTGTTATGGGACTCTCATTGCCCGCTGGAAAAAGCAGACCTGGTCCAAAATAATAAACATAAACTTTAAATAAATAAGTGGAATCTCAGAAAGATGCTGGTACATGTGGCACGTGGCCAGCACCACCCACTCCGGGATCGTCCAGCATTGACGTGGCCACTTCTAGTTCATGGCTTGTTTTTTACAAACCATTTACAGCATCCATTATTACTTTGGCACCGTGATGTCAAGGTTAGACTGAAGATTCTGAAATAAATTCATTCAGGTTCCCATTCACAATTATCAGGAGTCCATTTCTGTTGTTTTCACATAGTTTAAACACAGTACTTTAAAAATACTCCCCCAAAATACTATTCATTAAAGTCAGCGTATTTGGAGCAGGGACTGCCAAGTCTGGATCATGGCTTTAGGAGGGGATGGAGTACTGATTATAATGGACTGCAGGAAGAAGGCTGATGGCTTTCGATCAGAAATAAATCAAATAAGTTGAAAATACCTTGATTCAGGTGTGAATGAACATGTCAAATGTCTGCAATAAAAAACAGACGATGCTGGAAACACTCAGCAGGTCAGGCAGCATCTGTGGAGAGAGAAACAGAGTTAACATTTCAGGTTGATGACCCTTCGTCACAACTGGAAAATGTTGGAGATGGAACAGGTTTTTAAGCAAGTGCAGGGGCGGGGAGAGCGGGGAGGAAAGAACAAAAAGGAAGGTCTGTGATAGGATGGAAGGCAGGAGAGATTAAAAAGGGATGATTGTGCAAAGCGAAAGGAGATGGTAATAGGACCATCATTGACCTGAAACGTTAACTCTGTTTCTCGCTCCACAGATGCTGCCTGACCTGCTGAGTATTTCCAGCATTTTCTGTTTTTTATTTCAGATTTCCAGCATCCGCAGTATTTTGCTTTTTGTTTGTCAAACGTCTGTTGTGGGTCCAGATTGTTTCCAAAATTGCCAAACTTCAGAAGATGTGTATTTGCATTGCTCATCAAACACTCCCGTTTGATACAGCTCCTGTCTTTGTGTCTGCAGCTTCTACATTACGTGGCGTTGCTCAGGCAACTTTGAAAGCCGGTGCCTTTTCTTCAAAGGGATTATCAGTATAAAAAACAACACATGCCCGGTGTCACTTTGTCTTGTGCTGGTGAAGAGAGGTGAATTATGCTCTGTAAATTTATACTTCCAGAATTCTTACAAAGAAGGTATTTTGTTTTGGCTGAGAGACAAGCTTGCTTACCCCTTTCTCAAGGTCTTTAAGAAAAATTCAAAGGGACTCGCCTGACTGGATTGTTTGATTCACTCCTGATTCCAGACTCCTGGTTCTGTATTTAACCGTTCAATGTCTTCCCTCTACTTCTCCCTTCAAATATAATGGAGGGATTCAATATGACGAGGGGGTTTTTTGACAGAGCACGCAGGGAGAAACTGTTTCCACCGGCAAGTGGATCGGTAACCAGAGCTCAGAGATTTAAAATAATTGGCAAAAGAACGAGAGGGGAAATGAGGAGCAATTTCTTCACACACAGAGGGTTGTTAAGATCTGGAACGCACTGCCTGAAAGGGTGGTGGAATCAGATTCCACGGGAACTTTCAAAAGGCAACTGGACATGTTCTTGGAGAGAACAAATTTGCAGGGTTAGAAAGAAAGAAAGACGTGCGTTTATATAGCGCCTTTCACGACCACCGGACGTCCCAAAGCGCTTTACAGCCAATTAAGTACTTTTGGAGTGTCGTCACTGTTGTAATGTAGGAAAAAGCTGGGGAGTTGGGACTAATTGAACAGCTCTTCAAAGAGCCGGCACAGGCACAGGCACGACGGGCCGAATGGCCTCCTTCTGTGCTGTATGATTCTATAACTCTACTTATGAATAACCAGTTTAGGAGTTTAACAAAAGTATCTGGCAAAGCTGATATTATTTGGTTTGTGAAGTGCTTTGAACTGTACTGAAAGCCTCGGCCCTCTCCCAGTGCAAATTTACTCGGAAAGGGAGGAATTGTTTGCACCGCGGCAGACTATTTCCCATATGCCAAACACATAAGGTTGAGTTTCAGATGAAAGCAAGCATGGGGGCTGCCTTCTGCCGTGAGAATAAGAGAAAAAACATTCAGAGGAGGGCCAAAGAGTGTCACTGGAAACACCCAGAATATTTTACAAGATGGCCGTTCACAGAGAGCACCAATGAGCGGAGGCAAGAGTTTTGGTCGCTGAATGTTGGGTTGACATCCAGTGGAGCACTCACACCCGATTGGAGTGGAGTAGCCCCCTGCCCTCCATCATAGCTCCAGCGCAGGAGACCAGTGTCTCCGAGCAAAGGGTTGACATCTGAAATAAAAACAGAAAATGCTGGAGATACTCAGCAGGTCAGGCAGCATCTGTGAAGGGAGAAACAGAGTTAACGTTTCAGGTCGATGACCTTCCGTCAGAACTCGTCATCGACCTGAAACGTTAACTCTGTTTCTCTCTTCACAGATGCTGCCTGACCTGCTGAGTATCTCCAGCATTTTCTGTTTGTATTTCAGATTTCCAGCATCTGCAGTATTTTCTTTTTGTAAAAGGGTTGACATCTATTGGGTTACTCATGTCCGATGGGAGTGGGGTGACCACCTCCCCCCCGCCCCACCACATCCCTTTTAGCCGGTTCTCCTGGCAGGGAGTGGAGACCTGGCCACAAAAAATGTTGTGGAAACGTCTGCTGGATGTAAAAGCACTGGAAGAAATGGGTGGCCTCATGCGCCCTGAAAGAGGAAGAAGATGAATTCACAGAGTCTGACTCAAGTTGTTTCGAAATCATCTGCCCATTTGATATTACAGCTGGCAGTGATGGACGGGCCTTGATGGAACCATCTTTCCTGGCTGGATAAGAGTAATTGTTTTAAACGTAGCTGGACAACAGCTGTACCAGAGAGAGATAGAGATCACTGGTGGTATATTAAAAACAAAGGTACGAATAGAGCTGGAGAAATACAACTGAAACTGTCTGGTTTCATAGTGAAAAGTGAATGTGTTTTCTTCCCCTTGTAATTTATTTATGTAACTGTCATTTGTGAAGGAACAAGACTAGAGAAGCTGTTCTCCTTGGAGCAGGGAAGGTTGAGAGGAGATTTGATAGAGGGATTCAGAGTAGACCGAGAGAAACTGTTCCCATTGGCAGAAGGGTCGAGAACCAGAGGACGCAGATTTAAGGTGATTGGCAAACGAACCAAAGGCGACATGAGGAAAAACTTTTTTACGAGTGGTTAAGATCTGGAATGCACTGCCTGAAAGGGTGGTGGAGGCAGATTCAATCGTGGCTTTCAAAAGGGAGCTGGATAAGCACCTGAATGAAAAACATTTGCAGGGCTACGGGGAAAGGGCGGGGGAGTGGGACTAGCTGAAGTGCTCTTGCAGAGAGCCGGCACGGGCTTGAGGGGCTGAATGGCCTCCTTCTGTGCTGTAATCATTCTATGATTCTATGATTTCATTGTCTTCCTGAAGTGGTTAAGGAAGTGTCATTTTTCCAGGAAACAATCAAAAAACACTATTTCTGAGCAGAACTCTTTCCACATTCTTCCCTCATGCACCTCTGTAACTGGGTACAGTAGCATAGTGGTTATGTAACTAAACTAGTAATCCAGAGATCTGGATTAATGATTCAGAAACACGAGATCAAATCTCACTGGGGAATTTAAATTCAATTAAATAAAATAAAAGAAATAGTCCCAGTAATATTACAAAAAAAACTGTCTGGTTCCTTCACAAATGACTAAAGGAAATCTGCTGCCCTTACTCGGTCTGGCCTATATGTGACTCCAGACCCATAGCAATGTGATTGATTCTTAATCGCCCTCTGAAATGGCCGAGCAAGTCATTCAGTTGTATTCAAGAAGGTGGCTTACCACCACCTGCTCAAGGGAAATTAGGGATGGGCAATAAATGCTGGGATGCCCACATCCCATGAATCAATAAAAAAAACTCCCATCCTGCCCCCTTGCAAAAGCATAAGCCAATAGAGTTACTTTTAATGCTCTAGTTATTGAAGTGCTTACAGAAGGATACCACAGTGTCATTGACACCAGAGCACAGGTCGTCAAGGGTAAATTTTCCGAATGTGTGGTCCTGGCATGGAGCCTCATCCACCAGGAGGTTACGTTAAACCGTTATAAATCACAGGGTTCGGCCCCGGCTGGAGTATTGTGTCCAATTCTGGGCACCACACTTTAGGAAGGATGTCAAGGTCTTAGAGTGGGCGCAGAGGAGATTTACTAGAATGGTACCAGGGCTGAGGGACTTCAGTTACGTGGAAAGACTGGAGAAGCTGGGGTTGTTCTCCTTAAAGCAGAGAAGGTTAAGGGGAGATTTGATGGCGGTGTTCAAAATCATGAAGGGTTTTGATCGAGTAAATAAGGAGAAACTGTTTCCAGTGGCAGGAGGGTCGGTAACCAGAGGACACAGATTGAAGGTGATTGGCAAAAGAACCAGAGGCGAGATGAGGGGAAAAAAAATTACTCAGCGAGTTGTTGTGATCTGGAATGCGCTGCCTGAAAGGGCGGTGGAAGCAGATTCAATAGTAACTTTCAAAAGGGAATTGGATAAATACTTGAAGGGGAAAAACTTGCAGGGCTATGGGGAGAGGGCAGGGGAGTGGGACTAATTGGAGAGCTCTTTCAAAGAGCCGGCACAGGCACGATGGGCCGAATAGCCTCCTTCTGTGCTGTCTCATTCTATGATTATATGCGTACATATCAGGAAATTGATGCACCCCTACAATTTCTCGTCCATTCATTTTAATTTGAAACGCTGACAGTTACTCCAGTCAGATTTTAGTGTAGCAATTCTCACCAACTCAAAGAGCTCCATAGAATGTAAAAAAATGAAAGACTTGCATTTCTATAGCACCTTTCACGACCACCGGACTTCCCAAAGCGCTTTACAGCCAATTAAGTGCTTTTTCTGAAGTGTAGTCACTGCTGTAATGTAGGAAGCGCGGCAGCCAATTTGCGCACAGCAAGCTCCCACAAACAGCAATGTGATAATGACCAGATAATCTGTTTTAGTGATGTTGATTGAGGGATAAATATTGGCCAGGATACCGGGGATAACTCCCCAGCTCTTCTTCGAAATAGGGATCTTTTATGTCCACCTGAGAGAGCAAACGGGGCCTCGGTTTAATGTCTCATCCGAAAGATGGCACCTCCGACAGTGCAGCACTCCCTCGGCACTGCATTGGGAGTGTCAGATTGGATTTTTGTGCTCAAGTCTCTGGAGTGGGACTTGATCTCAGAGGCAAGAGTGCTACCCACTGAGCCACGGCTGACGCCATCAGGTTTACCTGCGGCTGGAACAATTGCTGGTTTCAGTTTTATAAAGCGAGACTCAGCACTTCCATCGAGAGTCTGACCATGAATCGTACTGAGAAAACAGGTGAATGAACCCCAAGAGAGTTGGCAAGGGCTGCATTCAATTCACACCATCCTTGTCCCAGCTGAATACAATCTCCACAGAGCTTGAAAGGTACAAATTGAACTCGTTTTTACCAACAATCTCAGCAATAAATGGAGGAGAGAAAAAGAAATGTCCTATTCCGAAATGGAGTAATATTTAACAAAATTGGAAATACTCATTTCCTTAAGTATAGGTAATTGAGAGTGACTGCATACAGAATGATGAGGACCGCTCAACAAATTATGGGATGGAATGTTATCTGTAGATTTGCCAACTTCTCCACAAAAATCAATTGAAAAATTAAGCAATTCATTTTAGTCAGCATATCAATTTCCATCTGTTCGTCTTTACAGTCTGAACCCACAGGGATAGTTGATTGTGTTAGGCCTTTTCATGGGCCAATTTCAAAGGATGTACACACTTCAGTCTTTTGCAGACCCTTTCATCTTCAGCAAAGGATATTCCAGTTAAAGAAAATAGAAAATCCGAAATGTAAACAAAGTGTTCACAATTTAAGGGTACCTCGTAAAGTGTGGTTTGAGCATATCTTCGAGTCTGACAGTCCCATGCAGTATTGAGAGAGTGCTGCATTGACAGCCTTGGCTCAGAGGTAGCATCATAATGACTTTGAACTCTGAGGTGAAACTACAGTCTTGAACTATCTCGTCTATCTTTCAGTTTTTCTTTTTCTTGATTAGATAACATGGAGTTTTCGGGAGAATTTTATTCCACTTTGGGTTTACTAATGGATGTCAATGGCCAACGCACTGTCTGGTTGATCTGTGATGACCTTCTCTGATGACTGACAATTGTCACATAATTGCTACAAGCTTCCTGAGTGATAGGTGGCCATTGATTACTGGGAAGATAGCACCCTCAGTAAATAACACACACTATGTTATATCCAGAGACTACAATGTAATCGTCACTAGATGAAGAGCCCTAACGCGTGAGCAAAGAGTTCTCCTTAATCACTCAGAAATGGACATCAATGAACCTTAGTGAGTGACCTCAGAAGGCAATCACTACTGCCCATTGTTTTGAAGAAAAACACAAATTGGTGTCTGGATAAATCTGCTGGAAGGTTTTCCTGAGTTATTTTAAAATCATTGGGCATATACCCACCCACATGCGAAAATTCGAGCACTTTTATGTTGACGCCATTGGTTGTGGCCAGTCCGGGTGGATCCACTTCTTTCCCCCCCCCCCTCAGAGTGAATCCCTATTGGATCTTTCGTTCCCCATATTTTAAATCCAATGGGAATGATAAGACAAGTACCGACTATAGGTTTTCGGCTGTGAGATAACAATTAGTGGACAACGATGTTCTCAGCCTTGGGCATCATTCATTCCGATAAATACTCCGTTACTTTGGAAACTGTCAGATGTGGTGTGTGTATCTATATATAGAAAGAACGAAAGAGGCACAGGCAGGATGGGCTGAATGGCCTCCTTCTGTGCTGCATCATTCTATGATTCTAAGAACTTGCAATTCTACAGCGCCTTTCATAACCTCAGGAATACCCAAACCGTTATACAGCCAATGAAGTGCTTTTGAAGTGTAGTCACTGTTGTAATGTAGGAAAGGTTTCCGGAGGTGTTTTAAAATCTTTGGGTAAACACCTGCATGTGAAAGTTGCAGCACTATGTGTGTATATATATATATATATACATACGAGTGTGTGTATGTATGTAATATATGTGTATGTATGATATTACATGTACATACATATTATTCACACACATATATATACATATATGTGTGTGAATAATATATATGTACATGTAATATATATATATATATATCTCATATATACAGATACACATGGGGTAACTTTAACCTTTGGCAATAGAAACATAGAAAAATAGGAGCAGGAGTCGGCCATTCGGCTCTTCGAGCCTACTCCGCCATTCGATATGATCATGGCTGATCCTCTATCTCAATACTGTATTCAATATTGTATAATGGCCGATATCGGATGGGCTGACTGCAATACATCTCCCGTTAAATTGGGAGAAATGTATAACAGGCGGCTGATCCAATATGACCCGTTTTACACTACTGGAATAAAATTACCCCGATATATATATCTCTAGTATGTGTACATGTGTACGATAAAGTGTGGGCGTGTATGTAGAGAACTAGAACTGGATTTTCAATCTCGTCAATTCTTTGATGATGGGGGATGTCAGTTCAACATTCTCTTGTCTCTTTCCCTCAGAAGGTTTGGACTTTTGAAAGGGAAAAGTGAAGTAGATTGTGCATGCAGTTGTTAGATAATTTATTTTAACCTTTGCTGAATTCCGTGCCAATTACTGCTGCCAGGTAATCTCGCTCCCCAAAGGTTGTCAAACACAAGAAAGGCCCCGTCAACTTCAGTCAGACACTGGCATTGTTCTAAACCTCAGTCCTTCCCCGAGATTTAATGAAAGGAGTCACAGCTTTGCAGAGCGAACAGTAAGAGCAGGTTGCTGATAAGCAATGAATGGAAACGTAGCAGAGTGACACTCGTACTAACCTTTACAGGAGAAAATCGATGTTGGCTTTGATCACCGTAATCTGGTTTAAGATGTCGTGCTGTGGTGGTCCTTACTCTGGCTGCCACCCAACTCTTGCACAACAATGCACCTGGAAAATTGAAATGGATTATTGTTTTCGAGACCTCAATGGCTTGGCTTGGCTTGTGTTTACGCCGAGCAGACAACGCTGGGTACCAGTGCTGAGGGTCATTGTTGGGGAGGGGTAGAAAGAGCCAAACCTGTCCCAGAGTGATACTGATCCTGGTGCAAAGTGTTCGATTCCACCACCTGGACCAATGCAAAAACACGCCAGAATGCAACCGATTAAAACACTCGCACGTTATGGGGGGGATTGTAGTCAGGTTGTTGAAATGCCAGTGCACAATGTGCTTAAGACATTAAAACAAAATCAAAAATACTGCAGATGCAGGAAATCTGAAATATCATGAATGTTGTAAACGTTCATCAGGTCAGGCAGCATCCATGGAGAGAGAAACAGAGTTAACGTTTCAGGTCGATGACCTTTCGTCAGAAACAATGTTTAAGACGCTGTTGTACAAAGGAGCTCAGAGTGGATTCTGGTCAATAAGCAGGGCAGAGGGCAGACTGGGCAAAGCTTGTGGAGTCCGAGTGTCAAATTAGGAACAATAATTAAAAACATTTTTTAATTTATGTAGCATATAAGAAAGGTATCTCAGAAACATCTTGAAGTGATTCATGTGCAATGAATTATTTTGAAAATTGGTTATGTCGGCAGCAATGTTCCCTTTAATTTTCTTTTCCGTGCACGGTCCCTTTAAATTAATTGCGCACGCACGGTATCTCTTCCGGTGGTGGCAGCTGGTGAGCAGCCTTTGTGGGACCTCGCGGCCGTGTTACTGCAGATGGCCAATCAAGACCAAAAAATATCTTCTCAAACCAGAGTCTCAGGCCTAGAAATTGGGCACCTTAGCGCCTCCCGTTATTGCCTCTGGGGGACGCTAAGGACTTGCCGCCCGGGCGCGGCGAGCAGATCGCCTCGCTATATTCGGCGGGAGGTTTGCGGCGGCGGTATGGTGTTGCGCCCCGATTTCCTTCGCCCGGAGATCGCGACGTCATCGCCGTGCGGGTCGCCCTGGTAGAGCCCCGGACCCAAACTTTGGTTCCGCCCCCTGCAGCATCGCTGGGTGACAACACCGGCAGCTGCAGGAGGCGTTCATCGGGAGGCCGGGAGCTTCGGGGGCGATTCTTAAAGGCGAGGTGGCTGAGGTAAGTGGAAAAAATTCTCAAAAGGTCTTTCTGTTTTTTCTCATGTGTCTTCGCCAGCGATCGATCGGCCCGGCACTCTGCTGCAGGGCATCGGGCTGATCGGGCCGGATCGCGGCTGTCGTCGGGGACCAGGTAAGTTTTGCCCTTACAGAGCCGGCAGTGATGGCCCCTCCCTTTAAGGGAGGGAAGGAGCCTTCCAACAGGCAGCGCTGCCCGGCCCAGTGTGCAGCCGCTCACCGCCCCACCCCGCCCCGCCTGCTGCCTGTCGTGCTCCAGGAAGGAAGTGGACGCTTGATTTAACGCACCACTTCCTTCCTTGAGCGCAAACCCCGAATTTTAGTTGAAAAACATTCGCGCCTGGCACTAATTTTTTCAACTTTTAAAAGTTAGCGGCCCAAATGAGGCGATACCGAATTTCTCCCCCGAGTTACCTCATTCTTTCTACGATGATTTTTCTGTTTTTTCAGGATAATTAACTCTAATTTATATCTGTCCCAGAGCATTTCGACTTGTCCAATACCACAGACCCTGATTGTAATGGCAGCCGGGTCTGGTAGGTATCTTGGCTCTGTGGGTAGCACCCTCGCCTTGGAGTCAGAAGGTTGTGGGTTCAAGTCCCACTCCAGAGACTTGAGCATAACAATCCAGGCTGACACTCCCAGTGCAGTGCTGAGGGAGTGCTGCACTGTCGGAGGTGCCGTCTTTCGGATGAAATATTAAATCAAGGCCCCGTCTACCCTCTCAGGTGGATGTAAAAGATCCCATGGCACTATTTTAAAGAAGAGCAGGGGAGTTCTCCCCGGTGTCCCGGGCAATATTTATCCCTCAAACAACGTAAAAACAGATTATCTGGTCATTGTCACAGTGCTGTTTGTGGGAGCTTGCTGTGTGCAAATTGGCTGCTGCGTTTCCTACATTACAACAGTGACTACACTTCAAAAGTAATTCAGTGGCTGTAAAGTGTCCTGAGGTCATGAAAGGCGCTGTAGAAAGTTCATTTCAAGTTAAACCTCAAGTGTGAGGGACATGGTCAAGCAAACTGGACAAAAAACCTGTCACAACTGTCCACGTGTGGAACACAAGTCAAACTCCCACCCAATAGTTTGTTTCTCTGAACTAATATTGATGCAGTTACATGACTTTTCTTTCTGCTTCCACCCGATGCACAAACGCAATATGTAGATGGGATTGTGCGAATGCCAAAGCAGCGATCCAACCTGATTGAGAGCACATCAGGTCATTTCAATTTGGTCCATGGAGACAAGGCTGCAATTGGTGTGAGGAAGCCTAATGAGCATCAGGAAGTGAGCTCATGACATCCATTAATATGGAAATGATTGTGAGCAGCAGAAGTGAAAGGAGGTTGTCTTCACAGCTCAGGACCTGGCTGAGACCATTTGTAGAGTAGCAAGAAGTTTTGTTTCGGAGATAGCAGAAAAAGAATCGGCATTAAAATTCGTCCACCTGAAATGGTCCTAATATTGTGATTTGGTTTCTTTAAACTTGTATTGTTTCAATTAAAACATATTCCGACAGCCCTGTGTTAGTAATGAGACTTCATTTGGCATTGCCTGATGCTGTTAGTATCAAAGAGAGCCACGTGTCTTTATAATTGCCACATCTCAAATGCTGTAGAAAATTACAAATGACACTTACATTCACTCCGACCATGTTGTCCGCTTTTAGATGTAGTCATTTTATTCTCGTTTATCAAACAGAATATTAAAGGGGCTGTAACAAAGGCGGGTTCAGACATCAAGTGTGACATTGATCATAAAATATCATACGAACATTTACATTAAGAGTTCGGGTTAGGCGTCAGTCTTAATAATCACCTGAAGTTCTTCTGAGTATTCAGCTCACTGAATTCTGCCAAAACTATTTTAATAAAGAATGTTGGCGCGGTTATAATTAGACTGCGTCAGAGCGCACTTTCATTTTCTGCTGTGACCTGTCCATTGCCTGCAGCCAAACCATTAATCCTTCTGGACTCTGAGGTGACGATACTGTGGAAAACTGAATTTATTAGTTGTTTGTAAAAAAAATCAGCGAGGATAATCTATTCAGGGCAAAGAGGTGCACATTCAGTCAGAACAAAATAAGCAAATGTGTCTTGCTCTGGACAATGTTCAGTTCAGGAGGGAAATGGTGGTGTATTACAAACCCAAGATTAAGGGATTATCATTAATTAGATGTCTGTGCCTGAAAAGGCTGAGTCTGTCCTGGCCATGATACAATATCTCTTAATCGCTAGCTAGCGCAATTGAAATCAGTCACTCTCCAGACAGTCACAAGATTCCGAGGAGCGAGAGGCCCCTTCGATTAATGTTGTCGCACACTGTCATCTTCCCAGTAAATAAGATTATGCCAGACAAGCATTAGAGAGAGAAAACACACAATAGAGTTTCATTAGTTCAACAGGGATACGATTTTTGTTCCGCCTGTGTTGGACACTTCATACTTAGGAGGCTTAATGTTTCTCCAAAGAACTTAGCTTGTCTCCTTTTAATTTGAGCCTCTTTAAAGAGAGCGAGCGCTTCCTTTGTCTTTGAATGGAACTCAAGAGTCTGAAGATATTTCGAATAGTGTGTCGCGCACTGAACAGTTTGTGGGATGGCCTGCCTGCCCATTCTGCGGGATTCTGGATGCTGTACTTTGCAGAGAGGGAGCTACTGTGTTGGCGCTCAACCTTTCGTTCAGAAGAAAGTTGAGATGGATTTAAATCCAGGATTAAAATGATCAAGCACAGGCTCCAGATTCAAAATGTGTCTCTTGCCAGCTCAAATGCAGAGCCAGGGCAGCATAAACACTATGGCCCGTATTTTCCGATCCCTACGGGTGTGTACGCGCTGTGTACACACCCGCAGGGACATCGGAAATGCCGGTTTCAGGCATGTGAAGCGCATGCGCTGAAAACTGGCACTTCCGATCTGTCAGGAATGCTCTTGACAGATCGCACGCCTGCCCTGGAGAAGGGCCTCTGCGGGGGGGGGAGAGTTCCGCTTTCTGCAGAACCTCCGCCCGCTGAAAACCCTTAGAAATCTTACACCTGGTAAAAGCAGTAAAGCCTGCTTTTACCAGCAAAAGAGTCTAAAAAAGTAAAAAAATAATTTTTTTTCTCTAATTTATAATTTTAAAATACTTTTAAAAAAGGTAAGTTTATTTCTAGCCCTGTAAAAAACTTTAATTACTTTTTTCAAAAAATTAAATTTTTGTTTAAAATATTTAATTTAATGTAATTTTAACTAATTTTAAATACTTGATTTTTTTAAATGTATTTACTGTTTTAGTGTGTTTTTTGAGTGATCTCCATTCATACTTTTGACGGGTCTAAGCTGAGAGACCTGTCAAAAGTGTGAAGGGGGATTCCCTTCTTCCATTGGTTCCCCATGGCCCACGTGATCCCAGGGACGCTCGCGAACCGCCTGCGCCCCTGGGATACCTGGGCCTCTGCGCGCGCGGACCAGGAGAGGCCCAGGAGCAGAAGTGTCGGGACCTACGAAGCCAGCAGGTAAGTTCGTAGATTTTTTCCAGATTGGAGGCACCTGCCCGCAGGAAGCCTCCAATCGGAAAATCCGGGCCAATATAATTGTGTGGCAAGAGTTTCCCTAGTTTATTGACTTTTTCCCTTTGTCCTCGTAACCCCCTAACACCAAACTTCTACCTGCAGACTCTGCCTATAAGTTGGGTCCTTTTCCCAGGTTTTATTCAGAGCTAATAGCTTCCTTTAAATGCAACACAAAACACAAGGCACCCTCGAAAATGTGCAGTGATTGGTTGGTGTAGCTGCCGCAGATGGCCAATCAAGACCAAATAATATCTTCTCAAACCAGAGTCCAAGTTTCCTCATTCTGCTATGATTTGAGGTTTGTTTTAATTTTTAAGGATAAATAACCCTGCACGAATGAGTGCTGAGACACACTCATTTATGTCTATCCCAGAACGCCTCAACATGTCCAATACCACAGATCTGGATTGTAACGTCAGCTGTGTCTGGTAGATATCCTGGTTCTCAGAAGGTCGTGGGTTCGAGTCCCACTCCAGAGCCTTGAGCACAAAATCTCGGCTGACACTCCCAGTGCAGTGCTGAGGGAGTGCTGCACTGTCGGAGGTGCCGTCATTCGGATGAGACGTTAAATCAAGGCCCTAATCAGGTGAACATAAAAGCTCCCAAGGCACTAATCAAAGAAAAGCAGGGGAGTTCTCCCCGGTGCCCTGGCCAATATTTATCCTTCAATCAACATCACTAAAAACAGATCATCTAGTCATTATCATATTGCTGTTTGTGGGAGCTTGCTGTGCTTCTTCGGCAGCACCTCCCAAACCCGCGACCTCTACCACCTAGAAGGACAAGGGCAGCAAGTGCATGGGAACACCACCACCTCCAAGTTCCCCTCCAAGTCACACACCATCCTGACTTAGAAATAAATCACCGATCCTTCATCGTCGCTGGGTCAAAATCCTGGAGCTCCCTCCCTATCAGCACTGTGGGAGTACCTTCACCACACGGACTGCAGCGGTTCAAGAAGGCGGCTCACCACCACCTTCTCAAGGACAATTAGGGATGGGCAATAAATGCTGGCCTTGCCAGCGACGCCCACATCCCATAAAATGAATTTTTAAAAACTCAGCCGATTATGGTGACCTACTCCTGCCTTCGGTTGATATCAGCCAGCTCAGTGTGGATTAAGCAATAAAACTGGTGTCTCCCTGAGCTCTACGACTGAGCTAGTTACTACCTAAGTCTGCTGAGTCCTCGAGGGTCTTCATAGTGGCTTTCTCTGTTGACCCAGCAGCTTTTTGTGTATGGTTCGGAGACTCGGCCATTTTAACCTAAGCCGCCAGGCGGGAAACTGACCACCCTACCCGAACATGCTCTCCATTGGCTTCAACGCTCCGTTGCCGGCACTGGCGTGACGGGCCGAATGGCCTCCTGCTGTGCTGTAAGATTCTATGAATGGACAGTAAAAATTGCGCAGGGCGTAAATCTGGCTTTCCACCCAATCCGTTCAGTTTCCCCCCGGCGGAGGGGGTGGGGCGCTCGGTTAAAATGACCCCCCCTAGCTATTGACAAACTGGCCAGCTGTCCGCACCTCAGGCTGCTCAGCAATGACCTTCCTTCCGACAAGAAAATGCTTTTCCATCAGCTACAGGTCTTTGAATTGTTATTGTTCTGCTCAAATTATCTACATAATTAGTCTCGCCCAGACTGCAATGAATCATCTAACTACTTAGCCCAACATCATTATCAATGCTTTTGTTAGCAGAAAGAGCAGGACTTAACAACGAATTGACAAATTATCAAGCTCTCCGAAGTTAGTTTCGGCCCTACAAGGCGGGTTTTCCAAAGTTTGTCATTTATAATCAGGTGTCCGCTCGGCCTAGTTGGTAGTATCCTTCCCTCTGGATCAGAAGGTTGTGTGTTTGAATCCCAGCACCGATTTTGTGCTCATAATCTAAGCTGATAGCGCAGTAGTGAGGGAGTGCGGCATTGTCAGAGGTGCTGTCCTTTACATACCCGTTCTGGTGGTTCAGGTGAATGTTAAAGATCCCATGCTACTCATCGAAGAAGAACAGGGAGTTCTCACGGCCAACATTCTTTCCTCAACCAACATCACGACAAACAGATTAACTAGTCATTTATCGGGTTATATTTTTTAAATGGGATCTTGCTGTGTGCAGATCAGTTTGACATTTCATCCAAAAGACGGCACCTCCGACAGTGCAGCACTCCCTCAGAGAGGATTCGAGTACAGGAGCAAGGATGTCTTGCTGCAGTTGTACAGGGCCTTGGTGAGACCACACCTTGAGTATTGTGTGCAGTTTTGGTCGCCTTATCTGAGAAAGGATGTTCTTGCCATGGAGGGAGTGCAGCGAAGATTCACCAGACTGATACCTGGGATGGCAGGAATGACGTATGAAGAGAGATTGGGTCGATTAGGCTTATATTCACTAGAGTTTAGAAGAATGAGAGGGGATCTCATTGAAACTTATAAAATTCTAACAGGACTAGACAGACTTGATGCAGGAAGGATGTTCCCGATGGCGGGGGAGTCCAGAACCAGGGGTCACAGTCTAAGGATAAGGGGTAAGCCATTTAGGACTGAGATGAGGAGGAATTTCTTCACCCAGAGAGTGGTGAACCTGTGGAATTCTCTACCACAGAAGGCAATTGAGGCCAATTCATTAAATATATTCAAGAAGGAGTTAGATATATTTCTTAAGGCTAAAGGGATCAAGGGATATGGGGAGAAAGCAGGGACAGGGTACTGAATTTGGATGATCAGCCATGATCGCATTGAATGGCAGAGCAGGCTCGAGGGGCCGAATGGCCTACTCCTGCTCCTATCTTCTATGTTTCTATGTTTCTACTGTACTGGGAGTGTCAGCCTAGATTTTTGTGATTTTTGAATTATTATTCATTCTTGAGATGTGGGCATCGGTGACAAGGCCAGCATTTATTGCCCATCCCTAGTTGCCCTTGAGAAGGTGGTGGTGAGCCTTCTTCTTGAACCGCTGCAGTCCGTGTGGTGAAGGTGCTCCCACAGTGCTGTTAGGGAGGGAGTTCCAGGATTTTGACCCAGCGCCGATGATGATCTAGAAGGATGTGGGTATGGTAAAGTTCTCAATTGTGCATTGCATTCGAAATGTGTGCTGTACCCAGGTATGGGTATGCATCAAATGCAATTAAAATAGGTGTAGATTTGTGCGAAGGCTTGGCATAGATGTGGAACCACTTAAGAGCCAACTCTTTGTAGCATACCATCTTGGGCTTTCTACCAGATGCATGGCACTTTAAAATAAATACGTAACTTTAAAATGTTTTAAATGCTCAATAGAATATAAAAGCCAGCTCCTGATCACAGTGACACTCAGTCCTGTGACCAAAACCAAGAGGACTTCTAGGGACTTACAATGGCACATACGTTGGAGACAGGAGCTGGGAGGCCGCTGAACACTCAGCACAGTGCCACCTATCTTGGAGTTGGGAAGACTCAATCAACGCTTGTTTTTATGGGTCGGTAAAACGTAGGTGTGACAGACGGCTGTGACTCCTTGGTATGGTGGAAATAGCCTGACGGGATGAAGCAATTAAATGCGAATTCTTGGCAATAGGCCTGTGCTATATGCAAGAAATTTAACCTTAATTATCGGGACAGATATTATAAATATTTTAAAAACACATAATTAACCCAATTGGATTTTTTTTTAAAGTGGAGATAATACTATGAGTAAAATAATGGCAAGTGAGTGATGTGGAAATCTGGTTATCAAAATGATAAACCTCTACATTAATTACATTTTTTAATTTTAAAATATCTCCTTATTAGTCATCTTCCAGGATTTTAATTCAAGCCTCTGAAAAGCTCACAACAGACATATTTAAAATCATCTCACTTTCTCCGAAATGTTCAATGCAATTTGACTCAAGTCAATTTGCATGTTATGAAGCATTTTTTTTAATGGACCTATGAATAAAGATTGATGCTTATTTATCCCATGGTCATTAGTGACAATCTCACTGTCCTCAACTGATAAATCACTTGTCGCTTAACACTCCACCACCCACAGCATGCTCAGGAATCTGTTTGCACATTGCCAGAACATCCTGAATAACACCTGCACACCACACCAATAACAACAACAACTTGTATTTATATAGCGCCTTTAACGTAGTAAAACGTCCCAAGGCGCTTCACAGGAGCGATTATCAAACAAAAAATTTGACACCGAGTCACATAAGGAGATATTAGGACAGGTGACCAAAAGCTTGGTCAAAGAGGTAGGTTTTAAGGAGCATCTTAAAGGAGGAGAGAGAGGTACCGAGGCTGAGAGGTTTAGTCAGGGAATTCCAGAGCTTCGGGCCCAGGCAACAGAAGGCACGGCCGCCAATGGTCGAGCGATTATAATCAGGGATGCTCAAAAGGGCAGAATTAGAGGAGCGCTGATATCTCAGGGGGTTGTGGGGCTGGAGGAGATTACAGAGATAGGGAGGGGGCGAGGCCATGGAGGGATTTGAAGACAAGGATGAGAATTTTGAAATCGAGGCGCTGCTTAACCGGGAGCCAATGTAGGTCAACGAGCACAGGGGGTGATGGGTGAAGGGGACTTGGTGCGAGTTAGGACACGGGCAGCCGAGTTTTGGATCACCTCAAGTTTACGTAGGGTGGAATGTGGGAGGCCAGCCAGGAGTGCGTTGGAATAGTCAAGTCTAGAGGTAACAAAGGCATGGATGAGGGTTTCAGCAGCGGATGAGCTGAGGCAAGGGCGGAGACAGGCGATGTTACGGAGGTGGAAATAGGCATTGTTAGTTGTGCTGCGGATATGTGGTCGGAAGCTTATTTCAGGGTCGAATATGACACCAAGGTTGTGAACAAGATTAAATCATATTTTTCCGCCTTTTCAAAATTCTGTTTTTGTTCAATCTTTAGCTGGTTCCAGGACATTTGCCATACAATACTGAGAGGAAGAGATTCAGTGTTGCTATTTTCACTAATCATAGGAACAGGAGGAGGCCATTCAGCCCCTCGAGCCTGTTTCATCATTCAATCAGATCATGGCTGATCTGGATCTTAATTCTATTTACCTGTCTTGGTTCCATATCGCTACATACCCTTAACTAACAAAAATCTATCAATCTCAGTTTGAAAATTTTCAGTTGACTCCCAGCCTCAACAATTTTTGGGGGGAGAGAGTTCCAGATTTCCACCACCCTTTGTGTGAGGAAGTGCTTCCTGACATCACCCCTGACCGGCCTGGCTCTAATTTTAAGGTTACGCCCCCTTGTTCTGGACTCCCCCCACCAGAGGAAATAGTTTCTCCCTATCTACCCTAGTCACTAGAATGCGCCTGATTTGGATCCTCCTTTCTTTACCCGAGTTGCCTCGCCTGTGTTGAAGTTTTTTGTCTCCATTCAGTATCATCCCAGCAGCAATCAAGGACTTGCCTTGTAGGGAATTCCAGGCAGAACCCACCTGGACTGTAGGCCTTTGGTGCACCACCGTATCGATCTATCAGGCCACCAGTGTTGTCTGTTGTGGGAATTCTGTCAGGTAATTCGCCAACTAGCTGACCATTGGTGTTGGACCAAATCTTAAGAAGAGGAAACTTGGAACCATAACATTAGCCCCACAACCCTCCAAGAACTCTGCGTTCCTCCAACTCTGGCCTCTTGTGCATCCCCGTCTTCCTTCGCTTATGACCAAGGTTGTGTCTTCAGTCCTTGGTGATAAGCTCTCGAACACCCTCCCCAAACCTCTCCGCCTCTCTCTCTCTCCTCCTTTAAGACGCTCTTTAAAACCTACCTCTTTGACCAAGCTTTTGGTCATCTCTCTTAATGTCTCCTTCTTCAGCTCGGTGTCAAATTTTGTTTTAGAAGGCTCCTGTGAAGTGCCTTCGCTAGAGTTTAGAAGAATGAGAGGGGATCTCATTGAAACTTCTAAAATTCTAACAGGACTAGACAGACTAGATGCAGGAAGGATGTTCCCGATGGCGGGGGAGTCCAGAACCAGAGGTCACAGTCTAAGGATAAGGGGTAAGCCATTTAGGACTGAGATGAGGAGGCATTTCTTCACCCAGAGAGTGGTGAACCTGTGGAATTCTCTACCACAGAAGGCAGTTGAGGCCAATTCATTAAATATATTCAAGAAGGAGATAGATATATTTCTTAAGGCTAAAGGGATCAAGGGATATGGGGAGAAAGCAGGGGCAGGGTACTGAATTTAGATGATCAGCCATGATCTCATTAAATGGCGGAGCAGGCTCGAGGGGCCGAATGGCCTACTCCTGCTCCTATCTTCTATGTTTCTATGCTTCTATGCCTTGAGGTGTTTTACTGCGTTAAAGACGTTATATAAATGCAGGTTGATGTTGCAGTAGTGGCTCTTCTTAATAAGGGAGCACCAACAAATGGCATTTGTTGCTAGTATTTATTTCTAGTTAACTAATACACAATAAATAGCACCACAAGATAATCAATATTCAACTGAACCACTTTGATAATGGCAGCCTTAATTTAATGTCTCGACATCTCCATTAAGGCAATTCTCCCTCATCACTGCACTGGACTGTCAACCTGGATTATGCACTCAGTACCTGGAGCAGAGTTTGGACCAATAACAGTCTGACTCACTAGCAAGAATGGCATCACCTGGGCCAGAGGAACCTCAGGATTTTCTCTCTCTTTGTGCTGGGAGCAATGGATTGAAAAAGAACGAGTTCCACAGCATAGCTTTAACTAATGAAATCTCAGACTGGGAAGTTGTAAGTCAATCTGGACTTCATTTCGCTATTTGCTTGATAGACAGAGAGACATACAAAGCAACCTCCTGGGTCCCACTGTTCTGGACCTTTAATTAAGGAAATGTCCCCAGCCCAGAGTAAGAACACCATCAGCGCATTCACAGAAAGCAAATCTTTATTGGATAGAACTCCAGGGAACCAGTCAGAGAAAATGCAAACAAAAGCAGGCCAAAAAAAAAAGGAACAATCAAGTAAGTCAACCTTATTACATGCCGAGAGAAAGAAAATTAATTCATTTCACCAGATCAAGCTGATAAAACATGGATTAATCCGGTCTTTGGAGGCTAATTTATGTTCAAGTGAGTTAAGAAACAAATGAGAAAAGTCACATCTTATTACTTCCACAGGATTATCATGTAAGGCTTTGCTCTGTTCCGACAGCACTAAAGCAATTGTCTGTAGGTGCAGCCTGATATATATGTGATAATGTTACCTTCTTAACAGCTGCTGCTGCTGCTTCTCGCCCTAATGACGGGAATTAAACTGAGGAATATAATTACATCTAAACTCAGCAATTCATCTCGCAGACAAAAGGAAACAAAAAGTGCGTTTCCCACCCCATAGCCCGGTCTCCTGCGAGGGAGTCTCAGGTACACGCCATGAACAGACCTACACTCAATTAACCAGCATTTATATCTGCATCATTACTAGCATTTGCATCTTGCAGGAGTCTGGTACGTCTAAACTAAGCAGCAGAGGGGAAACATGGTGCGCACAGACATGGTAAATTGGTGCAGACCAGTTTTGCTGTACGTAGCTTACGTCTCTAGCAGCTCCATGGGGTGCAACACTCCCAGAACATTCTTAAAGCGTTGGTATCGATATATGTTGGACGGCGTAATTTATTCTGTGATGCGGAGATGCCGGTGTTGGACTGGGGTGGACAAAAATGAGAAGTCGCACAACACCAGGTAGGACTGCTCCTGGGCCTGGCCAAGAAAGCCATTAATTGGTCCAGGCAGCGGGCGGTCGAGGGGGTCGTTCGGCCCGATTGCCTGCCTCTCTTCCGCGGCCATGTTCGCGCCCGAGTGGCCCTGGAGATGGAGCACGCGGTGTCCGCCGGCACGCTTGAGTTTTTCCGCGACCGGTGGGCGCCGCGGGGACTGGAGTGCATCGTCACCCCGGACTTTCAAATTTTAATTTGATTTATTAAGTTTCATTTAAAACTTTTAATTGATTTACAGTAAATTTGGGTTCTGTCAAACCAAAAAGATGAACACCAGGTTATAGTCCAACAGCTTTATTTGAAATCACAAGCTTTCGGAGCGCTGCTCCTTCGTCAGGTATTCCTTCACTTTACCTGATGAAGGAGCAGCGCTCCGAAAGCTCGTGATTTCAAATAAAACTGTTGGACTATAACCTGGTGTTGTGCGACTTCTCATTTTAATTTATTCTGACACTTGTTGCATTGTTGGTAGTGACATGTACCTGTTCAGGTAGATTCGAAGATACCATGGCACTATTTTAAAAAGGGAAGCCGGGAGTGCTCCCTGTCAGAGGCACGACGGGCCGAATGACCTCCTTCTGTGCCGTATGGTTCTAATTGTCTCCTTCAGATGAGGCAGTTCACCCATCACCCCCTGTGCTCACTGACCTACATTGGCTCCCCATCCGGCAACGCCTCGATTTTAAAATTCTCATCCTTGTTTTACAATCCCTCCATGGCCTCGCCCCCTCCCCTATCTCTGTAACCTCCTCCAGCCCCACAGCCCTCCGAGATCTCTGCGCGCCTCCAATTCTGGCCTCTTGCACATCCCCCGATTTTAATCACTCCACCATTGGCGGCCGTGCCTTCAGCTGCCTGGGGCCCTAAGCTCTGGAATTCCCTCCCTAATCCTCTCTCTCTCTCTCCTCCTTTAAGATGTTCCTTAAAACCTACCTCTTTGACCAAGCTTTTGGCCACAAGTTCTGACATCTTATGTGGCTCGGTGTCAAATTCTGTTTGATAATCGCTCCTGTGAAGCGCCGTGGGGCGTTATTACTGTGTTACAGGCACTGTATAAATGCAAATTGCTGTTGAAGTGAGGCTGTGTCTGCCTGCTAAACTGGATGTTAAAATCTATACTGCAAAGACTGTGTGCTTGGTGATCTAGGGTGTTCTTCCTTCAGGTCTATCCAATCAGTTAGAGATGAGAAAAGAATCCTGTAAAATTAGAGTAAAACAAAGAAAATAGCCAAATTTGAATAATTCAGATTCCAATTTGGTTTGTGATTGCTTTTGCACTAATTAGGTTCCAACTTAGGGTATCGAGCGATAAAGTGTAATTGTGTTATAAAGCAACAGCAAGAATGGAAACTCCCCTGTGTCCAGTGACTGAGTGGGCTGCACATACTTTCAATCTGATCCCAGTGAACTCACTTTGACGCAAGCAAAATTAACTCTCAGAGCAGTGTGACGATTCAGTTTAGTCACGGTGTCTTCAGATAAAATTCTCCAATCTGCCACCGGCTTTAAAAACGACATAAAACCCTTCAACTCCCAATTCTGGTGTACTGCAGCAACCTTTTCCAATACCCTCTTAATAACACTCACCTCACTGTGACACACTGAAGCTCCACAATCTCCAATACGCCCTCTGAAAACCATACAATGCTCTTGTCTGCAAAGCCCACCCATTTCAGTGACAGTTCTGGCGGAATCACTGCTTGTGATTGTGAAGCAGATAAACCCAAGTGTTGGAATCCAAATGCATGATATCAGAAGAAAACAAGTTAGCCTGTCCATCTGAAATATCTCGATCTGCCCTTTAAATTAAGGTGGGTGCATTTATTTTATGAGGTCGCACAACACCAGGTTATAGTCCAACAGTTTTATTTGAAATCACAAGCTTTCGGAGCTTACTACTCCTTCGTCGGGTGAAGTAAAGAGATACAGAATCGCCAAAGCATATATAGATAGAGAACAATGCATGTGTACCTTACAATTGCAGACAACTAAATTAAATCACCCTGACTGTTTATCTGCCGAGGTGTGATAAAGTTAATCAGGTCAGCCAGGAAGGTACCACATCAAAGACATAGCAAGATACAACTGAGACAATGAGGTGGAGTCGCAGGGGGTCTAACGTGTCAAAAGCTGCCGTCTGTATGTAAAACGATAAGCTTTAAAATTTTTACTTTTTTACTGGGAATCACATCTGTGAACAAGCCAACGACGACTCGAGTCTGGATCACGTCATGTATCGTGACATAAACCCAAGATCCCGGTTGAGACCGTCTTCATTTATCACACCTCGGCAGATAAACAGTCAGGATGATTTAATTTAGTTGTCTGCAATTGTAAGGTACACATGCATTGTTCTCTATCTATATATGCTTTGGCGATTCTGTATCTCTTTACTTCACCCGACGAAGGCGTAGTAAGCTCCGAAAGCTTGTGATTTCAAATAAAACTGTTGGACTATAACCTGGTGTTGTGCAACCTCTCAATTTTGTCCACCCCAGTCCAACACCGGCATCTCCGCATCATGGCATTTATTTTAGACAGATCATTAAAGGAGAGGACAGTGTCATTTCACAAGGATGCATTATTGCCTTAACAAATAGACTCAGCTATTCCAACGCTCTCCTGGCCGGCCTCTCACCTTGCACCCTCCGTAAACTTGAGCTCATCCAAAACTCTGCTGCCCATATCCTAACTCGCACCAAGTCCCGTTCACCCTTCACCCCATGTGCTCACTGGCCTACCTTGTCTCCCGGTCCAGCAACACCTCCATTTTAAAATTCTCATCCTTGTTTTCAGATCCCTCTCTATCTCTCCAACCTCCTGCAGTTCTACAACCCTCCGAGATCTCTGCGCTTCTCCAATTCTGGCCTCTTGCGCTTTCCCGATTTTAATCGCTCCACCATTGGCGGCCGTGCGTTCAGCTGCCTAGACCCTAAACTCTGGAATTCTGTCTCTAAACCTCTCCACCTCTCCAACTCTCTCTCCTCCCTAAAGGCGCTCCTTAAAACCTACCTCTTTGACCAAGCTTTTGGTCACCTGTCCTAATATCCCCTTATGTGGCTCGGTGTCAAATTTTGTTTGATAATCGCTCCTGTGAAGCGCCTTGGGACTTTCTACTATGTTAAAGGCGCTATATAAATACAAGATGCAAGTAGTCATAATGCAATTTCAACAAGTACCTTGCAACGCGATGTAATAGCTTATACAATAGATATATTCCAAAATAATAATTTTATTAAGATAAAAATATATTGTTTCATTTGAGTCCAGTATTTCAACAACACTCAAGATGTACGACACCATCCAGGACATAGAAACATAGAAACATAGAAACTAGGAGCAGGAGTAGGCCATTCGGCCCGTCGAGCCTGCTCCGCCATTCAATACGATCATGGCTGATCATCCAAATCCAGTACCCTGTCCCTGCTTTCTCACACAGAATCCCCATCGAGCCTGCACCGACACATATCCCACCCTATCCCCGTAACCCCACGTATTTAATTCCCCCTAACATATCCCATCCTATCCCCGTAACCCCACATATTTAATCCCCCCCTAACACTAAGGGTCAATTTATCATAGCCAAATCAACCTAAAGCAGCAAACCAACAAAGCAGCCCGCTTGATTGGCACTTCATCCACCACCTTAAACATTCACTCCCTCCACCACCGGCGTACCGTGGCTGCAGTGTGTACCATCTACAAGATGATCTGCAGCAACTCACCAAGGCTTCTTCGGCAGCACTTCCCAAACCCACGACCTCTACCACCTAGAAGGACAAGGGCAGCAGGCGCATGGGAACACCACCACCTCCAAGTTCCCCTCCAAGTCACACACCATCCTGACTTGGAAGTATATCGCCGTTCCTTCATCATTTCTGGGTCAAAATCCTGGAACTCCCTCCCTAACAGCACTGTGGGAGTACCTTTACCACACAGAATGCAGCGGTTCAAGAAGGCAGCTCACCACCACCTTCTCAAGGGCAACTAGGGATGAGCAATAAATACTGGCCTTGCCAGCGACGCCCACATCCCAGGAACGAATAAAAATCAACTTTCTGTTTCTGTGCTGTAAATTCAAGGTAATATTTTACGTAAAAAGCTATTGCAGGAAGAAAAGAAGAAGAAATAGTCAGAATGAAAGGGATAGAGAAAAGAAATAAAATGGAAAGAAAGAAGGAAAGTGAGGAGAGAATGAGAAAGATAGAGAGAAAGAAATATAGAGAGAGAGAGAGACAGAGAAAAAGTGAGAGATAGAAAAAAGAAAGGGAGATGTCAGCATCATAAATGAGGGCAGCATCCTGGCCTCAACCAGCCTTTGTATGTTTTTAAAACAAAAATTCACATAATAAACATGCAACTTATACAGAGATGTAACTTATATTTTGTATTTTACGCAGGATTTACAGTTGCTGAATATCCATTTGTGTAGAAAGACATCACACAAGGTAAAATGCAATTGCAGCGTAGTTTGTAACACTCGTCAATCTCCTGTGGCATTGCTCAAAGTGAAGCGAGACAACAATCGCTGCCATACACCATGTGATGCATAGTGGATTATTCTGCTGCTAAGGTATCGTGGTGTTGTAGATGACCTGTGCCTTGACGGTCACAGAGTCTACCTGCTACACATTAGCACATCCCGAGGCCAATTACCATTAGCGAGGGGAGTTTGCAGACGGGCAGCTACCTGGATATTCCGAGCTCCAGGTAGGAAGAAACCAGCGAATTGACTGGCTTTCTTTTCACAGTTTTTTTTTAAGAAAGATTTTTGACATTTCCGAATGTGCGCTCCCTGCGTGGAGCCTCACCTCCCGGGAGCGCAAGTTAGGATATGATGCATGCGCTCTCCATGAGATTCCATACAGACAGAGATAGAGAGATAGAACGATAGAGAGAGAGGTAGGTAGGTAGACAGACAGACAGAGACAGACAGTTGATAGACATATAGGTAGATAGTGATAGAAAGATAGATAGATAGAGAGATAGAGAGATAGAAAGACATAGATAGAAAGACAGATACAGATAGAGAGACAGATGGAGAGATAGAGAAATAGAGAGAGAGAGAGATAGATAGAGAGATAGACAGACAGACAGACAGATAGACAGACAGAGAGGCAGAGAGAGATAGATAGACATATAGATAGATAGAGTGATATATAGATAGACAAATATAGATAGACAGTTGTAGATAGACAGTTGTAGATAGATAAACAGATAGACGGGCAGACAGATAGATAAAGATGGATAGGTAGACACACAGATAAACAGACAGACAGATGTAAGTATGTAGGTGGGTAGAGAGATGGATAAAAAGAAACCACCACATCTACAGATCCAGACAAAGATAACTGGAAACCAATTGTAAGGAATGCTGTTAAGTCATTTTTTTTAATGCCTTTAAAAGTTTTGACTCGAGGCATCAGTCACAAAAGAATAAAATTTCTTTCTAATTGACTATTTGTGCAGGATGTGTCAGGCCCTCTCCATCGAAATGGCAGATGAGAAAAAGGACTAAGAGAGATGCTTACAGAAAAATCAATGCCTGCTTGTCAGGAAGCAAGAAGAATGATGAGGCGGGGGGACTATTTCCTCGTCTCCGACTGCTCTACCTGTTTCTGAGCAAATCCTTTCACGGCGGCGATGTCTCGTTCAATCACAAAATAGCTGGACTGTGTCTTCAGCGATTTCAAAGCTTGGCTTCCTCCGGTGAGATAAAAAAAAACACATAATTGATAGCATTTTGGTAACAAGAGCAGCTCCCCTCTTTCATCAGTATTTTATTTTTAAATGCATGTTTTATTGTCGATACTTTTATCGCCTGTGCAGACAAAGTGGTGGCGCTTAAACGCAACTGCGTGCGGGTTACGCTGAATATGAATTGTGATTAATATGCTTATGGAGCAATCCTGTGTTGTTGGAGTTGGGTGCCACGATGGAAAGTGTGTGAATGGACAGGCAGGAGGAGCGGATGGGACAGGGAAAAGGCAAGGAGATCAGTACAAAGAAAAAAGATTTGTTGACAGGGCAGCTGCTCTTATATTTGTGTATACTTAATTCAAGTTCCTCTAGTTTAAAGAAAGGAAGAGTCGAGTTCAGGTTGCACCTTGTACAACAGATTGTATTGAAACACATTGACTGTTATTATGCAGCCGACAAATTGCACACAGCAAGATCCAACAACAAGAACTTGTATTTATATAGCGCCTTTAACGTAGTAAAACATTCCAAGGTGCTGCACAGGAGTATTTTAAGACAAAAAATTTGACACCGAGCCACATAAGGATAAATTCGGACAGGTGACCAAAAGCTTGGTCAAAGAGGTAGGTTTTAAGGAGCATCTTAAAGGAGGAAAGAGAGAGGTAGAGAGGGGGACAGGTTAGGCAGGGAATTCCAGAGCTTAGGGCCTAGGCAACAGAAGGCACGGCCACCAATGGTTGAGCGATTATAATCAGGGATGCTCGAGGCCAGAATTAGAGGAGCGCAGATATCTCAGGGGGTTGTGGGGCTGGAGGAGATTACAGAGATAGGGAGGGACGAGACCATGGAGGGATTTGAAAACAAGGATGAGAATTTTGAAAACGAGGTGTTGCTTAACCGGGAGCCAATGTAGGTCAGCGAGCACAGGGGTGATGGGTGAACAAACAACGGTGAGGCGAATGACTTGGTGGTGTCAGTTGAGGGAGAGGTAGTGGCCAGAACATCAGGAGAAGCTCTGGACCCTCTAGATCAACCAGGGGATCTCCAATGGTCACTGAACTGATGACATCTGATTGGAAGGAGGACATTTTCCAAAATGCAGCAACCCCTTTGCTATTACAGTGGCACATCCATCCCGGAGCACGACATGAACCTATAGCCTTCTGATTCAGGGGGCAAGAGTGCTACCAACTGATCTGTGCCGACAGTTACAGTTACCTCCCATTCTCTGGTCTCACCAGCACAGCCAAAGCATCCAGGATCTGGGTGAGCAGGTCCTTGATGAGACTGCATGATGCCAACACACATTCAATGGCAGAAAATGGCAGTGTCAGCTGTGGCTCAGTGGGTAGCACTCTCGCCTTTGAGTCTGAAGGTTGTGGGTTCAAGTCCCACTCCAGAGCCTTGAGCGCATAATCCAGGCTGACCACTCCAGTGCAGTACTGAGGGAGTGCTGCACTGTCGGAGGTGCCATCTTTCAGATGAGACATTAAACCGAGGCCCCATCTGCTCTCTCAGGTGGATGTAAAAGATCCCATGGCATTATTTCGAAGAAGAGCAGGGGAGTTCTCCCCCGGTGTCCTGGGGCCAATATTTATCCCTCACTAAAAAAACAGATTATCAGCTTGCTGTGTGCAAATTGGCTGCTGTCTTTCCTACATTACAACAGTGACTGCACTTCAAAGTATTTCATTGGCTGTAAAGTGCTTTGGGATGTGAATGGCGCTATATAAATGCAAGGAGGTGGTCCATTTTGGTAAACAAATAAAAGCAACAATTATACTTTGAATGGGGAGGGAAGAGCAGAGGGATTTGGGGGTTCGTTTCATAAGACATTAAATGCAGCACCTCAAGTGGCTAAGGCCATAAATAATATATGGAATATTGGATTTTATGGCAAGAGTTGTAGAATATAAAATTTGAGATGCAATGGTGAATCTATATAAAACCTTAGCAAGATCACAGTTGGAGTTCTGTGCGTAGTTCTGGGCTCCACACTGTAGGAAAGGGGGTTAGGCAATAGAGGGGGTACGGTGCAGATTCCCGAGGCGAGAGGGAATACAAATACAAAAAAATAAACTTGACAAAGTGGCAGATGCAGCAGCCATCACCCTCGTCGGCCACAGTCATATACAGCAGTAGAATCCTTATAAGGGAATCTCCGTGTAATTCAGATTTAAAAAATGTAAGTAGCAATCGTTAGCACTCCAACCCCAATCCCCGTTTTAGTTCCAAACCACGGTAATTTCTGAAGTGCAATGAGAGGAAAGCTCCAATAAAGCCAGTCAGCACATTTTCACCAGAGAACATTCTCCTTCTCTCAACAGGAGATAATGGGAGAGCTCATATTCTTCTTCAATAGCACCATGTCGATATGATGCGGAAGACACATAGGAATATATATATATATATATATATATATAAAAATACAACGATGTTGCTGTCAAACCACTAATGTAGTTGTTTGAGAGAGCCATATCTTATACGTCACATGGTTTGAATGATGTGGAAAATAGAAAAATGACTACCTACAGTATTGATTGGAAACAGGTATTGATACTGAAATCAGAATCTCTCTGGGATTCATTACCACATTGCTTCTGGCATTGATCGAATAACATATCTTTATTCACTGACTAACCTGACACTTGCAGGGAGTTTCACAGCACTGAATGTGAAGACACAACAGCCGCGAGCAGGGTTCAGCGGGTCTAATGCAGCCCAGTCCTGTGCGATCCCCCCTCCCCCCATTGAGCTCGCTTATCGCGAGCACCTGGACAGCTCGTTGCTGGTCGGGGCTCCCGGAGGTGAGTTTATCGCTCTCTGGTGGCACTGAGCTGGGTGATGGCAGATAATAGAGCGAGTGGCGAGAGCCTTGGGTTCAGGCTGAGGCAGTCTGGAACCCAACAGGAAAGATAATGAGCTCTGCTCGGTGCGAGAGACTGAAGTGCGGTGGACAGTTCTTTAATATTAAAATGCCCGATTATCAAAGCTGCCAAGGTTAGTGAACGGCAGGTGCAGTGCTATCAGTGTGAAACAGTGCAATAGGATTAAATAAACATCTGATTACTCCTTCCATTCAGCATCCACAGGGAGTTATTTTAATGCTACCATCAGTCTTTGAAAGTCTTCCTCAGTTCCCCACAGATTTGCCCTGCATATTACGGATGGCTCTTTTTTTCCAAGAGACAATGCTACACATCCGAACATCAGCGTCTGCATTTAAAAGTGCAATGTTACCTCAGCCATTCACGTTGTCACCTGCAGACTCGACTATTCCAATACTCTCCTGGCCGGCCTCCCACCTACCACCCTCCACAAACTCTGCTGCCCGTATCCTAACTTACGCCATGTCCCGTTCAGCCATCACCCCTGTGTTTAAAATTCTCATCCTTGTGTTCAAGCCCCTCCATGGCCTCGCCCTCTCCCTATCTCTGGAACCTCCTCCAGCCCCACAACCCTCAGAGAACTCAGCATTCCTCCAATTCTGACCTCTCGTGCCCCCCTGATTTCCTGCTGCCTGGGCCCCGAGCTCTGGAATTCCCTCCCTAAACCTCCCCGCCGCTCTACCTCTCTCTCCTCCTTTAAGACGCTCCTTAAAACCTACTTTGCCGGGCGCAGTTTGCAAAAGTACAGCACGTGCAGAGATAAATGAGTGTACAGGAAGCAATTGTCGAGCTGCCTCCATGCTTGTCTCAAAGTGGAGCCAAGTGCCTTTACTTCCTATGGGAAAGGAAAGGCCATTTAGTGGTCTTATTGTAAAGGGTTAATTGGCGTAATAAAGGCACCCAGACAGTTAGCATTGTTTTGCGGAATTAGCCTAACCCATTTGTAAATCATAAAGCAATTCTATCGGGACTTTACTACAACGCAAGTTCTTCCTAAGTGCTTTTATTGTGAAAATTATTATACTGCTGTAATGGACAATAAAAAGTTCCACTGAGTATTCCTTAACAGTACTTACCCAATCTTCCAAGCTACATAATTCAGTCACAGTCATGACAGTATCTAGATTACTCTAAAGAGATTTCAGAGATAGAAACAATGAAAACACCCTGCATCATCCCTCCCCTTCTCCTGTACTTTTGGTCCTTGGATTGTCAAGTTTGGCGGTTAAGAGTATTGAGGATTACGGAACCAAGGTGGGTAGATGGGGTTAAGGTGCAGATCAGCTGTGATCTCATTGAATGGCGGAACAGGCTCGAGGGGCAGAGTGGCCTCCTCCTGTTCCTATGTTCCTACTCCCTGTGAGAAGAGCAGGTCACACAGGTTGGGTGGTACTTTCTGCTCCACAAGCCCAGTGCAGATCTTTGCCTTGCCAAGCACATGAACAATTGGTGACATCTGCCTGATGATGTTCTAGGAAAAGCAACGTTGGCAAAGCAATTCGAACTGTGGATAGTGGGCCTGACCCCTATTGGTCCGTGACCAAATTTCCTCAACACAAAAGACTTTTTCCTTGTATTAAGCTGAAAGTGCCTGATCCTTTTCCTGCACGCACACCCAGCTCAAAACACACCTGGGAACATATTGTTAAAGTTATTAGCTTGTGGTTTTCACAATAAAAAAAAGCATGTACAGAATCTCAAAATGCAATTTGCAAAACACTGGTAAAAATGTAAGAACCCAGTGTAATCAAAGAATTGATTTCCTCAGTCCCCAGCAGTCAATGGCCTTGATTCTAAATGGACAGATTTGTGAAGTGCAGTCCACAAAACCTTGGTACAAATCTTGAAATTCCATGCAACTAAATTGGAATTTAACTCTATCACAGTAAACCAAGGGCTCTGCTTATTTTCACAGGAAGGCTACTGAGGGAACTACTTTTATAGAATCATAGACTGGTTACAGCACGGAACAAGGCCATTCGGCCCGTCGAGCCCGTGCCAGCTCTCTCTGCAAGAGCACTTCAGCTAGTCCCAATCCCCCACCCTTTCCCCGTAGCCTTACAATTTTTTTTCCTTCAGGTACTTATCCAACTCCCTTTGAAAGCCGTGATTGAGTTTGCCTCCACCACCCTTTCAGGCAGTGCATTCCAGATCCTAACCACTCGCTGAGTAAAAAAGTTTTTCCTCATATCGCCTTTGGTTCTTCTGCCAATCACCTTAAATCTGTGTCCTCTGGTTCTCAACCCTTCTGCCAATGGGAACAGTTTCTCTCTATCTACTCTGTCCAGACCCCTCATGATTTTGAACACCTCTATCAAATCTCCTCTCAACCTTCTCTGCTCTAAGGAGAACAACCCCAGCTTCTCCAGTCTATCCACGTAACTGAAGTCCCTCACCCCTGGAATCATTATCGTAAATCTTTTCTGCACCCTCTCTAAGGCCTTCACATCCTTCCTAAAGTGTAATGCCAGGAATTGGACACAATAATCCAGTTGAGGCCGAACCAGTGTTTTATAAAGGTTCATCATAACTTTCTTGCTTTTGTACTCTATACCTCTATTCATGAAGCCCAGGATCCCGTAAGCTTTTTAACTGCTTTCTCAACCTGCCCTGCCACCTTCAACGATTTGTGCACATATACCCCCAGGTCTCTCTGTTCATGCACCCCCTTTAGAATTGTACCCTTTAGTTTATATTGCCTATCCTCGTTCTTCCTACCAAAATGTATCACTTTGCACTTTTCTGCATTAAATTTCATCTGCCATGTGTCTGCCCATTCCACCAGCCTGTCTATGTCCTCTTGAAGTCTATCACTATCCTCCTCACTGTTCACTATACTTCCAAGTTTTGTGTCATCTGCAAATTTTGAAATTGTGCCCTGTACACCCAAGTCCAAATCATGAATATATATCAAGAAAAGCAGTGGTTCTAGAACCGACCCCTGGGGAACACCACTGTATACCTTCCTCCAGTCCGAAAAACAACCGTTCACCACTACTCTCTGTTTCCTGTCACTTAGCCAATTCCGTATCCATGCTGCCACTGTCCCTTTTATTCCATGGGCTTCAACTTTGCTGGCGAGCCTATTATGTGGCACTTTGTCGAACGCCTTTTGAAAATCCACGTACACCAACTGCATTGCCCTCATCAACCCTCTCTGTTACCTCATCAAAAAACTTGATCAAGTTAGTTAAACGCGATTTGCCTTTAACAAATCCATGCTGGCTTTCCTTAATTAATCCACACTTGTCCAAGTGACTGTTAATTTTGTCCCTGATTACTGTTTCTAAAAGCTTCCCCACTACCGAGGTTAAACTGACTGGCCTGTAGTTGCTGGGTTTATCATTACACCCTTTTTTGAACAAGGGTGTAGCATTTGCAATTCTCCAGTACTCTGGCACCACACCCATTTCTAAGGAGGATTGAAAGATATGGCCAGTACCTCCTGCGATTTCTTCCTTCACTTCCCTCAGCATCCTAGGATGCATCCCATCTGGTCCTGGTGACTTATTTACTTTAAGTACAGCCAGCCTTTCTAGTACCTCCTCTTTATCAATTTTTATCCCATCCAATATCTCCACTACCTCCTCCTTCACTATGTCTATGGCAGCATCCTCTTCCTTGGTGAAGACAGATGCAAAGTACTCATTTAGCACGTCAGCCATACCCTCTGCCTCCATGCGTAGGTCTCCTTTTTGGTCTCCTTTTTGACGTGATCTATTTTTTTAATGTATAATTTAACTTCAGCCTTTTTAGGGTGTGTGGACTCCTGACTCTTAGAATCACAGACTCTTACAGCACAGAAGGAGGCCATTCGGCCCTTCATGCCTGCGCCGGCTCTTTGAAAGAGCTCTCCAATTAGTCCCGCTCTCACTCTAGAGCCCTGCAACTCGCTGAGTGAAAAAAAATTCTCCTCATCTCCCCTCTGGCTCTTTTGCCAATTATCTTAAATCTGTGTTCTCTGGTTACTGACCCTCCTGCCAGTGGAAACAATTTCTCCCTATCTACTCTATCAAAACCCTTCACGATTTTGAACACCTCTATTAAATCTCCCCTTAACCTTCTCTGCTTGAAGCAGAATGGGAAGCCTGGAAGAAAGCATGTGGGAAGCCCGGTCATGGATTATTGCCAGTGCCCCTTTGAGTAACAGGTAGGAGATATCACGTGACTGGTGTATCTCCATCTGAGCCATGGAGTCTTGTATCCTTCTGCAGACTCTCCGGCAGTACCTCCCAAACCCGCGACCTCTACCACTTAGAAGGACAAGGGCAGCAGGCGCACGGGAACACCACCACCTCCAAGTTCCCCTCCAAGTCACACACCATCCCGACTTGGAAGTATATCGTCCGATCCTTCATCGTCGCTGGGTCAAAATCCTGGAACTCCCTCCCAATCAGCGCTGTGGGAGCACCTTCACCACACGGACTGCAGCGATTCAAGAAGGCGGCTCACCACCACCTTCTCAAGGGCAACTAGAGACGGGCAATAAATGCCGGCCTTGCCAGTGATGCCCACATCCCAGGAACGAATTAAAAAAAGGATTACACTTCCGACATTTAAGGCCAATGTACCATCCTTTGACACAGTGAAGGCCAACAATGGCCCCCCACATATTGCACTGCACACATCACAAGAATTCCCCTGCACTGCCAGCTGGCCAGCTTCAAACTGTCGGTAATGGGAGCCTGAACTCCCATTAGCAGCAAATCCTTGCGAGAATCAAGCTGAGCTTACTCACTTCATGCAAGGAATGGGCCGTATTTTCCGATCGGAGGCTTCCTGCGTGCGGAGGCCTCCGATCTGGAAAAATCTACAAACTTACCTGAGGGCTCCCGGGGCGCCTACACTTCCGATCCTGGGCCTCTCCAAACTCCAAGTGCGCAGGGCCTACGTATCCCAGGGGCGCATGTGGTTCGCAAGCGTCCCTGGGATCACGTGGGCCAGGCCAGCCATTAGAAGAAGGGAATCTCCCTTCATACACTTGACAGATAGACCCGTCAAATATATGAATAGAGATCAATGAAAAAACATAGTAAAACTTTAAATAAATTTTAAAAAAAATCACCTTTTTAAAATTAGTTGAAATTACAATAAATTAAAAATTTTAAACAAAAATTTAATTTTTTGAAAAAAATAATTAAAGTTTTTTTACAGGGCTAAAAATAAACTTACCTCTTTTAAAGTATTTTTAAACGATAAATGACTTTTTTCAACTCTTATCCTGGTAAAAGCAGGCCTTACCAGGCATAAGAATTCTGAGGGTTTTCTGCGGGCGGAGGGTCTCCAGAAAGCGGAACTATCTGCCCGCAGAGGCCCTTCTCCCGGGCAGGCGGAGGATCTGTCAAGAGGATTCTTGACAGATCGGGAATGCCGGTTTTCAGCGCATGCAATTTCCGATGTCCCTACGGGTGGGTACACAGCGCGTACCCACCCGTAGGGATCGGAATATCCGGGCCATTTAATATAGCATCAAAAAAAATCCCTGTTCAGCTGTGTCTCAATACTCAACTCCCTTCTGAGTCCAAACTCCACAATCTCCTGGCCTCTCAGTTTCCACTGGTTTCTCACAGCTCAAGGTGATTGACTTATTAATGTGGCCTGGACAGGGGGTAGACTTGACACTAGAGCTGGAATTTTTTTCCCCATTTTGGATCAAAAATAACCCAGCAGTAAGTGTCCGAAAGCGTAGGGTGGACCTTCCCTGGACCAGATGCAGGGACCCTGCTCATGGTCCGTGCTGATCAGCTGTGCATTTCTGGCCAGGAGTATCTCTGTGCACATACTTAAGGATCCATAAACCTTAACCATTGCCAAACCACAAGTTCTCTCGACATAGGTAAGTGGAGTGTTTCTCTACAGGGACGGAAAGTGTACATTTCATATTGAGCCAACAGAAATTTGACCTGTATGGATTTGTTAGTTGCTCAGTTTGAGACTCTTGTCCACGGTGATGAGTTAGATACCTAGCTAATCAAAAGAACAATCTAGACAGATTCTTCTTGGTGGTTTCCCTCCTTTTTTTCCTTTCTTTCTTTCTTCTTTGCCGCTTCTCTACCTTTCTCTCTGAATCAGGCTGTTCCTCAGAGTGACCAATCGATATTACAATAGAACCTATCTAACACGAGGCGCTGTTGCAAATAGAGAGACTATGACGAGAAGTTTCCGAGGTCTGTACAACAACAACTTGCATTAATGCAGCGCCTTTTACGTAGTAAAACGGCCCAAGGTGCTCCACAGGAGCGTAATCGGGCAAAACTTGACACCGAGCCACATAAGGAGATAAGCCACATAGGACAAGAGGTCGGTTTTAAGGAACATAGGAACAGGAGGAGGCCATTCAGCCCCTCGAGCCCGTTCCGTCATTCAATGAAATCACGGCTGATCTGCGACCTAACTCCATATACCCGCCATTGCCCCGTATCCCTTAATACCTTTGGTTAACAAAAAGCTATCAATCTCCGATTTAAAATTAACAATTGATCCAGCATCTTAAAAAGGAGGAGTGAGAGGCAGAGATGCTTAGTGAAGGAACTTTCAGAGCTTAGGCCGTCGACAGCTGAAGGCACGGCCGCCAATGGTGGGGCGAAGGAAAGTGGAGATGAGCAAGAGACCAGAATTGAGGAAACGCAGAGATCTTGGGAGGGTCGTGGGGCTGGAGGAGGAAACAGAGATCGGGAGGGTTTTATTTAAATGAGTGCCCCATTTACACATCGTTCCTTGGCTTCCATTTTACAAGGAATGTCAAGGAGTTCCACTGTTCAATTTAATCCTTTGTTCTATGTGAATGAGGTGTTTGGATTCCGTCTCCTGCGCCTGTATTCGTGTGTGTTTTGGAAAGATGTTAAACAGAAAGGTGGCGCGTCACTGAAAGAAGTTCCTTCCTCGCACTTCCCCTCCCCAGACATTTGCAGGGCCCCCCCCTTTAATTTCCAAGATCATCAAGAGACTTGAAAGGTGGAGCGTTCTGGGCAATTACTATCCCGACCGGTTTAAAGTCGGGAAGAAATGCAGCCGTTTAAGGAGCAGCCCCGATGGGCAGGTCGAGCCAGTCTTATTTACAGCAGTCAATTGAATCTACATTATTTTCTGTCAGAGGAGCATCTGATGGGTGAATTTTCCGCTTTGCTAATCAGCAGTTGCGAAGTAAACACGGGTGGAGGGGTGAATTATGGATATGATAATGTGATCATGCATCATCACAGCTGCATTGAGCTGGAAGGATTGTTTCTGGATTGAAAGGATGGTGACTGAAGGAACACTCGAGGGTGTTAAGTTGCGAGTGTGAACTGTGCCCTGTTGTGCACGGTAATCCTTCTTGGGACTGCAGTCACCACCACTTACAATGCCCATGCTCATCACCAGCAGCTGACCTATAGCGGGCAAATGGTCATTTGCCATCACCATAGGAGTCAATTACAAATGGTATTAGAACGTATTAAGCGCGCTGACTATTTCGGTACTTACCGATTTAAAAGCTCCGCTGATTTCAGGCAAAGACATTTTTTTTTCCATTCAGAGGATGTGGGCGCCAGCATCTATTGCCCATCCCTAATTGCCCCTCGATACAACCGAGTGGTTTGCTGGGCCATTTCAGAAGACAGTTAAGAGTCAACCACATTGCTGTGGGTCTGGAGTCACATATAGGCCAGACCGGGTAAGGACGGCAGATTTCCTTCCCTAAAGGACATTAGTGAACCAGATGGGTTTTAGAGGACAATCCGGTAGTTTAATTAACTGAATTTAAATTCCCCAGCTGTCGTGGTGGGATTTGAACTTATATCCCCTGATCATGTATTCCAGACCTCTGGATTACTAGCCCAGTAACATAACTACTATGCTGCTGAACCCTCTTACAACACAGAAATAGGCCACTCGTCCCAACTGGTCCGTGCTGGTGTTTATGCTCCACACGAGCCTCCTCCCGCCCCTCTTCCTCTCACCCCATCAGCATCTCCTTCCATTCCTTTCTCACTCATGTGCCTTCAATCAGCGGTTTGCACGGTTAACAACGACGGGAGTGATTTAATTGCTGCAACCCATGAAGGTTTCATCGCCCACCACGTCAGCACGAACGCGCCTGCGGCCTGCGGCGGGGACCGAGCAGCATAGCGACAACGTCTGTGCCACACGTACTTTACACAGCTAATTAATGTACGGTAATGATGGAAAACCTTAGCTGAGCAGGTGAGGTCTGGAAACTTCTGCCTGACTTATCGTCATGTCCTTGGAGAGTTAGGCTCGGCACCGACGGGCATGACAACTTCCTGACAGACACTCTGCAAACGGGCCTCTGTGAGGTTGGCGCTCAGCGACGACAAAGATTCCCACCCTGACTCTGGCGCACTTGCTCAAGCAAGACCAACGCTGCAGCATCTGTAAATTTGTATCCGCCGGGAGCTACTGCTCTTCAAAGGCGGGGTCCTTTTTCTGCTCTAAATGCAAAAGATTCATGGAATATTTCCATCAGCATCAAAAATAAACACCTCTCGTTTATAAAAGGTGCTGCTGCAGCCCTTTAAACCTTGCAGCAGACCCCACTCCGACAAACAGCAACCACCCAATCGGAAGTTTTCTTCTTGTCGGGCGCACGCTTCAATTATTAAAATGAGGCCGACTCCAGAAATATTGCCGAGGTCAGTTCGCATCCAAAGGGGACAGGTGCTCATCCCACTGAGCCCACCTTGCTTCAGGTCAATATACAGACCGGAAAATTGGCACGAATATGGCTGGGTCTCTACCCCAGAGGGCTGTGGATGCTCAGTCGTTGAGGATATTCAAGACTGAGCTCGATAGATTTTTGGACACTAAGGGATATGGCGGGAAAAGTGGAGTTGAGGTGAAAGATCAGCCATGATCTTATTGAATGGCGGAGCAGGCTCGAAGTGCCATGTGGCCTAATCCTGCTCCTAATCCTATTATTCTTATGTTCTTATGGTCCGCGGGGAGGTAGGGAAAGCAGAGAGAAGACTGGAAAGCAAATTGAGTGAGGCTGCACTCCTGAAGCACAGCCTTCATCGATGGGAGTGAGCGTTAGAAGTCAAGCTACAACACCCTAGTCGGATTTGAGCCCCCATCTAGCGGGCTCCACTCCAGGAGTGCGACATTGCTGAATTTACCTTCGAGTGCATCCGTTGAACTTTTGTCAAATTACTTTAGCCCTAAACTTGTAGTTGGAGGGGAGGGTTAAATGACAGCAGAGCTGAAATCGGCTCTTTCTCGTTCAATAATTCATCAGATTAATTCAAAACGATCTTGAATTCTGTCAAATAAGGTAATGATTTTTTGCTGAATTATCAGAGGATGATACAGCCACTGCCACCATGTTTGATGAATACACTTTTAACAAAAAAAGAAAAAATCGCATCAGTAAATTATACCACAGTCGATTCAATACTGTGGAAATCACTTGCCAAAGAATTCAGTAAACAGGGCCACATGCACAAGACTTGTGACATCAAGCTTTACCAAGAATAATAATTATGAGGATTAATAATTGTTGAGTGACACTTTTAATCCCACTTCCAATTGTATTTGTTTTGATATTTTTGGCAAGTATCTTTTTAAAAGGGATAAATAAAAAAGACAGAAAGATGTGTATTTAGATAGCGCCTTTCACGACCACAGAACATCCCAAAGTGCTTTACAGCCAACGAAGTTCTTTTGTAGCCACTGTTGTAATGTAGGAAACGCGGCAGCCAATTTGCGCACAGCAAGCTCCCACAAACCGCAACATGATAATGACCAGATAATCTGTTTTAGTGATGTTGGTTGGGGAATAAATATTGACCCCAGGACACCAGGGATGACTCCCCTGCTCTTCTTCAAAATAGTGCCAGGGGATCTTTTATGTCCACCTGAGAGAGCAGGCGGGGCCTCGGTTTATCGTCTCATCCAACAGAACGGATAAAAGGTTATTTTTGCAACAGTGTGTGAATGATTAAAGGGGCATCAGTAGGCTCTACTGAATTGTAATCTGTTGGTCACATTGTGAAATATTTTGGTAGGAAGAATGAGGAGAGGCAGTATGAACTAAATGGTACAATTTTAAAGGGGGTGCAGGAACAGAGAGACCTGGGGGTGTATGAACACAAATCATTGAAGGTGGCAGGACAAGTTGAGAATGCTGTTAAAAAAGCACATGGGATCCTGGGCTTTATAAATAGAGGCATAGAGTAGAAAAGGAAGGAAGTTACGCTAAACCTTTATAAAACACCGGTTAGGCCTCAGCTGGAGTATTGTGTCCAATTCTGGGCACCACACTTTAGGAAGGATGTCAAGGCCTTGGAGAGGGTGCAGAGGAGATTTACTAGAATGGTACCAGGGATGAGGAGAGGCTGGAGAAGCTGGGCTTGTTTTCCTTGGAGCAGCGAAGGTTAAGAGGAGATTTGATGGAGGTGTTTCTAAATCATGAAGGGTTTTGATAAAGTAAATAAAGAGAAATTCTTCCCAGTAGCAGGAGAGTCAGTAACCAGAGGACACAGATTTAAGGTGATTGGCAAAAGTGGAAACTTTTTATTTTACGCAGCGAGTTCTTGTGGTCTGGAATGCGCTGCCTGAAAGGGCGGTAGAAGCAGATTCAAGAGTAACTTTCAAAAGGGAATTGGATAAACACTAATAGGGAAAACAAATTACAGGGCTATGGGGAAAGAGCAGGAGGGAGTGGGACTAATTGGAGAGCTCTACCAAAGAGCCAGCACAGACACGATGGGCCGAATGGCCTCCTTCTGTGCTGTCTCATTCTATGATTCTCTCGTGGGAAATTTCCCTCTGGTTGGTGTTTCTCGTGAAATCAAAAGCCTGCCTTTTCAAGAAATGTTTACAATTTTAATAAGAAATAGTGAACATAGGAAATTTCCGCACTTAGTTTACACTCACTAATAAGAACATAACATAAGAAATAAGAGCAGGAGTCGGCCATTTGGCCCCTCGAGCCTGCTCCGCCATTCAATAATTCATGGCTGATCTGATCCTGGCCTCAACTCCACTTTCCTGCCCGCTCCCCATAACCCTCGACTCCCCTGTCATTCAAAAAATCTGTCTATCTCCGCCTTAAATATATTCAATGGTCCAGCCTCCACAGCTCTCTGGGGTAGAGAATTCCAACGATTCATCACCCTCTGAGAGAAGAAAGAATATAAAGCATCCAGCGGCAACCTTCCTCCCGACACGTTACAGCAACAAGTCCAAACACTTCATGGTGTTCGAGTTCTTCGTCTCCACAGAAATTAAATGCAGCACCTCTTCAAATGCCTCCTGTTTCATCAATGAGGATTACGATAGCACTACTGAAATAACAAGCCTAATAAAAATAATGTAATATTTTAATTGAAGTTGTGTTCATACACGCTCTGTGGACTGAGGGGATGATGGTGCAATAACTGAATTTGCAAATGGGCTTTTTGTTTCTCTAAAGCAGGTCCAAGGATTTTTCTTGCCCCTGCTTTTCCTCAGTTACATTAAAGATGTTTCTTTTCACATTTGTGCAGTTCGGTCTGTGGGAGAGTAAAGGTTCTGCGTTGGCTCTCTGTGTTTCCTTTCCTAAAACCAGCTCCCGTATTGCGAAGACAAGATTAGGACCTGGGAAAACTGGATGCTACAGGGGTGTTTTATTGCCCAGCATTGACACCAGATGAGGGCAAGTTGGGTGTCAGCCGTGGCTCAGTGGGCAACACCCTCGTCTCTGAGTCAGAAGGTTGTGGGTTCAAGTCCCACTCCAGAGACTTGAGCACAAAAGTCTAAGGCTGACACTCCCAGTGCAGTGCTGAGGGAGTGCTGCACTGTCGGAGGTGCCGTCTTTCGCATGAAACATTAAAAAGCCCTGTCTGCTCTCTCAGGTGGATGTAAAAGATCCCACGGCCACTATTTCAAAGAAGAGCAGGGCAGTTCTCCCCGGTGTCCTGGGCCAATATTAATCCCTCAACCAACATCACTAAAACAGATTATCTGGTCATTATCACATCGCTGTTTGTGGGAGCTTGCTGTGCGCAATTTGGCTGCCGCATTTCCCACATTACAACAGTGACTGCAATTCAAAAAGTACTTCATTGGCTGTGAAGCGCTTTGGGAAGTCCTGAGGTTGTGAAAGGCGCTATATAAATGCGAGTCTTTCTTTTTTAAAGCCGCTCTCATTCAGTACTGCACCAGAGTGTCGGCCTAATCTGTGGACCTGAACCCATAACCTTCTCCCCCGGAGACAAGAACAACCGACTGAGCCAAGCTGGCACACAATGACACGGACTCGCAAATCTTTATTTTATCCAGGTAGTGATAATCCTCGAGATTTCTTTTTGAAGAGAAACATTTAACTTTTTTTCTTCACCCTTTTAATTAGGTCCCCACAGACTCCGAGCAGAGATTTTAGAGAAAAAAAAATGGAAAAAGAGGAGAGAGAGTCAGTTGCAGGAGGGCCAGGCAGTGAAGAAAGTCTGCAATTAGTGTTAATGTTGCTGCACTTCAAGATAATACTGTGGGGAGAGATGAAAAAGCATTAATATTTATCGATAAAGCGGGAGGGAAAAAGCCTGGGGCTTCAATAAATGAGAAATTGAGGCTTTTTTTGTTAACTTGATCGTAAACTTTGCTGTATATTTTATGAATTTGCTGGTTACAAATAATCAGAGAAGGAAAACAAAATACTCAAGTCAGCAAAAAATGAGTGTGAAAACATTGTGAATACAAAGGGCTCTGACAGCAATGGCTTTGATAAATGCAAAACTAAAGAAAAACTTGCATTTCTATAGCGCCTTTCACGACCACCGGACGTCTCAAAGCGCTTTACAGCCAATGAAGTACTTTTGAAGTGGAGTCACTGTTGTAATGTGGGAAAGACTAAACAATTATTGAGCTGGTTAAAGGCAGTCAATTCTTAATTCAAAGTTGTGTAATTCAAATGCTCACATAATTCAGTTTTCTTATTCACACAAAAAAACCCGACTTGGATTGTCAATCAGCTGTCGCACTGTGGGTCCCATCTTGAGTTCCTTGATGCCATGGTCCCTGAAATGACACCCCAGGAGACCAGCTTCCAAACATGTCGATCTTGGATTGCCGACTCCACTATTTAAGCTGTTTGTGTTCAGCAGGTGCGGCAAGAAACGTTACATTAAGAATTCCGATGCTGGTGTGTGCGCGGCGGCGTAATATCGGAGCCCATGCGTGCTGCTTTCTTGGGTAGTAAAAAAAGGAGAGAATACGCAACAGCGAAGTGCGCTCGAGGAGCTCAGCGACACGGTGATCTGCTGGAGGCAAGCTCGAGCACTTCACCGATTTCATCGGCACCCCTGCAGTTCCTGGAGACGCAGCCTCTCAGTTAGAAGTTACAGATGATGAACACTTCTGACAGCTTCGAGTTCCTTGATTTGTGTGGTGCTGTTGGCTTTTTCGAGTGCTCATAGAATGAGACAGCGCAGGGGGAGGCCATTCGGCCCATCGTACCTGTGCCGGCTCTTTGAAAGAGCTCTCCGGTATTCGCCACTTGCTGCTGACACCCAGCACCGTGGCACCTGCATTTTGTGTTGTGATTTCTTACCAGGTGACAGGAAACTGGATTGTTTTACAAAACTATTGGATTGAGGTTGCGCTGCACGAGATGAATAATTAATAGATTTGCATACATTTATTTTGCTCATTATTTTAATCAAGGCCTGAGTTAATTTAATGGGCAGAAGAATTTCATACAATTTCCTCAACTTGTTCATTATTAATATCAACAGCATGGTTTCGACCTGGATGATATTAGTCCCAGGACACAGGATGGGCTGACCGAGCAGAATGAATTCCCTTTTAATACCCTTGTAAATTATGTATAAAGAATTGCAGTTACCACGGATTGGTAGGCGCGGGAACTGGCCATTCAGCCCATCGGTCCTGCTCTGTTATTATTATTAACCATGGCAGCTGGACCTCATTAAATCGCAGGTGAGAAATCTAACATAGACAAGCAGAGGAAGCCCTAAGCTGTTTAACCAGCTAGACAGTCTCCCATCGTCCACCCTTTGTAAGCATCAGCTTATCCAAAGCTCTGTGGCCCATCTCCGATCCTGCACCATGTCCCACTTGCCCATCATCCCGGTTCCCACTGACCTCCATTGGCTCCTGGTTCCCTAGTGCTTCAAATTTAGAATTCTTACTCCTGCATTTCATAGACATAGACATAGAAGATAGGAGCAGGAGTAGGCCTTGAGCCTGTTCCGCCATTTAATGAGATCATGGCTGATCATCCAAATTCAGTACCCTGTCCCTGCTTTCTCCCCATATCCCTTGATCCCTTTAGCCTTAAGAAATATATCTAACTCCTTCTTGAATATATTTAATGAATTGGCCTCTACTGCCTTCTGTGGTAGAGAATTCCACAGGTTCACCACTCTCTGGGTGAAGAAATTCCTCCTCATCTCAGTCCTAAATGGCTTACCCCTTATCCTTAGACTGTGACCCCTGGTTCTGGACTCCCCCGCCATCGGGAACATCCTTCCTGCATCTAGTCCTGTTAGAATTTTATAAGTTTCAATGAGATCCCCTCTCATTCTTCTAAACTCTAGCGAATATAAGCCTAATCGACCCAATCTCTCTTCATACGTCATTCCTGCCATCCCAGGTATCAGTCTGGTGAATCTTCGCTGCACTCCCTCCATGACAAGAACATCCTTCCTCAGATAAGGCGACCAAAACTGCACACAATACTCAAGATGTGGTCTCACCAAGGCCCTGCACAACTGCAGCAAGACATCCTTGCTCCTGTACTCGAATCCTCTCGCTATGAAGGCCAACATACCATTTGCCTTCTTAACCGCCTGCTGCACCTGCATGCTTACCTTCAGCGACTGGTGCACAAGGACACCCAGGTCTCGTTGCACTTCCCCTTCTCCCAATCTATCGCCGTTCAGATAATAATCTGTCTTCCTATTTTTGCCACCAAAGTGGATAACCTCGCATTTATCCACATTATACTGCATCTGCCATGCATCTGCCCAATCACCCAACCTGTCCAAATCATACTGGAGTTTCTCTGCATCCTCCTCACAGCACACACCCTCACAGCACACAATCCCTCCATGGCCCTATCCCCATTGCCTCCTCCAGCCCCACAACCGCCACCCACCCCGAACTCTCAGCCGAGATTTTGCGCTCAAGTCTCTGGAGTGGGTCCGCGAACCCCCAAACCTCTGTCTCAGGGGCGAGAGAGAGTGCTACCCACTCAGCCACGTTAACGGGTTAATACCTCCGCTCGATAACAGCAAGCCGAGATATGAATGAGTACATCCACTGTCACTGCCAACATTTGTTTCCAGCCAGTACTGTCCCATTCACGTTCACATCACAACCCTGAGGTTACCGTTATCTGTTTTACAATAACAATGGGCTGTTTTGTGCATTCTCTACAGTCTCAGATAATCTTTCCAACATGGAAATTACAGCGATAACTTCAAAATGAACACAGAAAAAGCTATTATGTGATAGACATCATATAAATAAGCTGTGAGCTGTAAAAGAATTTAAGTACACAGAGGATTTTTATAATCTAATAGGAATCATGAAGATGAAACTGTGTTTTATCATGCATTTCAGAATATAACGATTAAGGTAGCACCTGACAGGAGAAAGATGCCAACATTAATTCTCTATTTGCTACAGTACAGCATGACTGGCTGCTGCTTACCCAGCCGTGGCTCAGTGGGCAGCACTCCTGCCTCTGAGTCAGAAGGTTGTGGGTTCAAGTCCCACTCCAGCGACTGGAGCGCAAAATCCAGGCCTGACACTCTGAGGGAGTGCTGCACTGTCGGAGGTGCCGTCTTTTGGGCGAGACGTTAAACCCGAGGCCCCGTCTGCCCTTATCAGGTGGAAGGAAAGACTTGCATTTATATAGCGCCTTTTACGACCTCAGGACATCCCAAAGCACTTTACAGCCAACTTTAAAGGTTGACTTATACGATAGCAAAATACTGCGGGTGCTGGAAATCCGTAATAACAGCAGAAAACGCTGGAAATACTCAGCAGGCCGGGCAGCATCCGTGGAGAGAGAAACAGAGTTAACGTTTCAGGTCGAAGACCTTTCGTCAGACCTGAAACGTTAACTCTGTTTCTCTCTCCACGGATGCTGCCTGGCCTGCTGAGTTTTTCCAGCGTTTTCTGTTGTTATTAAAGGTTGACTTCATGCTCGGCAGCCACAGTGAATTGCGCCTGCGCACTGCCATAATCCCGAGAGTGAAAGTGGGGGACGTGTCGAGTGAAATTGTAAAATGAGAAGGTGGTGGTGAGCCGCCTTCTTGAACCGCTACAGTCCGTGTGGTGCCTCGGTTGATCCGTCCAGTTTTATTCTTACACTTTTTTGTAACGGCTTGATACAACTGAATGACTTGCTCGGCCATTCAGAGGGCAGTTAAGAGTCAACCACATTGCTGTGGGTCTGGAGTCACATATAGGCCAGACCGGGTAAGAACGGCAGATTTCCTTCCCCAGTGAACCAGTTGGGTTTTTAAGTCAATCCGACGGCTTCGTGGTCACCATTCCTCATATTAGCTTTTTATTCCAGATTTATTTAATAAACTGAATTCAAATTCAGCAACTGCCATGGTGGGATTTGAACTCGCGTTCTCTGGTTTATTAGTCCGGTAACATGACCACAATGCTACCGTACCCACAATAGGAGGTCAGAGGCTAGGTATTCTGCGGCAAGTGTCTCACCTCCTGACTCCCCAAAGTCTTTCCTCCATCTACAAGGCACAAGTCAGGAGTGTGATGGAATACTGTCCACTTGCCTGGATGAGTGCAGCTCCAACAACACTCTAGAAGCTCAACACCATCCAGGACAAAGCAGCCCGCTTGATTGGCACCCCATCCAGCACCTTAAACATTCACTCCTTCCACCACCGGTGCACCGTGGCTGCAGTGTGTACCATCTACAAGATGCACTGCAGCAACTCGCCAAGGCTTCTTCGGCAGCACCTCCCAAACCCGCGACCTCTTCCACCTAGAAGGACAAGGGCAGCAGGCGCATGGAAACACCACCACCTCCAAGTTTCCCTTCAAGTCACACACCATCCTGACTTAGAAGTATATCGCCGATCCTTCATCGTCGCTGGGTCAAAATCCTGGAACTCCCTCCCTAACAGCACTGTGGGAGCACCTTCACCACACGGACTGCAGCGGTTCAAGAAGGCGGCTCACCACCACCTTCTCAAGGGCAACTAGGGATGGGCAATAAATGCCGGCCTTGCCAGCGACGCCCACATCCCATCAGCGAATAAAAAAAGACAAGAGATACAGGCCAGTGTGAGGACATCTCTGTCGTAGACTGTCCCTGTCTTGGGACTCATGGAAGATGGATTATACTGAGGAGTCGTGCGCAGTTTCTCTATGAGACAGAGAACCACTAGGAGCGTCTGCTGTTACAATGAATGTTTATAGTGAGGAGCTACTGCACTTTATTATCAAAAATAGAGATCTCTGGGGCTTGAAAAGCTCGTGCAACTGATAAACAATGTTATAACTCTCACAATAGCTGCAACCTAAAAGGATCCATCACCAAAAACAGATTCTGACAAAGCAATTCTAATGGAGGTTCCAGAGGTGAAACATTAGCCTATTTTTCCTTTCCTAGTGCTGATGTATCTGCTGTCTATTTCTACCATTTTCTGTTTTTGCAACTGATTAGTTGCTCGTTCATCCCTTTGCTGTTTGTGAGATCTTGCTGTGTGAAAAATGGCTGTCACAGTTGTTCATATACAACAGTCGCTGCACTTCAAATGTATTCATCGTGTGTGAGAGACATTTCTGAGAGACGTGATGAAGTGCTGTGCAAATACAAGTCTCCTTACTCCAAAAGCAATCTTCCAACTGGCAGGTGGCAGGTAACATTCGCGCCACACAAGTGCCAGGCAATGACTATCTCCAACAACAGAGTCTAACCACCTCCCGTTAGCATTCAATGACATTACCATCATCAAATCCCCCACATGTTGGCAAGGCCGGCATTTATTGCCCAGCCCTAATTGCCTTGAGAAGGTGGTGGTGAGCCGCCTTCTTGAACCGCTGCAGTCCGTGTGGTGATGGTACTCCCACAGCGCTGTTAGGGAGGGAGTTCCAGGATTTTGACCCAGCGACGATGAAAGAACGGCCGATATACTTCCAAGTCAGGATGGTGTGTGACTTGAAGGGAAACTTGGAGGTGGTGGTGTTTCCATGCGCCTGCTGCCCTTGTCCTTCTAGGTGGTAGAGGTCGCGGGTTTGGGAGATGCTGCCGAAGAAGCCTTGGTGAGTTGCTGCAGTGCATCTTGTAGATGGTACACACTGCAGCCACGGTGCACCGGTGGTTTAAGGTGGTGGATGGGGTCTTCTACCGTATCCTTGGACTCACTCTGGCACTTGAAATAATTGTACATTGTTTCGGTAAAGAAACATAGAAACATAGAAGCTCGGAGCAGGAGTAGGCCATTCGGCCCCTCGAGCCTGCTCCGCCATTCAATGAGATCATAGCTGATCATCCAAACTCAGTACCCTGTACCTGTCTTCTCCCCATATCCCTTGATACCTTTATCTTTAAGAAATATATCTAACTCATACTTCAATATATTTAATGACTTGGCCTCAACTACCTTCTGTGGTAGAGAATTGCACAGGTTCACCACTCTCTGGGTGAAGAAATTCCTCCTCATTTCTAACACCTGCATTAAAATACTGGCTAGAGCTACAAGACAAAACTGTTTTAAGCATTTGTCTGTTGATGTCCCCAACAGTATGGCAATGGGAACACAGGCAGAAACAGGAGGGTGTCTGCACCTGAACATTAATGTTTTTGCCAGCGGACACGTCAGAGGTGCATTTTTGAGATAGGGTTGAGGGACCTTGTCAGAATATTTGGGGAGGGGAGAGATTGGGAGCCGTAATTGTCTCTTGCCTGGTGATCTGGGGATAGTTCAATGACTTCGCATCATTTGGTGTGAAGTTGAAATGATTTCCATTTCCAAGTGTTGTCATCACTCACCCGCCGAGTGCCGATTCACACAATGTGCGCATTCAATCAGAATGAGAAAGGAAAGTCAAACAACACACTTCTAATGAAACACTAGGAAATCAATTCATGTGACAAAGACTGCAGCATTGAGCGAGATCCACCTGATCTTTGCACCAAGCAGGATTGAAATGAAGACCCATCTGTACGTGGTACTTCTGAACACCCAATTTAGCGCAGCACACTTGATAACAGATAGCTTCTAATAGAAAGTTCCTTTGCTTGCTCAGCCTATCTGCCCAACTTTTCCTTCCTTCTTCTGTCTTTCTTTCACACATACAGTGACTGGAATTAGGAGAGAAAGGAAGAGGAAAAGGAAAAGCAAGGAAGGAAAGTCTTGCATTTCTATAGCGCCTTTCACTACCTCAGGACGTCCTAAAGTGCTTTACAGCCAATGAAGTACTTTTGAAGTGTAGTCACTGTTGTAATGTAGAAAATGCTGCAGCTAATTTGCGCACAGCAAGCTCCCACAAACAGCAATGTGATAATGACCAGATAATCTGTTTTTGTGATGTTGGTTGAGGGATAAATATTGGCCCCAGGACACCGAGGAGAACTCCCCTGCTCCTCTTCGAAATAGTGCCGTGGGATCTTTTACGTCCACCTGAGAGAGCAGACGGGGCCTCGGTTTAACGTCTCATCCGAAAGACGTTAAAACTGAGGCACTCTCCAAACAAGACAAAAAAATATGTACTTCTTTTTGTCATATCCTTACTGGTGTTGTTGGTGGAAATCAATAAAAATCATTCGTTTGTGTAGTTCTTCACTCTTGAGGAATTAATTATAGAAATTTGCACGTCAATATCCACGGGGCTTCGCACGACCATGACAGCTTCTAAATATCGATGTGAAGATATCTCGACATTTTTTGGGTGAGAAGCAGAGTATAGAAGTGCCCTAAAATCAACCAAGCCCGTCAAGAACCCCGTCACACTGCCGTGTAGCGGTTACGTTCATTTTCTTCAGAAACTTTATAAATGTACATGAAGCTGGAGCTCTGAGGAAAGGGAACTCAACAGTCCGAGAAAGATTTAGTGCTTAAAAAAATGGTTGAGATATTTTTTAAAGCAGCACAGGTCTCACCTACTTTGCAGGTTTACACATCCAACACGACAACTTGTATTTATATAGCACTTTAGCGTAGTAAAACGTCCCCAGCCTCTTCACAGGAGCGTAATCAGACACAATTTGACACCGAGCCACACAAGGAGCTATTAGGACAGGTGACCAAAAGCTTGGTCAAAGAGGTAGGTTTTAAGGAGCGTCTTAAAGGAGGAGAAAGAGGTAGAGAGGCGGAGAGGTTTAGGGAGGGAATTCCAGCGCTCAGGGCCTAGACAGCTGAAGGCACAGCCGCCAATGGTGGAGCGATGAAAGCAATATTAGGTGCTGTTTTACAATCTAACAGGAATAATGAACATCAAAATATGCTTTGCCATGCATTTCAGCTAGCACAGGACTTCAATAAAGTGAGTCTCTTTTCATTACATTGATTGACCTCTGCTCATTCCGGTTTAACTTTACTTCAGTAGATTCTGGGGGTCATTTTCAACCTCACTACCTGGATTATAACCTAGAAGAACGGATTGCCTTCCCACTGTGGAACACACCTAATTTTCGTTCTCTTGACAGCACCTCCCAAATCATTAAGGTCAAGGGCAGCAGGTGCATGGAAACACCATCACCAGTACTGTGGCTACAACAGCAGGTCAGAGGCTGGGTATTCTGTGGCGAGTGTCTCACCTCCTGACTCCCCAAAGCCTTTCCACAATCTACAAGGCACAAGTAAGGAGTGTGATGGAATACTCTCCACTTACATGGATGAGTGCAGCTCCAACAACACTCACGGAGCTCGACACCATCCAGGACAAAGCAGTCCGCTTGATTGGCACCCCATCCACCACCTTAAACATTCACTCCCTTCACCACCGGCACACCGTGGCTGCAGTGTGTACCATCTACAAGATGCACTGCAGCAACTTGCCAAGGCTTCTTCGACAGCACCTCCCAAACCCCCGACCTCTACCACCTGGAAGGACAAGGGCAACAGGTGCATGGGAACACCACCACCTCCAAGTTCCCCTCCAAGTCACACAACATCATCGTCGCTGGATCAAAATCCTGGAACTCCCTAACAGCACTGTGGGAGCACCTTCACCACACGGACTGCAGCGGTTCAAGAAGGTGGCTCACTACCACCTTCTGAAGGACAATTAGGGATGGAGAATAAATGCTGGCCTTGCCAGCAACACCCACATCCCATGAACGAATAAAAAAAAGCATGGACTACTAGCACAGCAGACCTCTGTGCCCCCTCAGTATCTTTTCAAACCTCTCTTCGGATGTACTGCTCTAGCTCCAGGTAGTCAACTAGTTATCCTGTAAGTATTGTCCTCAACGACACACATGCCCTTCAGTTAAACTGTTTTCCTCAGTGACAATGCACTGGATGTCAAAAAGTCTATTGTTGTGGTTCAATTATACTCGAGATATTTTTTAAAGATATTTAAATGTTTTAGCGGACAAAAAAAGATTGAACTGAATACCCTCTGGGGAAAAGATCAGCAGCAGTTCAGCTGGGCTGCAGACAGAATTTTTATGGAGTTAAACTGCCAATAAGTCTGCTGTTTATGAACAGACCGCATCAATATCTCGTCCATCTCACACCACTATCTCCTAACCCACTCAGCTGCCACTGACACTATCCCAAATTTTTTGTCAGTCGTGCAACATCAACAGAAAAGTGATGTTGTTATATCAATAACCATGTCTGCACTTTACAAATTACAAATGATCTGCAGATGTTTGCATTATAATGCAGTGGGTAGCACTCTCGCCTCTGAGTCAGAAGGTTGTGGGTTCAAGCCCCACTCCAATACCTAAGACACTCCTTAAAACCTACCTCTTTGACCAAGTTTTTGGTCACCTGTCCTAATATCTCCTTGTGTGGCTCGGTGTCAAATTTTGTTTGATAATCGCTCCTGTGAAGCATGGGAAGGGCGCAGTTAGGCTGTTCCACTCCCAAGACTCCCGCAATCCTATCGCTAATCTAGGCTGACACTCCAGTGTAATACAGATGGAGTGCTACACTGTGGGAGATGCTGTCCCTCAGATGGGACATTAAATGCGGCTGTGGTCCCATTCAAGTGGACATTAAAGATTCCACAATACTATTTGAAGTGCAGGGTGGAATCACTCCCAATCATCATTCCACCCTCATCCAACACCACCAAAAACAGAGTAACTGGTTAATTTCATTGGTTGCGGGATCTTGCTGTGTGCAGAATATATTGCCTTTTTTTTACAACAGTCACTGCACCTCAAAGTAATTCATTGTGTGTGAAGTGTATTGGTATATTTCTGGAAGATTTATTTCTCGGGGTACAGAATTCAAAAGTAGTGAAGTTATGTTAAACTTGGATAGGACCCGGGTCAGGTCGCACTTAGCGTACTGTGCACAGTTCTGGTCTCCATGCTGGAAAAAGGACATAGAAGCACTGGAGAACAGTGCAAAAAAGGTTTACAAGGATGATACCAGAACTGAGAGAGATTACAGCTTTCGGGGAAAATTGAACGGGTTGGGGCTTTTTTTCTTTAGAATAGAGAAGACTTAGAGGAGACCTGATCGAGGTCTTTAACATTATGAATGGGTTGGACAGGGTAGACGTGGAGAGAATGTTTCCACTTGAGGGAGAATCCAAAATCAGGGGCCATAAATACAAGATAGTTACTAACAAATCCAATAGGGAATGAGGAGAAATTTCTTTACTCAGAGAGAGTGGTTAGAATTTGGAACTCGCTCCCACAGGGAGTGGTTCAGGCAAATAGCTTCGATGCTTTCAAAAGGAAGCTAGACGAGTACATAAGAGAAAAGGGAATAGAAGATATGCTGAAAGGCTGAGATGAGGTGGATGGAATGGGAGGAGACTGGTGTGGAGTTTAAACACCAGCACAGGCTGGTTGGGCCGAAGGGCCTGTTTCTGTGCTGTGTATTCTGTGTAATCTGATATTTATGGCCCCTAGTTTTGGTCTCCCCCACAAGAAGAAACATCTTCTCTAGTTCTGCCCTATCAAACCCTTTCATAGGCCCGTAATTTCTGATCGGAGGCTTCCTGCGTGCGGAGGCCTCCTATCGGGAAAAAATCTCCGCCCTTACCTGAGGGCTCCCGAGGTTCGGACACTTCCGCTCCTGGGCCTCTGCACAGTCGCAATGCGCAGGGCCCAGGTATCCCAGGGGCGCAGGCAGGTTCGCAAGCGTCCCTGGGATCACGTGGGCCAGGCGAGCCAATGGGAGAAGGGAATCTCCCTTCATAGATAGACCTGTCAAAAGTATGAATGGTGATCACTGAAAAAAGACACTAAAACATGAAATACATTTTTTTAAAACCATCACGTTTTTAAAATGAGTTATAATTACATTAAATTAAATATTTTAAACAAAAATTTTATTTTTTGAAAAAAATTCAAGTTTTTTACGGGGCTAAAAATAAACTTACCTTTTTTAAAAGTATTTTTAAATTATAAATGAGTGAAGTTTTTTTACTTTTTTAAACACTTATGCTTTTACCAGGCGTAAGATTTCTAAGGGTTTTCAGCGGGCGGAGGTTCTGCAGAAGGCGGAACTCTCCACCCGCAGAGACCCTTCTCCAGGGCAGGCGTCCGATCTGTCAAGAGGATTCTTGACAGATCGGAAATGCCGGTTTCCAGCGCATGCGCTTCGCACGCCTGAAACCGGCATTTCCGAAGTCCCTAAGGGTGTGTACGCAGCCCGTACACACCCGTAGGGATCGGAAAATACGGGCCAATATCTTTAAGTTACTTTGGGAAAGCAGTTATGCAGGAGGAACTTACTGTTTCAGGAGCTGTCTTTATGAATTTGACGACAAACTTGTAGGCCAGCCGACTACGGATAAGTGACCTGGACATGGAAAATCTGTTACATCTGGGTCTGCATTCTGCTGTCCTCGTTCTCTGGGAGAAAGCGTATCGCAGTAAGAGAATAGAATTGGTTGGGATGTGAGAGAGACTGGAAGGTATCACCAGGTGCAGGGACGCAGCTCTTACAACAAAATAGGACACCAGCCAGGAAATGAAGATGCCCTCATGCATGAAATGAAAGTATTTGATTTGTTATCTCTCTGTATTGTATTATGTTTATTGTCAATTATGCTCCAGCATGGCACCTGTCCCGTTGTACTCATAGATGTCCTATTTTCTATAATCGAGAAGCTGCCGCTGGAGCAGCTAACTACGCTCAGCATGCCTTCCAAACTTGGTAATGAAAGGTGTTGCAATTTACCCAGCGTCTGCTAAGGTTAATGCCGAGTGCTGTTTTATGTTTAAACCGCGACTGCAGATCAGGGGGCCAGGAGTGCAATCTGGTGAAAGGCACAATCAGGGCTGATGTCCGGTTGCTCTTCTTCAGGCAAAGAGAGACCAATATCTGGAATAGACTTCCAGGTAAAGAGAAGAACTGGCATTTCTCCAGCGCCTTTCACGACCTCGGGACGCCCCCCAAAGCACTTTACAGCCAATGAATTACTTTTGAAGTATGGTCACTGTTGTAATGTTGGGAAACGTGGGGAAAAGCGGGGGGGGGTTGCAAGGCTAGAGGAAGTTAAAAAGATAGAGAGGGACGAGGTCGTGAAGTGATTTAAACACTGGCTGCTACATTGTTAAGTTTGGGCACATTTGTCAGTGATGTGTTTGGGAAGAAAATAGTTCTGAAAACGTTATAACTACGTACAGTAGAATCCTATTTTAGTGATTGACTTGGCCAAGGACCCAACTGATCAGAAGGGAGAATTCCCCGAGGAATACAGATCCCACGATGCCGTGTGTACCAACCACAGTGACTAGGCTGTTGGTCACCTGTCCCAATATCTCGTTAAGTGGCTCGGTGTCACTCTTTTCTCTGATAATCGCTCCTGTGAAGCGCCTTGGGGAGTTTTGCTACGTTAGAGGCGCTGTATAAATGCAAGTTGTTGTTGTTGTTGTGGCACGGCTCAGTCGCATGGCCCAGCGCTCTGGAGTAAATGGCCGCTCAGAACGTTAGCGCCGTGCGAAAACGTTACTATTTTTGTCGCGTCAGTCGCTCCCAGTCTGAAAGGGGCCGCCCTACCCGACTGCTCCAAGCGCTGACGGAAGTGGCGCAGCAACGAGCTCTGCTCGAGACGCTTTGTTGAGGACCAGCTAAAGACCATTAGCCGGCTATTAGTAACGGCATTAGCCATTCATAGGCTAGATCGTGCAGATTAATAAGTGTCTTTCAACAGTTGGGGGGCGATTTTCCCACTGGAGGCGAGATGGAGGCGGGTTTCAGTTTGGGTGGGTTTGAAACTCGCCTCCACTGATAGGTTTCAAAATTTTGCGATTTTCCCATGATTGGCCACTTGATTTCAGAGGTGTGGGATGCCCTTAGTGTTTTGGGACCGAAACTCGCCTCTGTTGACAGCACTTTTCCAGTCTGATTTTATGATTTCTTGCTCCCTTGGCTCATTCCACAGCATTTCTGCGTCTCCTGCACCACCTCCAACATCTTTTGAGAAACCACTATGTCTAATTCCAAGGCAAGGGCCTACCCGAGGCTCTTGGATGAGGCGCTGCAAATGTTGTTTGAGGGGGTGACAGCTAGCATGGAGGTGCTCTTCCACTCATCTCGGAGGAAGGGGCCTGCCAAAGAAACCAAGGCTGTGAGGGTACAGCTGGCAAGGGATATAACCTCCAGATCTGTGTGCAGATTGGGAGACTGTTTCTGTGTATTGATGAAATGCCATCCCTGTTGGAAGGCATTAAAATGATTTGAAGCTAAAATGTTGGCGTTATGCCATCTGTTCTTTCGCCTTAGGCAGCTCCACATTGCGGGCACCGCCACACTTGCGTTGTCTGGTTGGTGGCCTGAGTGAAAGGAGGCCAGAGAGTCACGTCCATTGTCAATGAAGTCCTAGGATGGAGCCAAGGACATGTGCCAACTTGGGCAATCTATGCAAATCTGGCCATGATGCAAATCTGGCCATGATAAGTTCATCCCTTGCATCCCTGGCAGCCATGTGCTCGCGTGCTGCCACTGCCGCTGGTCAACACACCGGCGCTCTTACCTCCTCCTGCTCCTCCTCCAGATCCTCCTCCTGCTCCTCATCTGAGGAGGGCTGGAACTGAGCCGCTTGCTCATCAGGAAGCTGAAAGCCACGACGCTGTGCGATGTTGTGCAGTGTACAGCAGACCACGACCATTCTGGAGACCCTGTATGGTGTATATTGCAGGGCTCCACCTGATCGGTCAAGGCAATGGAAGCGCATCTTCAACAACCCAATGGTTTGCTCGATGATAGACCTGGTCGAAGTGTGGCTGGCGTTGTAGCGCTCTTCAGCCTCGTTAGCTGGCCTCCTGATCGGCGTCATTAGCCACTTCTTCAGGGGGTAGCCTTTGTCACCAAGGAGCCATCCATTAAGTTGGTTTGGTGGATTGAAAAGCGGAGGAACACTAGAGTGCCGCAGGATGAAAGAGTCATGGCAACTTCCACAGAACTTGGCGCAAACATGCAAAAACTCCTTCTTGTGGTTACACACCAGCTGTACGTTGAGGGAGTGGAAGCCCTTTCGGTTGACAAAGATAGCTGGGTTGTGATGGGGTGCCCTAAGGGCCACATGTGTGCAGTCTATGACGCCCTGCACCATTGGCATGCCTACCATATTTGCGAATCCAACCGAATGGGCGGTTATACTTGCTTGATCCCTTGTGAACTGGATGTAATTGTGGGCCTTAGCAAAAAGGGCATCGGTAACCTGGGTGATGCAACTGTGGGCGGTTGACTGGGAGATGCCGCTGATGTCTGCTGATGATCCCTGGAAGGAGCCTGAGGCAAAGAAGTTGAGTGCGGTGGTGACTTTGACAGCCATTGGTAAGGGGTGTCCACCCGTTCCTCTGGGCAGCAGGTCTTGCTGCAGCAGGCCGCAGATCTCTCGGACAACCTCTCGCGAAAGTCTCAACCTCCTTTGGCACTGCTGTTCACTCATGTTGAGGTAGCTCATCCTCTGTCTGTAAACCCTCTGTTGGGGGGTATCTCCTGCGGCGAGGTGCCTCGATGCACTGGTGCCTTCTGCCCTGTGCAGCATCAGGTGGCTGACCAGGAGGTTGGGGCTGCAGCTGATGTTGCTGCTGAGCTTCCTGGTTCTGCTGCTGCCCTGGATGGTCCTCATCCTCATCGGAGGTCCATGGTGAAAGAAAACGAATGGTTCCCATTCTGCTTGTAGATGCCTCCTTTGGGGAAGCGCTCATTACAAGCGGGGAGAGGGTCTTCCAAGGAGGTCCCACAGTTGATGAAGTCAAGCTGCAGCACCTCTGACTTCGGAAGGCCTTCTAAAAGTGCTCAGAGACCTTTTAAAGCCAAGGTCTGGCACCTGCAAGTAATCCTTGCTGCAGTAAACGATGTCTTGTTAGACCTGCAGCAGTGAAGAGGTCACCCACGAGTCAACCCGCCAGGTTTACCTGGCGTGGTTCAGGAGGTGCATGGAGCACGCCGAAATGCTGGAAAAATCACGAGGGCCTCTCAAAATAGGCTTAGAGAGGCCCTTAACGAGCATTTAAGGAGGTTAAATAGCGCAATGGCCAGCTGGAGGCAGGAGCGTTTCCCGACCTCCAAAACCGGCACCGGCAAAATCCCGCGGAGGCGGGTTCCGAACCTGACCTCTTTGAATCTGATTTTCCCGCCTTTTCCGCCTCCAAACCCGCCTCCTCCGACGTCAGAAAATCGCCCCCTTGGAAACTGCCACTTAAATGAACTGATAGATCGCCGTAGGCCGTAGATAATTGCAATAACTGGACGGGATGGGTTGCGGTTCTGATTGCTACAAGTGACTGATCTCTACAAACAGGGATCAATGGAACAGGATTCCATTGTGTTTTCAATCATACTATTTGGCATGACGGAGGCCAAGGGCTCTATGATCATAGTCCCATTAAATGGATGGCCAGGGTCTTTTGCAATGGGAATAGTGGTAATTATATAGAATATACAGCACAGAAACAGGCCATTCGGCCCAATGAGTCTGTGCTGGCTTAATATGAGGCTTAGGAATAGGAATGTGGTATTGCTTGTACTGGTGGAGCGCGGTTTGGTACCACTGAAAGATGCTATCGGGTTCGAGGCAGTACTTAAACAAGTTCATCTCAGGAACAGAGGTTGAACAGTACCGTGGGACCTTTACAAGGAAATGGAAAATTTTCCAGGTCTATGGGGAAAGAGAGATGGAGTGGGACAAATTGGATAGCTCTTTCAAAGAGCCAGAACAGGCCAAATTGCCTCCTTCTGTGCTGTATGATTCTACGATATCTGGCTCATTTGAACAATGGCACCTCTGACAATGCGGCACTCCCTCACAGGGGTAGAAGATCAGCAATGATCTTATTGAATGGCGGAGCAGGCTCAAAGGGCCAAATGGCCTACTCCTGCTCCTATTTCTTATGTTCTTATGTGCTACGGCACTGGACTGTCAGTCATCTTTGATTGCTGGAGCGGGACTTGAACCGTCAACTTTGTGACTCAGAGGTGACTGAAAACAACACTGACTCTGCATTTAGGCTCCTTGTAGAGGTACCTTGCTCATCTCCAGCCCTGCTTTTTTATTCGTTTATGGGATGTGGGCGTCGCTGGCAAGGCCAGCATTTATTGCCCATCCCTAGTTGCCCTTGAGAAGATGGTGGTGAACCGCCTTCTTCAACCGCAGCAGTCCGTGTGGTGAAGGTGCTCCCACAGTGCTGTTAGGCAGGGAGTTCCAGGATTTTGACCCAGCGACGATGAAGGATCGGCGATATACTTCCAAGTCAGGATGGTGTGTGACTTGGAGGGGAACTTGGAGGTGGTGGTGTTCCCATGCGCCTGCTGCCCTTGTCCTTCTAGGTGGAAGAGGTCGCGGGTTTGGGAGGTGCTGCCGAAGAAGCCTTGGCGAGTTGCTGCAGTGCATCTTGTAGATGTACCTGACCGAGGTAATAAAACAGGCACATAAACTGGGGGGAAATATTCCATTCCTCAGCAATGACCTCCCTTATCCTGAGAAGCAGAAATTCATGACAAAAAAAAAGTTGGACAACTAAAAATGCTATTTGAACATTCTGACAGGATACCCATATGACCTACGAGATGGGGCTTCTACTATATTGTCAGCATTTCCGTTTTATTTTTGTAAAGTAGGGTTGCGTCTGGTCAAACATACAAGAACTTCAACAGGCTATGGTCTCCGGTGCACAAGAACAAACCTCCATCTTGTATCACTGCCAAGCAAGGCAATAAAAACCTTGCTCGCTTGTAATTTATACTTCACCAGAGGACCTTGGAGTTTTATAATTTAAACATAATTGAAGGGCATGTCATGTACGGACATTCCTTATTTTGAATCCATTGTAGCATGTTTCACAAACTATAAAAGAACAAATCAGATGAACAATGGTAGCATTTCAAATTTGGCAGCATGCAAAATTGCATCCATTTTTCACCAATCCTTTCCTCAAAAGATAAAGCAAAGAGGGAAGGAGCAATTAAACATTGCGTGGGACAAGAATCAGATTTTCATTTTTCCTTCGGAAAGCAGTGCTGGCGTTTGTTGCAAGTTCTTCCAAACGAGATGGCTTCGAGCTCCGGTGGCAGGTCTCCACCAGATAGACAATCATAGTCTGGCCGCATCGGGAAGTACCTGGAGTTTTTTTTTTAAATGGCTTAAACTACAAGCAATACTTGGATTTGTTCGTCGTAGGAATTGTGGGTTTTATACACAAGTGCTTGTGCCCGAGTGATATGTGATGGTTGGGGGGGTCCCACTATATCCCGCAGTGCCTGAATGAAATGCGATTGCTGGGGTCCCACTCTCGGTTTACTGAGACTCTAACACTGCATTACTCTTTTTAATGTTTCTTCTTTCTGCTCTTTGTCCTTAATTTTTCGTTGCCTGCTAGACCCTTCATCCTGCCTCATGGTGAAGGGAGTGTAAATGGACTCCACACCTGAAGCAAGGATCCAACTTGGTTCAATATCTCTTCCTTGGGATGGTGTGGGTGTCAGACACGACTCCAGACTGAAATAATTGGGGCGTAACACATTTTCTTCTCTTCATTTACAACAACAACCTGCATTTATATAGCACTGTTAATGTAGTAAAACATCCCAAGTGTGGTCACTGTTGCAATGGGGGAAGCGCAGCAGCCAATTTGTGCATAGCAAGATCCCACAAACAGCGTTATCAAACAAAATTTGACACCGAGAAACTCAGGTGGGCGTAAAAGATCCCATGGCACTACTGGAAAGAAGAGCGGAGGTCCTGGCAAATAGTTATCCCTCAATCAACATCACTAAAAACAGATCATCTGGTCATTATCACATTGCTGTTTGTGGGAGCTTGCTGTGCGCAAATTGGCTGCCGTGTTTCCTACATTACAGCAGTGACTACACTTCAAAAGAAGTACTTCATTGGCTGTAAAGCGCTTTGGGTGTCCTGAAAGGCGCTATATAAATGCAAATCTTTCTTTCTTTTAAATGAATCTCAGTCCTTATGGTTTTCCTTGCCTGTTTATTGCTCAGTCTACCAGTCAACATCAGGCTGTGAAACATTAAGGCGAATGGTTCGAAGGTTTTAAGACTCTCAGGGCTCCTCATGCATTATATTTGGCAGCAGAGTTTTCTCTGTTGAAGAGTTGGTGCATCATGTTAGAGAAGTACGAGTAATTTAAAAACCGAGAGGTTCATTTCAACATTCCTGCTGTAACGGTGTAGGCTGGAAGCTCAACCCGTCTCCCAGAGAGAAGTTTGTGAGCTCGAGTCGTGATCTTGAGTCCTCAGGGTTGTCATTAGCTCCAACTCGCTCGCCTCAGTTACATAAGTTTCATCATCTAGCAGTGTTCGATCTATTGGCTGGAGAGAGGCACCGGGAGTGAATCAATCAATCAGTCAGGGAGGGAAGGGAACATATCCAGGGTAGTTTCAGGCCAATCGGATCTCACTTCAGTCGTGGTTCAGTGGCTAGCACTCTCACCTCTGAGTCAGAAGGTCACAGGATCGGGTCCCACTCCAGAGACTCGAGCACATAATCCAGGCTCACACTCCAGTGCAGTACTGAGGGAGTGTGACACTGTCAGAGGTGCAGCCTTTCGAGTGAGACGTTAAACTGATTCCTGGTCTGCTCTCTCAGGTGGATGTAAAAGATCCCATGGCACTATTTCGAAGAAGGGCAGGGGAGTTCTCCCCAGTGTCCTGGGCCAATATTTATCCCTCAATCAACATCACTAAAAACAGATTATCTGGTCATTATCACATTGCTGTTTGTGGGAGCTTGCTGTGCGCAAATTGGCTGCCGCGTTTCACACGTTACAACAGTGACTACACTTCAAAAAGTACTTCATTGGCTGTAAAGCGCTTTGGGATGACCTGAGGTCATGAAAGGCGCTACAGAAATGCAAGTCTTTCTTTCTTTCATGGATCAGCAGTGGTGAGCACCATGGAGAGGTTTGTGGCCCTCACAGCTCACACTCGGCGGCTAGAGGAGGTACTGCAGGGTGAGGAAGAAGGAAAATGGTATGTTGGCCTTTATTACAAGAGGATTTGAGTATAAGAGTAAAGAAGTCTTACTGCAATTATATCGGGCCCTGGTGAGACCACACCTGGAGTATTGTGTACAGTTTTGGTCTCCTTACCTAAGGAAGGATATACTTGCCATAGATGGAGTGCAACGAAGGTTCACCAGACTGGTTCCTGGGATGGGGGGATTGTCCTATGAGGACAGATTGAGTAGACTAGGCCGATATTCTCTAGAGTTTAGAAGAATGAGAGGGGATCTCATTGAAACATACAAAATTCTTACGGGGCTTGACAGGGTAGATGCAGGGAGGATGCTTCCCCTGGCTGGGGAGTCTAGAACCAGGGGTCACAGTCTCAGAATAAGGGGTCGGCCATTTAGGACTGAGATGAGGAGAAATTTCTTCACTCAGAAGGTGGTGAATCTTTGGAATTCTCTGCCCCAGAGGACTGTGGAGGCTCAGTCGTTGAGTATATTCAAGACAGGGATCGATAGATTTTTGGATATTAAGGGAATCAAGGGATATGGGGATCGGGCAGGAAAGTGGAGATGAAGTAGAAGATCAGCCATGGCGGATCTGAATGGCGGAGCAGGCTCGAGGGGCCGAACGGCCGACCCCTGCTCCTATTTCTTATGTTCTTAAAAATGAGAAATAGAACTCATTCCAACCTCAACTGGTGCCAAGTGAGAGTCACATTAGGTGCAGTGCAGTGAGGGGAGCATCACAGTGGACTCTGCATCAGCCAATGATCCTAAATCTGGATAGAAAGTGAAGCCTGACATGTCATAACCAAGATAGAAAAACCATGGAGATTAAAGGAATCGAACTGTAATAAACTATTAGCTACTTTGAAGAGTTTTGTTTTAAAAATAAATCATTATTACAGAATGTCATAGCAGATTCTCACAGATGTAGTTGAAATATAAAAAGGGACCTTGAGTGAGGAGCGGGTGGGGTGGGAAGTCCACATGGCCATGGGATGGAGTGAGCTTGATCAATCGAATGATCTTTCCTCACTCTGACTTTAGGCTCCCCTCTACATTTTTTTGTGATGCTCCGGTTAGTTTGTAACCACAAGATACGTATGGATGAAGATGGCCGTTCATCCGTCCAGGACGCCCCGACACTCCCCGGATTGCTGCATCTAATTGTTTCTTAAATGATTCCAGGGTTCTCTCGGCAAGTCTTTCTTTTTCATTTTACCTCCACCACTCATCCTGGAAGTCCACTCCAAGTGTTGATCACTCGCTCAGTGAAGAACCACCTCCTGATAATTAGTCCTGAAGTTACCAGTTACTAGTTGGAACCTATGTCCCCCTGTCCGAATCTCACTGTTTTAAAATAGTTTTCCAGTTTAACCTTTTCCCATGCCATTTACTATCTGATATACCTCGATAAAATCACCTCTTAAGACGCCTCTTTTCAAGGACGCCAAGTTCAGTCTTCTCGGGCTTCTGACACTGCGGGCTGGATTTTGTCTTGGGGTCGGGTTGGGGTCGTGTGATCCGCATTTCATGTTGCCCCCCCGACTCCAGATTAATGTGGATGAATGATGCAATTTTAACTTAATTGGGCAATTGAGTTCCAACATGTGGGAACCCATGAACCAATTAGTGGTTTGAGTCTGAAAGTCGCCTCTGATGATGTCATCATTGGAGAGACTGCCTGGTCTCAGAGATTGCCTGGCCTTTGCTGTGAGAGGACCTGGATGCAAAATGAGCATCAGCAGCTGAGAGAGAAAGAGAGACAGAGACAGAGAGACAGAGAGAGAGAGACAGAGAGAGAGAGAGAGAGGTTTCACTGGAGTGTTTCACATCAGGCGTACTTCACGTCGGAAAAGGGTTAAACTAGCTAAAATGTTTCAAAATGGCATTACAGAGCCAATTTAGGGCTTGTTAAGGGATTTAATGGCCTCTCCCACCTCTTGGAGGCGGGATGGAGTCGGGAACCCCGCGACTGATTTTGTCAAAATTGCGTGGAGTCGGGATGGGGTCGGGACCCCCGACCCCGCAACTTTAACCCCCCACACGCCTCCAAACCCGACTCCACGGGTCATTGAAAATCCAGCCCTACGGATCAGTCTAAAGGGTCTTCAGCACTCCAACGTCTCCCTTGCTTCTCAACAGCACGAATTGGACGCGGTGCTCAAGGTGGGATCTGACCAGAGCATTGTGCAGTTTCATCATGACTTCCTCGAACTGGTGTTCTGTGTTGGCTCTGCAGTTCAACGCTGCAGTCCAACACCCGATTGGCTTTGTGCTACATATGCCCTTGTTAGTTATTTGCAGTAGTTAGTGAGATACGTAAAAGCACTGCATCCCTACACTGGCTGGTTTAATCCCTGCAGTCAGCGGCACTCCCATTTATTCCAAAACTCAAAGTGCACCACAACGCAAGGATGTGGAGGGTATTGTGCGGAGGTTTTGATACTCGAGCTTTACAGCACCTACCATTTGCATTTCATTCTGCTGCCCATTTTGTGAAAGCAGATGCGCGCGAACGTTGGGTGAGGACAACCTTGGGCTTGCTTGTGATGCCACCCAAGGTCAGATGACGCACTAACACTCACTGCCCGAGTTCACACTTGGGCAAGGCAGTAGAGGATGGTCACTGCCCATAGTGTCAGCTGTGGCTCAGTGGGTGGCGCCCTCGCCTCTGAGTCAGAAGGTCGTGGGTTCAAGTCCCACTCCAGGGACTCGAGCACATAAATCTAGGCCGACACTGCAGCGCAGTGCTGAGGGAGTGCTGCACTGTCGGAGGTGCCGTCTTTCGGATGAGACGTTAAACCGAGGCCCCGTCTGCTCTCTCAGGTGGATGTAAAAGATCCCACGGCACTATTTCGAAGAAGAGCAGGGGAGTTATCCCTGGTGTCCTGGTCAATATTTATCCCTCAATCAACATCACAAAAAAACCCAGATTATCTGGGTCATTATCACATTGCTGTTTGTGGGAGCTTGCTGTGCGCCAATTGTCTGCCGCGTTTCCCTCATTACAACAGTGACTACACTTCAAAAGCGCTTTGAGACATCCGGTGGTCATGAAAGGCGCTATATAAATGTAAGTCATTCCAATGTAAGTCATGCACAGAGCCAGCCCCAGCCCGTCACTGCCTTCAGGAGGGGATTGAGAGGTACAATTTTAAACACGCGCTCACACTGACAAAAAACTGCTGTACGCTCGGCCAATGCTGAATGATGCTGGCTGTTGTCGATCCCTATTTACCATCCAAGACCAGGGTTCACCTAAAGAACCCCCCCAGCACCGACCTCAGCAGAGCCTGGCTCCCATCAGAGAGGAGACGTCCAAAAAGATGGACGGCCTTTGTGGACAGGGAAACAAATCCTAACAGGGTGGGGAATATAGATTCAATAGTAGCCTTCAAAAGGGAGTTGGAGAAAAATTTGCACTGCTACGGGAAAAGAGCAGGGGAGTGGGACTAACTGGATTGCTCTTCGAAAGGGACGGCGCAGACTCAATGGACTGAATGGCCTCTTTCTGTGCTGTACATAAGAACATAAGAAATAGGAGCAGGAGTCGGCCATTCGGCCCTTCGAGCCTGCTCCACCATTCAATGAGATCATGGCTGATCTTCTGCCTCAACTCCATTCACCGGCCCTATCGCCAGATCCCTTGATGCCCTTACTAGTCAGAAATCTATCGACTTCTGTTTTGAATATACCCAATGACTGAGCCTCCACAGCCCTCTGGGGTAGAGAATTACAAAGATTCACCAATTTGGAAGAAATTTCTTCTCATCTCAGTCCTGAATGGCCTACCCTTTATCCTGAGGCTGTGGCCCCTGGTTCTAGACTCCCCAGCCAAGGGAAACATTCTCCCAGCATCCATCCTATCAAGCCTTGTAATAATTTTGTATGCTTCAATGAGATCCCCTCTCATTCTTCTGAATTCAAGAGAATACAGGCCTAGTTTACTCAATCTCTTCTCATACGACAGTCCCGCCATCCCAGGAATCAATCTCGTGAACCTTCGTTACACTCCCTCTATGGCAAGTATATCCTTCCTTAGGTAAGGAGACCAAAACTGTACACAGTACTCCAGGTGTGGTCTCACCAGGGCCCTATATAATTGGAGTAAGACTTCTTTACTCCTGTGCTGGTCTATGATTCTATCATTCTAAATCTCTCAGCCTGGAAAAAGCAAACGTCCAGAAAAAGAGACGAGAAAACTTCACACTGAAATCTTCCTGCCAGCACTTACCCCCTCCTTCAACTCTTACCACACCCTGCAAAGTTAAACTTATTAAAAACACGACAGGACAGGGATGCTGATTGCTGAAGCTCACGAACAAATGTTTACTGTGTTCATGCTGCGTTGTTGCGTGCACTATTTTTTTTTATACAAGTGTGAAACACATTCGCTGGGGTTAGTGTCTGTGTAAACGTAACGCCCACAAACATATGTGGTCCGCGTGTGAGAGTCGTTTGTGCATGTATTTCACCGAGTGCAATTTCCACCCGTAGATTGTGAAAGCAATTTTAGCATTTACATTCCGTCCAGACTTGCCAAATTATTGAGTTAAATTAGGAACATTTGAATTAATTGCATTCTGTCACTCCGTCTGTCAGGCTAAAAGCTCTACTGGATCGTTTATTCTGAGAAACTGTGTAATTGTTCAAAGATATCTCGCGCCATCAAAGTTACAATTGACTGAACGCTGGGATATGTCTATAATGCTTAGCTTAGTGTGTTGGGCTGATAAGAGAATTAAAAAGAAGTTTTCAGCTGCAGTTCCTGAAAGTTTGCCAGATGAGTCACTAAAGACAAGCACCAGAGGACTGGGAAATTCATACCTTAAATGGTGCTAAGCTGCGATTGTTCAGTGTAGCCGCTTAACAAAGAGACTTGCTGGAGGTTGAACAAACGGGAGTGTACGCGGTACCTTCTCCGACAGCACCTCCCAAACCCGCGACCTCTACCATCTCTTCTTCTCTGGCAGTCCCTCGGAACCGAGGATGACTTGCTTCCACACTAAAAATGAGTTTTCAGGTGACTGATGAGTCCAATGCGGGACCTACAGTCTCTGTCACAGGTGGGGCAGACAGTGGTTGAAGGGGCGGGTGGGTGGGGTGCTTGGGTTGACGTGCGCTCCTTCTGCTGTTTGTGCTTGGCTTCCACTTGCTCCCGGCGAAGAGACTCGAGATGTTCGACGCCTTCCCGGATGCTTCTCCTCCACTTTGAGCAGTCTTGGGCCAGGGATTCCCAGGTGTCGGTGGAGATGTTGCACTTTTTCAAGGAGGCTTTGAGGGTGTCCTTGAAGCGTTTCCTCTGCCCACCTGGGGCTCTCTTGCCGTGTCGGAGCTCCGAGTAGAGCGCTTGTTTTGGGAGTCTCGTATCGGGCATGCGGACGATGTGGCCCGTCCATCGGAGCTGATCGAGCGTGGTCAAAGCTTCGATGCTGGGGATGTTGGCCTGAGCGAGAACACTGACGTTGGTGCGCCTATCCTGCCAATGGATTTGCAGGATCTTGCGGAGGCAGCGTTGGTGGTACCTCTCCAGTGCTTTGAGGTGCCTGCTACCATCTAGAAGGACAAGGGCAGCAGCCGCATGGGAACACCACCATCTCCAAGTTCCCCTCCAAGTCACACGCCATCCTGACTTGGAAGTATATCGGCCGTTCCTTCATCGTCGCTGGGTCAAAATCCTGGAACTCCCTCCTTAACAGCACTGTGGGAGCACCTTCACCACACGGACTGCAGCAGTTCAAGAAGGCAGCTCACCACCACCTTCTCAAGGGCAATTAGGGATGGGCAATAAATGCTGGCTTTGCCAGCGACGCCCACATCCCAGGAACCTACGGGAGAGTACGCGCCATACCCACGTACGGGAGCATGGATGTTTTTTAAAATTAGAACATTTTCGATTGGTTAGCCAACATTTTGCGGACAAAATTCATCCTCTTAACAAAAAATCATTACAAGAACAGAATGGGAAAGGCAGTTTATTGCTTCCAGCTACCTCGTTAGTGGAGGAAACTCACCGCCAAGATCTGTGTTTAAAGATACGACAATTGCTGAGAGTTGATGAATCATTTCGATTTTTATTTTAAATCCAATATTATCTTCAAAAAAAATGTCTTCCGAAACCATCATGGAAATTTAATTTTAATAAAATATTAATTTGGCTGAATGCTGACGGGTACCGCACAGAGCCTAGGAGAATATTTCAATCTTCCCTAATGTACAACGTTTGATAAAATTAAATTTCCCATTTACTTATGTGATTATTTCAATGCAGTGAAATTGGAACCAGCTTGATTAGCACTTATCCGTCATGTCCCCACTGTGGGCACATCTTCAACTAAACTTACTCCATATAATTAGTGCCTGATGGTAAATTTTACTGGGAGGGGGGGGATGAAAATGCCTAGTTTTATTGATACGCCCGCCGTTCCTGCCCGACCTCTCCAATAACATACATCACTTTCTGCTTGAAAGGCTGGGGCAGTGACTAACTCCACGCTTATTGTTACGTTAAACTTCTTGAAAGGACTCATTAACATTCAAGCCGGAAACGATGAAGGAAAAGATTCAAAAATAACAACAGAAAATGCTGGAAATACTCAGCAGGCCAGGCAGCATCCGTGGAGAGAGAAACAGAGTTAACGTTTCAGGTCGAAGACCTTTCATCAGAGTTCTGAAGAAGGGTCTCCGACCTGAAACGTGAACTCTGTTTCTCTCTCCACGGATGCTGCCTGACCTGCTGAGTATTTCCAGCATTTTCTGTTGTTATTTCAGATTTCCAGCATCCGCAGTATTTTGCTATTGTATTAAGGAAAAGATTCAGCCAGCTGACAAAACAATTGTGCAGAAAGCTTTTCGCTCTCTGCTTACAACCTCCACCTTATAGGCTGATGAACTGATAGTCCCAGTTGAACTGTAGCTGGACCTGCCTAATTGACCGAGGCGGATTGTTGAGGCACCGCTCATTAATGCTCGTCATCAATGTGATGTGAAAAAAGAACCATCACTACGCGAATGATGTTACGGAACATTTATAATGCCTCACGCCATATTACAAATGCTGCCCGTGCACGAGAACGGCCCGGATTTCTTTTGAATTGTAAAACCGCACACGCGCGGAAATGTGAATGGGCCGCGCACCGGAAAAAAAATTGAAGGGGGCATTGCCGCTAGGTATCCTTTCATTCACCACTTCACTACACAAGCTGTACCTTCTCATATGCAGTAATTGTTCTGACGTTCAGTTTCTGTCTTGACATCGTATTAATCTTCATTCCTTGCGGGAGTTTTTGCTTCTGAAATTCACGCCTTGCTATTATTTCCAGGATTGCCCTTTTTTTTGAAAGCGGGAGTCCGAGCACCTTCACTCTCGCACCGTCCTGGTGACCTATGGTTTCAATACTAAACCGTGATGGTAAACCGACGAGGGAACGGTAACGAGAATCATGCCATGTGCACCTTCACTTAACGAGGCCCTTGTTAACCAAGTTAATCGAATAGACACAGCCCCTTTGTGCACTGTGCACGAAAGACTTGAGTCTCATGAAATATCTATACATTCCTCCCAGTTAGAAGGACATTAACTGGAGTTCATTTCACCAACCAAACACACCCACAGATCATTCTTTGGATAAGTCGTAAAATCAGGTGGTCAAACCTTACCATTAAAATGCAGCAATGGAGGCCCTTGGTTGAATGAATTAGGAGCTGAATATCTACATTAACTATTGTGGAGCTTCTGCCTGAACAAGGGAACGTGTCTGCCTTGTAATAATAAGGTTTACAGTAATAAAGATCGAACTGTTTTCATGGGCATACTCCAGATCTCATACATATGAAATCAGAGATTAAAGTTTGTATTTGAACTTGTTTCACAGTTAATTGCAATCTGACACTGAATGAAAAATGTATGGCTTTATAAACAGTATCAGGGACAGCAACTAATGGTCTCCACTTGGACCCTCCATCATCAGCCTGGTAAATTATCAGCTGCTGATCATTAAGGGGACATCTCTAAAGTGCTGACTTAAACGGATATGAACATTGATTCGCTGAAGTAAGGGAATGTCTATAAAAGGCTGACACTAGCAGCGAAAAATGAGACACCATGGAATGAAAGGAAGGAGTTTGTGTTGTTTACCGTGGGGAGTCTTTCATTAACGTTCATTTTCTGTTATAGAAAAAATGGCAAAGGGGTTCCACCAGAGAGATGGGCCGAATGGCCTCCTTCTGTGCCGTAAACGTCTATGATTCTCGATGGAGTCCTAAAGAATTGTCATTTAACAAGCAGATTTCCAGCAGCCGTAGTATTTGGCGTTTGTATTAGAAAATGACTCTTTAATGTCTTACAAAGACCGGTTGATACAAACTAATTCCTTGCATCCGCTATAATTACGGTTTCTCTGAGTGAGTTTGTTAGAGAAATGGATATTACTTCGATTTGACAAATGTAGCAACATTTTAAAACCTCTTGAAAAGATGTATTTATGATTTCATTACTCAGAGAGCAGAGGAAATTTTCCACTCCCCAGGGTAAAATTGTGCCCAATTATTTCTTTAAGTGGAGGGCCATCTCCACAATCTTCAACAACTTTTATCACATCGGGTTTGAGCCCAGGACCCAGAGTTTACGGACCTTCCCTTTTGTTCTTTCCTCCTCTCCCCCAATGTTCCCTCTAATTTTTTCTCCCCGTGCGCGGTCCCTTTAAATCTGCTGCGCGGTATCTTTTCCAGCGGCAACAGCGGGTGAGCGGCCTGCGCGGGACCTCCCGATCAATGCGCGCCCACGCACGGGAACGTTGCTCTCCCGCCTTTCCCTGCCTCTGTGCTTGCTTAAAACCTGTTACATCTAAAACTTTTTTTTCCAGATCTGACCAAAGGTCATCGAACTGACACGTTAACGCTGTTTCTCTCTGCACGGATGCTGCCTGACCTGCTGAGTGTTTCCAGCATTTTCTGTTTTTATCCCAGAGTTTACATTGCGGTTACAACCTTCTACACCCCTCACCCGGGCTTCCCACTCTCTGAGAAACAGGAAAGGAAAAGAGAAGGAAGGAAGCAGAGAGAGAAACAAAAAAAAATCAATGATAGATTAGTAGAGTCATAGACATAGAGCCATAGAGTCACAATGGCAGAGAAGGAGGCCATTTGGCCCATCGAGTCCGTGCCGGCTCTCTGCAGAGCAATCCAGTCAGTCCCATTCCCCCGCTCTATCCCCGTAGCCCTGCAAGTTTATTTCCCTCAAGTGCCTATCCAGTCTCCCCTTCAAAACATTGAGTGTCTCCGCTTCCACCACTTCTGTCGGCAGCAATTCCAGGTCCTCACCACTCACTGCGTAAGAAAGTTTTTCCTCACGCCCCCCTGTATCTCTTGCCCAAAACCTTAAATCTGTGTCCCCTAGTCCTTGTACCATCAACTAGTGGGAACAGCCTTTCCCCGTCCAGCCTATCCAAACCCGTCATAATCTTGTACACCTCGATCAAATCACCCCTCAACCTCCTTTGCTCCAATGAAAACAAATCCAGCTTCTCCAACCTGTCCTTGTAGCTAAGATCCCCCCATCCCCGGAACCATTCTGGTAAATCTCCTCTGCACCCTCTCAAGGGCCTTCACATCCTTCCTAAAGTGTGAGAAACAAAAGCACGAGAAAGGGGAGAAAAAGGAGAGAGTGAAGTAAAGACACACACACACACACAGAAAGATAATGTTCCAAAAATAGCGGTCGGCACGTAGCTCCGCAGTACTCCGCCGACCATCGAAAAGAATACGTGCTTACCTTGAGCGAGGCCCGGAACGCAGACTCCCTCTTTGGCGCTGCAGAGTTCTGCGCAGCGTATGACATCAGCGAGGCCGGGAGCGCAGCGTGCAGTCGATGAGGAAGGGAAGACACGCCCACAAAATCTGTCGAAACTAAGACAAGCCCAGAGAAACGTCTTTCAGTCGCTTCCATTGAAATTTCATTTAAAAACCTTCTTAAAACTTCTAAAAACTTTTAATTAAGCCGGTACTTATTTTGTTTATCAGCATTTTGTTTTGTGTTTTTCATCCAAACTCACAATTTATTAATCCCTCTAATACACAACTTCCTGTTCTCATACTCAGTAAAGGTCGAGCCCTCCTACAAGTAATGTTGTTGAACTTCAAAAAGAGATTCCCAGCCATATATTCAATATTAATTTTCAGTACTCTCAGAGTACGCCGTCATACCCAACGCAAAATCCGGGCCTACAACTCCCAGTGCCACAGAAATGGGCCTCAGGTGGGCTGGGAGCTGATCAGTTTTTTTGACTCTTTGTTCCCTATTGGCGCTCACCACTGTCACATCTCCTTTAGTGCCAAAGACACCAACATTTTCAGCTGGCACGGCACAGCTGCAGATCTGTTGGTTGGTGCCAGCATCGCTAGCCTTGGAGCAAACTCTGTTGCTTCCAGCCATCTTCCAGCTGCTGCCATTGTTAATTGTTCAAAAAAAAAAATTCTCCAGAGACTTAACTGAGCGTAGAGGTGTGATACGAAAACAACTGAGTCCCAGCAAGCCTGCAGCAAGATCCAGTTCTCCAATCCCGGCCGTTAATTGAAATTCCCTCTATTTGAAAGTCTTTACAGTTAACTTTCATATAACTTCAGAGAGTGTCAGCCGTGGCTCAGTGGGTCGCTCTCTCTCGTCTCGGAGTCAGAAGGTTGTGGGTTCAAGTCCCACTCCAGAGACTGGAGCACAAAAATCCAGGCTAACACTCCCAGTGCAGTGCTGAGGGAGTGCTGCACTGTCGGAGGTGCCGCCTTTTGGATGAGACGTTAAACAGACGCCCCCTCTCAGTCTGCTCTCTCAGGTGGATGTAAAAGATCCCATGGCAGAAGAGAAGGGGAGTTCACCCTTGTGTCCTGGCCAATATTTATCCCTCAATCAACATCACTAAAACAGATTATCTGGTCATTATCACATTGCTGTTTGTGGGACTGGCTGCCATATTTTCTACCCTAGTATATAGCAAAAGTATTGTATCTTGTGCAGATAACATGTATCCATTGCACATCAGATTGTGAGAAATATCCCTTTAAAAAAAAGGGAAAGAATGTCAGTCATTTGCTGCTGGTTCTTCTGACCTTGAGATAAGCCTCGCTCCTCCCTATCGCTGTATCCTCCAGCCCTACAACCCTTTGAGATCTCTACACTCTTCCAATTCTGGCCTCTTGCACATCCCCGATTTTAATCGCTCCACCATTGGCGGCCGTGCCGAAGCTCTGGAATTCCCTGCCTGCGCCTCTCTACCTCTCTCTTCTCCTTTAAGACGCTCCTTAAAACCTACCTCTTTGACCAAGCCCTACCCTGATATCTCCTTATGTGGCGCGGTGTCACATTTTGAATGATAACATTCTTGTGAAGCACCTTGGGACATTTTGCTACATTAAGGGCGCTATATAAATGCATGTTATTGTTCCTGTTCTTGTTGTTTCCCAACTTGCGGTCATGGAATCACGGCCAAATCTTGAGCGTATCAATTTTTTTACAAGACCCAACAACAACAACTTGCATTTATATAGCGTCTTTAATGTAGAAGAACATTCCAAGGTGCTTCACAGAAGGCGTCATCAAGACACGAATGGGCACTGAGGCAATATAAGGTGTAAGGGGTTACGGTTCGTAGATGCTTGTGCGGGGTTAGGCCTTCGTTGCCTAATACTATTGCTTGCTCTGGTCTCCGGCCAGCCTTGTTGCAATAAGCACCTGTGAGTGGTTCGACCCACTCGCCCTTACGGTTCTAACACTGGACTTAGGTGCGAGAGCAGTAATGCAGAGAAAAACTCAGATAGATCCGGTTGAATAGTACGAAATGGAAATCTTTATTGCATCTATGTTTCTATGGGGTAAAAATTCACTTGGTTGTGCCTCCCGTTAGCGCCTTAAGAGGGCGCTAATGGGGCGCAAAGCCGCTAACGCCCGGGCGCAGCGATGTTTGCGCCGCTCGAGAACTTAACTTGAGATTGTGCGGCAGCGCTAAAACTTACCGCTGCGACCACCTGCGCGCGCAGATTGTGACGTCATTCCATGGTGCAACGCCCTTGTGGCGCCCCGTAGCGGAAATTGAGTGGCGCCCCCTGCCTTACCGCCTGGCGCTTCCAACGACCAGAAGACTGGAACGCTATCAATCGCTGTGGGGCTGGGGGGGGCACTATTTAAAGAGGGCCTCTTCCTGTCTTTTATTGTTGGTGGCATTTTTGAACTACGCATTCTGAGAGAGAGAGGGAGAGACTTCTGGAGAGATTCAACGTTGTGTGAAGGAGTTTTGGGTACTGAGCAGCACTTTGCAGGTTCATTTTGATTTGCCATTCCTTGTATCGATTTAGCAGAGACCGTGGGAGCTGCACTCTGAGCTCTTTGCCTGGTACTCTCCATTGTTCTTTCCAGCACATTTGATGTGCAAGTCTCTCCAGGCCGAGATTCAAGGCAGCAATGAACAGGATGTGGATGGAAAGCAAGATTAACCATCCCCTTTAAGAACTGGCCCGTGCCATTGTGTGTGTGTTCCATTGCTGACTGACATTACATGAGCTTCGCCAGTGCTCCGAGTTAGCGCCTCACTGCTCGGCCTTTGCGCCTTAAGAGAGGTGTGCAGCGCCTGCTTTAGCGCTCCACTCACCTCCCGGGGCGGTAAAAGTGAAGTTTCCTGTCAGTGCCGATAATTAGCGCCAGGCGCTAATATTTGCGTCCGGACGATATTTGCGCCCCAAATGGGGCGCGACCTAATTTCTACCCCTTTGTTTCTATAACGTCCAAAATCATGAGGTACATGTCATAGGCACAAATTAATGACAGTACAAGTATACATACATTCATAAAACTTGGTCTAGGGTAATTAGGAACGCACGGCACATCGTAAAAAGGGGAACACATTATATTTATCCTTAATAAAACCACCCTCCCCTATTAATACCTACACTAATCTAGATTTGTAGGATCGAGGAAACATGCTCACCACTCGTGATACTTCGGAGAATTTTAAACGAGGCACTCGGCTTGTTTCGCTGCAACACCTGACTGTCACGTGTTGGAAGGGGTCTCTGTACCCCACTTGTTTATCTTCTCTGCTGCTGCAAGCAGGCTGGGCTCCCCATTGTCATGAAGAACTCGACAGTGCTCGGACACGGTTGTAGAAGTCCAGAGAGACAATCAAAAGCTCACCAGTCAAGCGAGTCCATGAAGCGGCAAGCGAATAAGAGTTCAGCAGTCATCAGCCAGATAAGAGAATAATAAGCAAGAGTTCAGCCCGAGTCAAGAGTCGAATCAAGAGAATAAGCCTTTGATGGACATTTGTTCACTATAGTTATAGTGCTGTGTTCCCTTATCTCCCGCTCAAATCTTAATGTTTGTCCTTTGTGTAATACTGGTGCACAAAACTCCCAGCATGGGGCGATTCTTTCCTTTAATGGGTTTCGGTAGCACCTTAAACTGGCCAACTACCCGTTAATGTTTTCCCCATTGTCGAACCGGCTAGGAGTCTCCCTGACTGGTTTTGGGGCCTCCTCGAATACTGACTTAATCACCCGTGAATGGCTCTCTCATTGTAGAGCCGTGGGGGTAGTTGTGGATTGATGTATCTGGATGGGCCTTCGATTGCCCAGTACAATGGTCCTTACTTGTGCATGGAAAACGATTCCAGCACTTATCTCTTGCTATTGTGTCGAATGCAGACAGGTTGCATCCTGTCTTTATCAGTGTTTGCTGCGTATTAACCAATCTTATACTGAAATGTTTATTCGAACGCCATCTTGTCTGCCCACTGAAAATTCTGGAAGCTTCTGCCACGAGGCGCGGCGGCCATTTTACAGGCTTCTGTGTCCTGTTTAATCGTGACAGCATTTCGTTGAAATAAAACTGATGAAACGAATCTGCTTTATCTCGTTATTTCGAATCGCGATAATTGCGAATTTTACAAAGGAGATATTAGGAGAGGTGACCAAAAGCTTGCTCAAAATGATGGGTTTGAAGGAGCGTCTTAAAGGAGGGGAGGAAGGTGGAGAGACAGAAGGGTTTAGGAAGGGAATTCCAGAGTGTGGGGCCTTGGCTGCTGAAGGCACGGCCGCCAATGGTGGGGTGAAGGGAGGGAGGAATGTACAGGAGGCAACTTTAGTATCTCTGTGAAGTGGAAAATATGACCATTTTGAAGCAGTAATACAAATATAGCATTGTTCAAACGTCAGCTCGCTATCGGCAACAATACCCCAACCAAATTCGAATATTCAACTCACATTATCAATGGAGTCCATCTTCTCTTCTGAGGCAGTCTCTCGGAACCGAGGATGACTTGCTTCCACACTAAAAATGAGTTCTCAGGTGACTGATGAGTCCAGTGTGGGACCTACAGTCTCTGTCACAGGTGGGGCAGACGGTGGTTGAAGGGGCGGGTGGGTGGGGTGCTTGGGTTGACGTGCGCTCCTTGAGCTGTTGGCGCTTGGCTTCCGCTTGCTCCCGGCGAAGAGACTCGAGGTGTTCTGCGCCTTCCCGGATGCTTCTCCTCCACTTTGTGCGGTCTTGGGCCAGCGATTCCCAGGTGTCGGTGGGGATGTTGCACTTTTTCAAGGAGGCTTTGAGGGTGTCCTTGAAGCGTTTCCTCTGCCCACCTGGGGCTCTCTTGCCGTGTCGGAGCTCCGAGTAGAGCGTATGTTTTGGGAGTCTCGTATCGGGCATGCGGACTATGTGGCCTGTCCATCGGAGCTGATCGAGCGTGCTCAAAGCTTCAATGCTGGGGATGTTGGCCTGAGCGAGAACACTGGCGTTGGTGCGCCTATCCTGCCAATGGATTTGCAGGATCTTGCGGAGGCAGCGTTGGTGGTACCTCTCTAAAACTTCACTAAAAAAGGAGCCCATCAATGAATGTTTGTCAGTAGGTTGACACTGTGGACTGAGATGTACCTTTTTGAAGCCGAGCCCATGAAACTATACACGAAAGCTTTGTCACATCACGACTGGCCATTGAAATAGCAAAACTGTCCAGGTAACCATGGGCCAAATCTTGCTGGAGAAATAGCGGCATGTTAGCGACGCACAGCGTTATTAATGCACGAATCGGCTCGCAAATTCAAGGGATTAAGAGATACGACGTGAGTTGTGAATCTCCAGAACTTGCTGGTCAATTTAGGTTTTGCACAAACGGCATCTCGTCCTTAGTCACCCCGTTATTTGTAAGAACGTGCTGGATTTTCACATTAATTGTCCATTAAACTCACCACAGAAAGTTAGGGCTGGTAATTAAGAGCGTAAGTACCCTTTTAATGATGTGACAATTGCTAATGCAATTCCAGTCAACCTCTCTGGCCCAGAATGGGAACCATTTAAATGGTTCAATCTCATTCCTGCATGTAGTCAATTCTTCTTCGAGACTTAAAAAAAACGTAAATTTTTTTCTTACTTTTCCTTTCTGTCTCTTTTCTTTTCTCTCTCTTTCCGTCTCTTAGGCCAGAATTTTGCCGGTCCTCAGAGTGCGGGATTGGAGGCGGGACCGTGGTCAAAATCGCAAAGATTGACAGCGGGCAAGAAACCCGCTGTCAACCCGCCTCCAATCAATCTTCCCAAGTGTCGGGTCCTCGATTTGCGCATGGACCTGACACCTAGCGGCAGGAAGAGGATTATAGCCACTTACCTGCCTGTTAATAAGTACTTGATACTTGTTAACAGGCTCTTTTCCAATTTTGCTGCTTCTGCCTCAGGTTCCCCGACGTCCGGACACCACGCCAGGTAAGTGTGGCGTGATGTGAGTCTGCTGTAATGTTTCTGCATTGATGACAGCTGCAGAAGTGGTGTGAAGGATCCAATGGTGCACTGGTGAGTTTCAGAGGTAAGAAAATGTTGGGAAAATCATTTTTAATGCATTTACACTTTTCTGTCGTTTTGAAATCGATGTCTAGTCCCACCTCATTGGGAGAACCTCTCTCACCAGTGACAGATCGCTTCTGTAACCTCACCTGCAGCTGCCATCTGTTCTAGCCTAAGGAGAGAGTCACTGGAGAGCCTGGGTGCAAGAGCTCACCTTTGTACAGTGATTGTCAGTGTTTGCAGCACCTCAATGCTGTCAAACACTGAGTAATGAGCGGTCAAAGAAAAATTGTGCATGGTCCCTTTAAGAAAACTGGCAGATGACGTGCCATCAAGTGACTTCATCTGACTGGCTTCCACTTAATTGGCTGGCAAGCCCGCAGGGCAGGGCTGAACAAGGCCAATCGACGTAAAATCACGTCCGTGGGTCGGATGCAGTTGGGGGCGGGACTGGAACCCGGAAACCAACTGACCCGCTCCCAAGCCGCATCCATTGGCAAAATCGCGGCCTTAATTTCTCTTTCTGCACCTGATTTGACTCTAATTCACCCGATTCCCTGCTCCATTTTTCTTTCTCAATCCTTAAACCTCATTGGTTAAGGAGACAGACCGTTTGTCCCTCGCTCAGCGAGGTCCCAGATGCCCCGCTGCCCTCGCTGCCCCGCTACCAGCCTCGCACTCCCAGCGAGTTACGGCGCAAAACGTTTTCGAGCTGAAAGGGTGAGGGGAAAAGTCTAAATAATTCACACGCAATTTGAGCCAATGTTACTTTAGCAATGGGTCATTAGCACCATAGCAGCCAAGAATGAATCCAGGGCCAGCGAATCTAATCTCATCAGTGTGGCTCAATGTACTTTCCTGGCTGCTTTATAAATTATAGTCAAAGAGCCATCTCTCCTCTAAACACAAGCTGCAATAACAGATTAATGGAAGGATGGAGATCGCCAGCGTGACACAGCGAGCACCTTATGCAAGACGCGGGGATTAATAAACTCTTTCTTCTGATTTAATGAGGAAGGCTGTCAATAAAGATTTACTGCAAATGAATTGCGATCAATACTTTGCCTGTAATTAAGCAGCTTAAAGGAGGAAATGCATTGGAAGGGCTGCGATTGAAGAGGGGACTGGAGTCCGAATGGCGAACCGAGGTGATAAAATTCATTGTGCATTTGTCATCCAATACCGCAGTGACATCACTGAGATCCCGTAACATGCCTGAAAAATCCAGGGTTTCTTTAGCCCACAGACACCTTTAAGGCACACGGCCGGATCAAGAAAACTCGTTCATTGGATCAAAGATTTTTTTTTCGTCCTCTCACAACTTCAGAGGGGACCAGAGCTTGGGACCTCAGCAAAGATCAGGTTAAATCATCTCGTAATAATGGCCCAGAAATTGATCTCGCTCTGTTCCCGCGGGGGTAAGGCTTCCCCGCGATCTCTCACCTCGCGTGTGCTTTTTCAGATCCGGCTCGCACGAACTTGATGTTCCAGACATCAGCTGGGCAGTGCTTGCGTATCCCACCGGCGTAGTGAATTTGTGCGAGCTGTGGGATCACGTGACTCAGTTAGAGCCAATGGCAGCACACCATCTTCCATTCATAAGTTTCACATACGTGCTGTGAAATCTATGAATCTTACACCCCCCCAAAATAACAGCTAAACCTCAATTAAATAAAAAAAAAACCATCACATTAATAAAATAAGTATAGTTAATTAAATTAACCATTTTAAATAAAAAATTAAATTTTTGAAAAAATTTAAAATCTTTTAAAAAGTTATAAAAATAAACTTACCTGTCTTTAAAGTCTCTAAAAAAGATATACCTGTAAAAAAAAATTCAAAAAAATACTTAATTCACTACTTACCTTCTTAAAAGCGGGTCTTACTCCTCCTTTTTACATTTCCAAAATCTTCCCTACTTACCTGCGCGTCCAAAGCATGAAGTGCACAGCGTGCGCGCAGCCTGTAGCGCGCACGCGATGCACCCAGGACCCGCCCCCTTTTCAGAAGAGCAATTGCCGGTTTTCAGCGCATGCGCAGGGCATGCAGAAAACCGGCAATTGGAGTGGGAATACGCGAGAGTACGCAGCGTCCCGGGATCAATTTTCGGCCCAATGTCTCGTGTCCCCCTTGGCAGCTGGCCAGATGTGGAGGCCTGAGCGGGAGCTGATGATTCTCGGCACTGCTCACCACAGGCGGATTTCCAAGCGTGCCTTTGGCACTGATGGGAATGGATTGTGCGATCAAGTCAGTGTCGAGTAGGCTTCTGCAAAGCTGGACGTTGAAATCATTTTAGAAAATTGTTAAAAAGCAGAATTAGATCAGTTCACTTCCTGGAATTAACGGTCTGTTCTTAGACTTTGAATGTCATTGGGTTAACCCCCTGTAAATAGTGACACACTCCCGGGGACCCCCTGTAAATACTGACACACTCCCGGGGACCCCCCTGTAAATACTGACACACCCCGGGGACCCCCTGTAAATACTGACACACTCCCGGGGACACCCCTGTAAATACTGACACACTCCCGGGGACCCCCTGTAAATACTGACACACTCCCGGGGACCCCCTGTAAATACTGACACACTCCCGGGGACCCCCTGTAAATACTGACACACTCCCGGGGACCCCCTGTAAATACTGACACACTCCCGGGGACCCCCTGTAAATACTGACACACTCCCGGGGACCCCCTGTAAATACTGACACACTCCCCGGGGACCCCTGTAAATACTGACACACTCCCCGGGGAACCCCCTGTAAATACTGACACTCCCGGGGACCCCCTGTAAATACTGACACACTCCCAGGGACTCCCTGTAAATACTGACACACTCCCAGGGACTCCCTGTATATACTGACACACTCAGGGACCTGTGTCCTAACTTTAAGAACAATATCACTTACCCAAAAAGAAAGTAGTGTCATGGTTGCAGAAAAGTTTTTTGGGGGATTATTTATAGAGCAAAATAAATAACAAATATCTGTTGCTAGTCTTCAGCCAGGGTCCTCAGGGTAATTAATGGACAATCGATTGTGATTGGCGTAATTAGACTGGGGTCAGCAAATATCTAACAGTCCGAGAGCTGATACCAGCGACAGCCAAGTCTGTACAGCAATTAATCCCATCAGGGCGATTGATTTGAAACTTTTCACTTGTCTAGATTCCCGTTTTGGGAATAATTGATTGCAGGGTTGCATTGAACGTGGATTAACTGTGGACCTGCGAAACAGTCCTGGCATCAGGATATCTCCTTGTGGTAGAAGTGGAGAGCGAGAGAGGGAGGGAGGAAGAACTCAAGTGTCCCTGGTGGCATAGTAATGGTCTTGGATCTTCCTCTGTAATACCGCCTGACAATGAGCAATCCGAGGGCAAGATTGTAGTAAAAGGCCGGGGCGGCCAAATATATCTCCCTTAAGTGGGTGATCGCTGCCGTTGTCCACCCATTGGCCCGTCCCACAGCCTAGGGATGGTGGTGAGTGGGCAGGGCTTCACTCTTCGCTGGATTTCCCTCCGTTTCCACCTCTGCTGCACCCATCGGTAGGAAGAGGCATTCGGGCTGCTGCGGCGCCGGGAGTAGCTGGAATAAACCTTTGTGGGCTCACGAGTGGTGATCTGGCTTCTTTGTACCCCTCTGAGTGCTTGCGATGTGAGGCTGGGCCTCCTTCTGTGCTGTAACGGTCTATGATTCTAACCATGTCATGTAGGACTGGAGTCACATGGCCAGGCCAGGCCAGCTAGAGGAGGTGTCCTCCTTAAACAAGCACAGCAACCTGCTTTTATACAGTGCCTTTAGCGTAGTAAAACGTCCCAAGACGCTTGACAGGAGCGATTATCAAACAACATTGGACATTGAGCCACATAAGGAGATATTAGGACAGGTGACCAAAGGCTTAGTCAAAGATAGAGGTTTAATTAGCGTCTTAAAGGAGAGGTGGCAAAGCGAGAGGTTTAGGGAGGGAATTCCAGAGCTTAGGGCCCAGGCAGCTGAAGGCACGGCCGCCAATGGTGGAGTGATTAAAATCGGGGAATGCGCAAGAGGCCAGAATTGGAGGAGCGCAGAGATCTCGGAGGGTTGCAGGGCTGGAGGAGGTTACAGAGATAGGGAGGAGTGCAAAACCTATGATGCGTTTAAGGGGAAGCTAGATAAACACATGAGGGAGAAAGGAATAGAAGGAGATGCTGATCGGGTGAGATGAAGTAGGGTGGGAGGAGGCTCGTGTGGAGAATGAACACCGGCACGGACCAGTTGGGCCGAATGGCCTGTTTCTGTGCTGTAAATACTGTGTAAAAAATACTTTAATGAATTGGGAAGGGAAGTCCGAGCAAGAGTGGATCGGTTTGCAAGACGGCTCCATTCTGATTTGATTTTGTTCTGGTTGGGGAGCCTGTTTGGTGTCTGTTTCCAGGATTAAATTTGATCAGCCAGCTTATGTATTGCTATTAATTGTGTCAGCCTCCTAGCGACCTAACAAACGTGTGAAACAATTGTGGTGCCTCTCCGCCGCGCGGTGTTACCGATTGCTGAGAGACTTCAGCATCCTGCCTTCAGCCGGCTGGGCCCTAAACTCTGGAATTCTCTCCCAAAACCTCTCCGCCTCTCTACCTCTCTCCTCCTTGAAGATGCTTTTGGTCACCTGTCCTAATTATCTCCTTATGTGGATCGGTATCAAAAAATGTGTCTGATTACTCTCCTGTGAAGCGTCTTGGGGAGCTCCACTCCATAAAAGGAGCTATCTAAGGACTGCAGCGGTTCAAGAAGGCGGCTCACCACCACCTTCTCGAGGGCAATTAGGGATGGGCAATAAATGCCGGCCTTGCCAGAGACGCCCACATCCCTTAAAACGAATAAAAAAAATATAAATGCAAATTGTTGTTGTACAAACATTCCAGATTAGATCCCGGAATGATTGTGTCGGATCGGGCGACTTGTCTCCTGGTCTCCCTGGTGGTCCAGGTGGTGCTCTGTATTGTATTTAATGATTGTTGGTGCTGCTTCTAAAAGCGTGCTACTGGGTAATGCTATTTATCTGTAGATACTTTTCTACACAGTTTGTCAAAAGGAATGGATTTCAATCGAGGAAAATAGCCCTGCTTGGCAAATTGTCTGCCCTGTACAATGGCACAAAGCATTCGTTTTATGTCAAACTGACGTTGTCTGACTCATGCCTCCCACTTTAATTTACTTCACCATAAATTTCGTCTCGTCCTGACGTTAGATAATTTGTCCGGCAGTCGTTCAATAATCAAAGCTAATAAGTATCGTGGAGTAGGATGTCAGTGCAGCTGCTGATGTGATGCATGCCTTTCGCCTTCAACGAAACTGAAGCCTGACCTGTCACCTCCCGGCTCTGGTCAATAACCCAACTCTTGCTCGGCCTGCCTTTGGTGGCCTGTCGTTTCAGGCCATGCCACCGAGGCCAGTTAACCGCAGAGGAGGAAGGAGAAGGAAGAGAAGTGGAAATGGAGGAGCAAGAGGGAGGAAGGAGAAGAGTAGGAGGTATAGGAAGAGGAGGAGCAGGATGAAGAGGAAGACGAGGAAGAGGAGGAGGAGGAGCAGGAGGGAGAAGATGGAGAAGGGGAAGGGGAAAGAGGAAGAGGATGAAGAAGAGGCTAAGGAGCAATGGAAGAGGAGGAGGAGGAAGAGGAGGAGCGGGAGGGCGAGGAAGGAGAAGAGTAGGAGGTATAGGAAGAGGAGGAGCAGGATGAAGAGGAAGAGGAGGAGGAGGAGGAGGAGGAGGGAGAAGATGGAGAAGGGGAAGGGGAAAGAGGAAGAGGATAAGGAGCAATGGAAGAGGCAGAGAAGGAGGAGGAGCAGGAGGGAGAAGATGGAGAAGGGGAAGAGGAAGAGGATGAAGAAGAGGATAAGGAGCAATGGAAGAGCAGGAGGAGGAAGAGGAAAGATGAGGAGGAGGAGGAGCGGGAGGGCGAGGAAGGAGAAGATGAAGGGAAAAGTGAAGGGGGACGAGGAAGAGGATAGGGAGCAATGGAAGAGGAAGAGGAGGAGGAGGAAGAGAAAAAAGGAGGAGCGGGAGAGCGAGGAAGGAGAAGGGAAAAGTGAAGGGGAAAGAGGAAGAGGAGGAGGAGGATCATTTTGTGAATGACAATGGTCCGGGCCCTGTCATTGGATGGAATCACTGCCCTCAATCAATACAGCAAGCAGCTAGTTTGTGCAGAGTGGGGAAATTCATCGATCTCACATCGCCAGTGAATCAATATGCCAAACAGCACGCGGCCTGCAGCAGGGCTGGGGACTAACTCGCTGCCAAAAGCTGACGCTGGCACGTAGGAAGGTCAATTGCTGCCGGCCGAACCCTTTGCTCCCGGGAGACTCCTCACCTTGTATGAAAAGCAGCAGAGAAAAAAAATATATCAACCCGATCACCTCCTAAACTTAGCGACTATGGGAAATCATTTTGATGGTCAGGAGATAAATTGAGAAGTGATTGTGTGAAGCGAGGTGTAACAGACTTGCTGTGTCAGTAGCTGTGATACGAAGAGATTATGCAGGGCTTAGGTGAATCTGTGAAGATTGGATGTATTTAAGTTTATACATCATGGAATATTAAGATAGCGCCTGGGCAGTTGGCATGAAATCAATAGAGGGAGGCCCTTCAGCCCATTTTGCCTGTGCCAGCTCTCTGAAAAAGCTACCATTCAACCCCATTCCCTTGTCCGTCCTCCTCCCCCACTCCCAATACCATTTAAAATTGATCTTTTTCTAATATTTATTGGCTTCCCTTTTAAATCAGTTATTGATTCTGCTTTGGCTGCCATTTTACACACAGCAAGATCCCACAAACAGCACCGAGAGGAATGACCAGTCAATGTGGGGTTTATTTTTGGTGAATGTTATGATTCAAACTCATTCTCCAGGCAAGGCTGATAGACACTGGCTTGACGGTGCGAGCGGTGGGAAGCTGTGGAAAGACAGAGGTAGGGGAAAGTTCTGGATGTGGGAAGAGAGGAACGCCTCGCCAGGGAAGCATTTGTTGATTAATGACGAGCAGGAGAAGGAAGCGATCGCAAGTGAAGTTATGGAGCACATGCCAAGGCTTCTTCGGCAGCACCTCCCAAACCCGCGACCTCTTCCACCTAGAAGGACAAGGGCAGCACCTCCTGACGCCCCAAAGCCTTTCCACGATCTACAAGGCACAAGACAGGAGTGTGATGGAACACTCTCCACTTGCCTGGATGAGTGCAGCTCCAACAACACTCAAGAAACTCGACACCATCCAGGGCAAAGCAGCCCGCTTGATTGGCACCCCATCCACCACCTTAAACATTCACTCCCTCCACCACTGGCGCACCGTGGCTGCAGTGTGCACCATCTACAAGATGCACAGCAGCAACTCGCCAAGGCTTCTTCGGCAGCACCTCCCAAACCCGAGACCTCTTCCACCTAGAAGGACAAGGGCAGCAGATGCATGGGAACACCACCACCTCCATGTTCCCCTCCAAGTCACACACCATCCTGACTTGGAAATATATCGACCGTTCCTTCATCGTCACTGGGTCAAAATCCTGGAACTCCCTCCCTAACAGCACTGTGAGAGTACCATCACCACACGGACTGCAGCGCTTCAATGAGGTGGCTCACCACCACCTTCTCAAGGAGGAATTTCTTCTCTCAGAGGGTCGTGAATCTTTGGAATTCTCTTCCCCAGAGAGCTGTGGAGGCTGGGTCATTGAATATATTTAAGGTGGAGATAGACAGATTTTTGAATGGTAAGGGAGTCAAGGGTTATGGGGAGCGGGCAGGGAAGTGGAGTTGAGGCCAAGATCAGATCAGCCATGATCTTATTGAATGGTGGAGCAGGCTCGAGGGGCCAAATGACCTACTCCTGCTTCTAAGTCTTATGTCAAGGGGCAATTAGGAATGGGCAATAAATGCTGGCCTTACCAGCGACGCCCACATCCCATGAATTAATAAAAATTAAAAAAAATAACCAGAAATTAATGATCAGCATAAAAAAAGCAAACCAAGCACTAGGGTTTATTTCTAGAGGAATTGAATTGAAAAGTAGTGAACTTATGCTAAACTTGTATTGAACCTTGGTTAGACCACACTTGGAGTACTGCGTAAAGTTCTGGTCGCCATATTATAAAAAGGATATAGAGGCACTGGTGGGTGCAGCGAAGATTTACAAGGATGATACCAGAAATGCGAGGGTATACATATCAGGAAAGGATGAACAGGCTGGGTCTCATTCCTCTTGAAAAGAGAAGGCTGAGGGGTGACCTAATAGAGGTCTTTAAAATTATGAAAGGTTTTGATAGAGTGGATACAGAGAGAATGTTTCCACTTGTAGGGACGAACAAAACTAGAAGTCATCAATATAAGATAGTCACCAAGAAATCCAATAGGGAATTCAGAAGAAACTTCTTTACCCAGAGAGTGGTGAGAATGTGGAACTCGCTACCACAGGGAGTGGTTGAAGCGAATAGTATAGATGTATTTAAGGGGAGGCTAGACAAGCATATGAGGGAGAAGGGAATAGAGGGTTATGCTGATAGAGTTAGATGAGGAAAGACGGGAGGAGGCTCGAGTGGAGCATAAATGCCAGCACTGACTGGTTGGGCCGAATGGCCAGTTTCTGTGCCGTATATCCTATGGAATCCTCTGTAATAAAGGAAGCAAGGGGAGTAAGCTCACACACCTGTGTTGGGAGAGGCAGCTTTGCTCAAGGGATCAAGATTTTACTGTGACAACTACACATGTCATCTCGTTAGATCGGTCCCTATAGCTACCTGGGTTTAAATTTGTTATAATCCTTATGAGATGGAACAAGCTGCTGAAGGGCAAGTTTAGGACTACAAAGTTACAAAGTATTTATAGCACAGAAACAACAACAACTTGCATTTATACAGCGCCTTTAACACAGTAAAACGTCCCAAGGCGCTGCACAGGAGCGATTATCAAACACAATTTGACACCGAGCCACATTAGGAGATATTAGGACAGGTGACCAAAAGCTTGGTCAAAGAAGTAGGTTTTAAGGAGCGTCTTAAAGGAGGAGAAAGAGGTAGCGAGGCGGAGAGGTTTAGGGAGGGAATTCCAGAGCTTAGGGCCCAGGCAGCTGAAGGCACGGTTGCCAGTGGTGGAGCGATTATAATCAGGGATGCTCAAGAGGCCAGAATTTGAGGAGCGCAGAGATCTTGAAGGGTTGTGGGGCTGGAGGAGATTACAGAGCCATGGAGGGAAACAGACCATTCGGCTCCACACGAGCCTCCTCCCACCCCTCTTCATCTCACCCCATCAACGTATCCTTCTATTCCTTCCTCCCCGTGCTTATCCAGCTTCCCCTTAAATGCATCTCTGCTTTTCGCATCAACCACTCCCTGTGGTAGCGAGTTCCACATTCTCACCACTCTCTGGGTAAAGAAGTTTCTCCTGAATTCCCTATTGGATTTATTAGTGACGATCTTATATTTATGGCCCCTAGTTCTGGTCTCACCCACAAGTGGAAACATCTTCTCTGCGTCTACCCTATCAAACCCTTTCATAATTTTAAAGACCTCTATCAGGTCACCCCTCAGTCTTCTCTTTCCTAGAGAAAAGAGCCCCAGCCTGTTCAATCTTTCCTGATGGGTATAACCTCTCAGTTCTAGCATTATTCTAGTAAATCTTTTTTGCACCTTCTCCAGTGCCTCTGTGTCCTTTCTATAATAAAGAGACCAGAACTGTGCACCATGCTCCAAGTGTACTCTACTCAAGGTTCTATACAAGTTTAACTTAACTTCTCTGCTTTTCAATTCTATATCTCTAGGAATGAACCCTGGTGCTTTGTTTGCTTTTTTATGGCCTTATTAACCTGACTGCTGTCAAGAAGCAGCCCGTCACACAACTGCCTGGTGCTTGGGTCAGAGAATCGAAAAGAAAAAGAAAGACTTGCATTTCTACAGCGCATGTCACAACCTCAGGACGACCCAAAGTACTTCACAGCCAATGAAGTACTTTTGAAGTGTAGTCACTGTTGTAATGTGGGAAACGCAGCAGCCAATTTGTGCACAGCAAGCTCCCACAAACAGCAATGTGATAATGACCAGATAATCTGTTTTAGTGATGTTGATTGAGGGATAAATAATGGCCAGTACACCGGGAAAACTCCCCTGCTCTTCTTTGAAATAATGGCCGTGGGATCTTTTATGTCCACCTGAGAGAGCAGACGGAGCCTCGGTTTAACGTCTCATCCGAAAGACGGCACCTCCGACAGTGCAGCACTCCCTCAGTATTGCCCCTCCGACAGTGCAGCTCTCCCTCAGCACTGACCCTCCGACAGTGCAGCACTCCCTCAGCACTGACCCTCCGACAGTGCAGCACTCCCTCAGTACTGTCCCTCCGACAGTGCAGCACTCCCTCAGTACTGTCCCTCCGACAGTGCAGCGCTCCCTCAGTACTGCCCCTCCGACAGTGCAGCACTCCCTCAGTACTGTCCCTCCGACAGTGCAGCACTCCCTCAGTACTGTCCCTCCGACAGTGCAGCACTCCCTCAGTACTGTCCCTCCGACAGTGCAGCACTCCCTCAGTACTGTCCCTCCGACAGTGCGGCACTCCCTCAGTACTGTCCCTCCGACAGTGCGACACTCCCTCAGTACTGTCCCTCCGACAGTGCGACACTCCCTCAGTACTGTCCCTCCGACAGTGCAGCACTCCCTCAGTACTGTCCCTCCGACAGTGCGGCACTCCCTCAGTACTGTCCCTCCGACAGTGCAGCGCTCCCTCAGTACTGTCCCTCTGACAGTGCAGCACTCCCTCAGTACTGTCCCTCCGACAGTGCGGCACTCCCTCAGTACTGTCCCTCCGACAGTGCGACACTCCCTCAGTACTGTCCCTCCGACAGTGCGGCACTCCCTCAGTACTGTCCCTCCGACAGTGCGACACTCCCTCAGTACTGTCCCTCCGACAGTGCAGCACTCCCTCAGTACTGTCCCTCCGACAGTGCGGCACTCCCTCAGTACTGTCCCTCCGACAGTGCAGCGCTCCCTCAGTACTGTCCCTCCGACAGTGCGGTGCTCCCTCAGTACTGCCCCTCCGACAGTGCAGCGCTCCCTCAGCACTGTCCCTCCGACAGTGCAGCACTCCCTCAGCACTGCACTGGGAGCGTCAGCATAGATTTTTGTGCTCAAGTCTCTGGAGTGGGACTTGAACCCACAACCTTCTTACTCTGAGGCGAGAGAGTGCGACCAACTGAGCCAGCAAAAACAAAACCCACAATCATTCATGAGGTAGAATGCTGCTCTTGGGGAAGGGTGGAACCATAGGTTTCTAGAGAAGGGTGAGCTAGGTGGGATGAATAGCTTCCCTCTAATGTATTTAGCTTTGTGAAGAAGAGACATTGAAAAAGTATCCAGTGAATCGAGATCTTTCTCCTTTCCCAACCCTTTATTAACTTCAAGACAGTCTTTGGAGTTTTGTTGCCTTATATAAACGCGACACCTCAGAATATTGGTTCCTTCTTTTGCTTTGCTCCAGTGGGACATGCAGACTCTCGCTGAAAGGAAACTGAAATCTTCGATCACATTCCTCCTACCATATCTTTGTGTTGCCAATAACTTTACACTTTTCAATCACTCGGTGACATAAAGCATTAGGATAATCTTTAAAAAGTCATCTTCGCCTCACAAAAAGGAAATGACCAGATCGCTTCAGCATCAGTTTCCAATCATTTTCCCCTCCAACCTCATTCACGTCTTTGACTGCACAAAGAAATTGTTTCCCTCACCACCAATTTCCATCTATGGTGTGTAATTTTCCAATTCAGTCTGGTTCGATAAACAGGAAATCACACAATGGGTTTCATTCGCACATTTTCTACAGTATATTTTCGTTCTCTTCATTATCAACAAAGTACTTATGTCCCCATTTATTTAAAGGGACATAGTCTTAATGGGGAAAAAATGTTTGGCAAATCTTTATTCATTGTCTGGGGAGGGTACAGAACGAGGCGTTATTTTTCTCATTGCCACCTAACATGCAAATAATGCTTTTTGATGTAATCATAAAATCATACAGCACAGGAGTCTATTTGGCCTATCGTGCCTGTGCCGGCTCTTTGAAAGAGCTCTCCAATCAGTCTCACTCCCCTCCATTTCTCCCAATAGAAAATATGAAGTCATCGTTTTTGAAAGCTTTTTGGGCTTTTCTTTCCCCTTTGGAGGAATGCGGAGAGCGAATGTGAGCGTGGATATTTTTAAACGTTAATCACTTCGCTCCCTTTACAAATAGATGGGAAGAGCGGTATTGCAAATGGCAGCTTGTTGACATCACCAGAATTCCAGTGTTCCATTGCAGGAATGTCCATAGAATCATAAAACATAGAAGGAGGCCATTCGGCCCATCGTGCCTGTGCCGGCTCTTTGGTCGAGCTCTCCAATTAGTCCCACTCCCCCCCTGCTCTTTCCCCACAGCCCTGCAAATGTTTCCTTTTCAACTCTATATCCAATTCCCTTTTGAAAGTTACTATTGAATCTGTATCCACCGCCAGATCCCAGATCACAACAACTTGCTGCGTAAAAAAAATTCTCCTCATCTCCCCCTCTGGTTCTTTGACCAATTATCTTAAATCTGTGTCCTCTGGTTATCGACTCTCCTGCCACTGGAAACAGTTTCTCCCCATCTACTCTATCAAAACCCTTCATGATTTTGAACACCTCTATCAAATCTCCTCAACTTTCTCTGCTCCAAGGAGAAAAACATCCAGCTTCTCCAGTCTCTCCACATAACTGAAGTCCATCATCACGGATACCATTCTGGTAAATCTCCCCTGCCTAATCTGCATCAGTTTGATTCAGTTAGTATCACTCAGTCACGGAACTGTGGGTTTAAGATCCAGTCCAGGACTTGAGCGAAGATAAAGAAAAGAGAAAAGAAAAATGAAAAGAGCCAGAGATACTGTACTTTGGACGGGGCATTAAACGAAGGCCCTTTCTGGTTCAGATGGATGTTGACAATCTCATGGCACTGTTCCAAGAGGAGAAGAGGTTTTTCCCCAGTGACCAGGCCCAGCGTTCACCAAAAAAGTCCCTGCATTGGAGTGGTCATTCATCTCAGTGCTGTTTGTGAGATCTTGCTGTGCGTAAAATGGCTGCCAAAAGCACCTGCACAGAACTGCCGCTGAACATTAAGGCAATTCATTGTATGGCAAGCCCTTTGTGGTTAAGAGAGATGCCAGAGAGTGCTATATAAATACAATCTCTTATTGCATATTTTTCAACGGAAAAGTTTTGGTGATTTTCCATTAAAAAATTCCCTTTAAATTTACTAAGGAAAATCAATGCCGATTTTATTAAAGAAAAGTTCAAACAGAAATTGGGCAGATGCAACCTTCCTCACGTGGGCAGGTCTCAGGTTTTTTAAAAATTCGTTTATGGGATGTGGGCGTCGCTGGCAAGGCCAGCATTTATTGCCCATCCCTAATTGCTCGAGAAGGTGGTGGTGAGCCGCCTTCTTGAACCGCTGCAGTCCGTGTGGTGAAGGTGCTCCCACAGTGCTGTTAGGGAGGGAGTTCCAGGATTTTGACCCAGCGACGATGAAGGAACGGCCGATATACTTCCAAGTCAGGATGGTGTGTGACTTGGAGGGGAACTTGGAGGTGGTGGCGTTCCCATGTGCCTGCTGCCCTTGTCCTTCTAGGTGGGAGAGGTCACGGGTTTGGGAGGTGCTGCCGAAGAAGCCTTGGCGAGTTGCTGCAGTGCCTCTTGTAGATGAAAAGATTTCCCTTGCAGATTACAGCAAAATGCAGAACAAAGTTCATGTCTTGCAAATGCAGCGATTCTGCTGTTGCGGCTGAATTTCAAGCCTGTTGCAATTACTGCGAACTGCTGCGTCATTCAATTGGTTTCTTATTGGCTGCAAATGGTGAAACGAGAGCGCTCACTGAATTACGGGTCATTAGGCAAACAATTACAGGGCCACTGACATGATACTTACACAAGCTTTATGACACAAATGGCTTTCACAGCAGATGAGTGGCCAGCAGTCACCGAGCCAGCGTCGCTGCATTAACCCCGTGCTGCAGCAGCTCAAGTGGCCGAGATCGTAGCTAAGTTTTTGTTGCTGTGAGTCGTACATCTTCAGTTAGTACCCAAGCAAAGCGGCTTGTCCCTTAGCTGGCAGGGGCCGAGGGGCTGTGATTGGTGCCACATCTCTGCTCTGAAGCACTCTTTCATCCCTGCTGCTGCTTCAAAGGTAATTCCCGAAAGTCTTCTATTATTCCGCGGAAGCCACTTCCAGACATTCTCAAGCAAAATGTTGGTGGCGTGTGACTTTCCCACTGCACATCGGCCTGAGCGTATAGTATTTAAGAGGATAACATAGGATATATGGCACAGAAACAGGCCATTCGGCCCAGCCAGTCCATGCCGGCGTTTATGCTCCACTCGAGCCTCCTCCCGTCTTTCCTCATCTAACTCTATCAGCATAACCCTCTATTCCCTTCTCCCTCATATGCTTGTCCAGCCTCCCCTTAAATGCATCTATACTATTCGCTTCAACCACTCCCTGTGGTAGCGAGTTCCACATTCTCACCACTCTCTGGGTGAAGAAGTTTCTTCTGAAATCCCTATTGGATTTCTTGGTGACTATCTTATATTGATGGCCTCTAGTTATGCTCTTCCCCACAAGTGGAAACATTCTCTCTGTATCCACTCTATCAAAACCTTTCATAATTTTAAAGACCTCTATTAGGTCACCCCTCAGCCTTCTCTTTTTTTCAAAGAGAAAAGAGCCCCAGCCTGTTCATTCTTTCCTGATATGTATACCCTCGCATTTCTGGTATCATCCTTGTAAATCTTCTCTGCACCCTCTCCAAAGCCTCTATATTCTTTTTATAATATGGCGACCAGAACTGTACGCAGTACTCGAAGTGTGGTCTAACCAAGGTTCGATACAGGTTGAGCATAACTTCCCTACTTTTCAATTCTATCCCTCTAGAAATGAAGAGTGGAGCTAAATGGCCCGAGCAGCACATTGCCCAGGATAGACGGAGTACCAGGCCATGGAGGACACAGGGGAGTGTTCTGGACTGAGAAATGCATTGCGCAATTAAGGTAACTGTGTGGACTGATCTGTTCATTTACACAACAAGGAATTTACATAGGGGCGTTTTGTGGATAATAAATTGCACTGCGGTGTAACCGCTATTGATTATTGAGTTAAATTTAACAAGCATGTAACCAATAGAGGTTAAAGGGGTATTCCTTCAAGACACTAAAATCACTATTGCAGTAATTGGGAAGCAAATCTCCAACATAATTCGTGGGCACTCGCAGGAACAGGGGCTGGTTTTAGTGAAGAATCAGCAGGAGCCATTAATCACTTGAGGTGTTCAAAGCATTTTGACTTCATGGGCTACACAGGTGGAGCCTTATCTAGAAATGATTAAAACATTGGTGAGTTGCGCGCGCCTCCCGTCCACCTCCATCCGTTGCCCCCTGACCAACCCTTATGGTCTCCTGCTGTCCGAATGTACCCAAGAGTCAGGCATCAGGTTAGCTGCTCTGCTGGCCACCTATCTCTGGCGGTCTCCCTGCTGCAAATCTTTGCAGTGTTGGTTCAGCCCCTCCGACTTCCCACCAGCAACATGACAGGAGATCTTCCCGGTGAACTTTAAACCCACGTTCCTGTGGCTCAGTGGGTAACACTCTCTCTCGCTCTCCGCGTCAGAAGGTCGTAGGTTCAAGTCACCACCCCAGAGACTTGAGCACATAATTCAGGCGGCCCCTCCCAGTGCAGTACTGAGGGAGTGCTGCACTGTCGGAGGTGCCGTCTTTTGCTCAGGTGGACGTAAAAGATCCCGAGGCACTATTTCGAAGAGGAGCAGGGGAGTTCTCCCTGATGTCCTGGGGCCAATATTTATCCCTCAATCAACATCACTAAAACAGATTATCTGGTCATTATCACATTGCTGTTTGTGGGAGCTTGCTGTGCGCAAATTGGCTGCCGCATTTCCTACATTACAACAGTGACTACACTTCAAAAAGTACTTCATTGGCTGTAAAGTGCTTTGGGACATCCTGAGGTCGTGAAAGGCGCTATAGAAATGCAAGTCTTTCTTTTATTTTCAGATGTATGTGAAAACAGATGGATTACACTGCTATCAGCGATTTCTGCAAGGGTCACTTTTTAAATGATATATAAATAGCCTTGATGGGAACAAGGGTTCAGGAAGTGAGGTAATCCTTGGGCAGGATGCAACATAAGCACTATTCAGGAAAATAATAAACAACTAACATCCTTCATAAGCAGAGTGTGCAGTGTCTATTAATGTGCTGTACACGGAATTGAAATACAGATGGTAAATAATGCACTGAATTGTTTCTTCATCCAGACATGACCATGAGGAATTATTGGACTCTCAGACAACCCAGTAGAACTAAATATGATTTTGTTAAGGTTTATATACCAATGAGACACCTAGTGCAAAAAGGAGACCTTTCCAAACCTCTCGGCCATAAACTTCAAACAGGACAAACCAGCAAATAAAAAACAATAGGCACAGGTCAGACTGAGTTAGCCAGGCTTCAAGGGCTGGATTCCATAGACTTGGGGTCCACCTAGCAGGTGGGACACGCTAGGTATAGTGTGTCAGGAAATGTCACAACGAATATTAATCAGCTTCTGAAGTGATGTCTAAAAGAAATTCAGTGACAAGAAGCGGGTCCTCTGTTCACCCCCGAGCTCACAATCCCCATTGTTCACCCCCGAGCTCACAATCCCCATTGTTCACCCCCGAGCTCACAATCCCCATTGTTCACCTCGAGCTCACTATTCCTGAGCGCTTGATGCACCAGCTCTCACTCCAGTTCACAACTAGTGTGCGCGGACCTACAGGAGGTGGCTTTGGTGCTGAGCTCGGGAGGAAGTTTCTTTTTATTCGTTCCTGGGCATTTATTGCCCATCCCTAGTTGCCCTTGAGAAGGTGGTGGTGAGCCGCCTTCTTGAACCGCTGCAGTCTGTGTGGTGAAGGTGCTCCCACAGTGCTGTTAGGGAGGGAGCTCCAGGATTTTGACCCAGCAATGATGAAGGATCGGCCGATATACTTCCAAGTCAGGATGGTGTGTGACTTGGAGGGGAACTTGGAGGTGGTGGTGTTCCCATGCGCCTGCTGCCCTTGTCCTTCTAGGTGGTAGAGGTCGCGGGTTTGGGAGGTGCTGCCGAAGAAGCCTTGGCGAGTTGCTGCAGTGCATCTTGTAGATGGTACACACTGCAGGAAGTATATGGTAGAGCTTGAATCGGAGCACGTTAGGCGACTTATTCTTCATTGTAGGTGGATGGATGGACTGAGTGGCGTCTCTTATCTGTACTGTGACCTCTAATTGACCTCATTGATTTACCAGCAGCTGCGACTAACCTGAGTTCTGACTGGGAGTATGTGAGCAGTGGCTTTAAAGGGACAGGTCAGATTAACGGTTTGTCATCACAACTGAGCTCCATACCCCAGACTACCCTTACAAAACATCACACAAGATCGCTAGTATTAAACATCGCCCAAGATCGCTAGTATTAGACAATTAGAAAAAGCTACCCAAGAGGTGAACATGAATTCCTGAGAGAATGTTCATATTCTCAAGTGTTCAAACACCAAAGTGAATGATCAGTGACACTGAAGGTAGAAGTGCCCGAGTTGCTTTAATAAAATGCCATCACCCGCTCTGCTATTTATTGCAATCCTCAGCAACACTTTTATATTAAAAGTATTTCTTGGAACCGAGGAAGGGAATTTATTTTTGGATAAGGTACATTACAGACTTGCAGAGTCTTCAAAAGATTCAACTCAAGTGATATTTAACTCTCAATAGCTCTTTGTATTAACGTTTAAAGCATTTACTTCAAACAAACCCCTGTTGAATCTTGGCTCTCTGCCTTTTGTTGTAAAGTGATAAGTTTTAAATGGGACAGGCACAAAAAGGAAGTGCAGGAATTGTCAGAAACTTTAGGCTCTTTTGTTAACTGAAGAAAGCCCAGTTGTCTTTCAGAAAAGCCCAGTTACTGAATCTGATCATATTTAGGATTCTGTTAAAAGGTATCCTTTTACAGCCAGACAATGGGCAATGTTGGGGATTCTTATCTTCTCTGTCCTCATTTCTGCCAACAGATGACATTTGGTCATTGTTAATCCTCCTCCACTTCTACTCCAGAGAGCTACATCGTCTTCAACTGCAAGAGTCGGCCGTGGCTCAGTGGGTCACATTCTTGCTTCCGAGTCAGATGGCCGTGATTCAAGACCCCCCTCCAACGATGCCCCCTTCCAATCCAATCTAAGCTGCTGGGAAAACTCAAGCCAACTGTCCCTCTGCGAGGCTTCCTCTGGGGAATTATTCAGCTCATCAAGACGAGAGACTAGAACACGTTTCAGTTCAAGAATCCAGCGTCAACATCGAACATTCCCATGTCAGAAATATGCAAACCACACTTCCTTACATCAGAGAATACATACAATGAACACTTAAATATTTATTCAACCTGGCAAAGTTTAAATAACATGATCATACTGTGAAACTAAACAGTGTCTGAAATATTTTGCCTCCACAAACTATCTTCTCATGACTCCTGGCTCCCTGCATAGTAACCTCATTCTTGGCATCTTATACCTTCAATTGGCAAATACTTTTGAAAACTATTATTATTAAGAATAAAACTACTTGTAACGTGAACACAAGCTGAAGTCTGAAATGGATTGCTGCACAGAAAATGGTTTGAACAGTATCGTAACCTTTGAACTAGAAGTTGGAAGTACCCGATAGCAGAGGTGCCCTCTAGTGAGAGCCCTTGGATATTTATTGTAAAAATCAAATGATTGCATATGACACCCTTAACTCCACTCAAATCACCTCACTCCCAACCTCCTATTATAGAAACATAGAAAAATAGGAGCAGGAGTAGGCCATTCGGCCCTTCGAGCCTGCTCCGCCATTCAATATGATCATGGCTGATCCTCTCTCAATACCATATTCCCGCTCTCTCTCCCCATACCCCTTGATGCCTTTTGTGTCTAGAAATCTTTAGCTCAGTTAATAGAACATAGAACATAGAACAGTACAGGCCCTTCGGCCCTCGATGTTGTGCCGAGCATTGTCCGAGACCAAGATCAAGCTATCACACTCCCTATCACTCTGGTGTGCTCCATGTGCTTATCCAATAACCGCTTGAAAGTTCCTAAAGTGTCCGATTCCACTATCACAGCAGGCAGTCCATTCCACACCCCAACCACTCTCTGAGTAAAGAATCTACCTCGGACATCCCTTCTATATCTCCCCCCATGCACCTTATAGTTATGCCCCCTTGTAACAGCTGCCTCTACCCGAGGAAATAGTCTCTGAACATCCACTCTATCTATCCCCCTCATCATCTTATAAACCTCTATTAAGTCGCCTCTCATCCTCCTCCGCTCTAAAGAGAAAAGCCCCAACTCCCTCAATCTTTCCTCATAAGACCTCCCCCCCAAACCAGGCAGCATCCTGGTAAATCTCCTTTGCACTCTTTCCAATGCTTCCACGTCCTTCCTATAGTGAGGTGACCAGAACTGCACACAATATTCCAAATGTGGTCTCACCAAGGTCCTGTACAGTTGCAGCATAACCTCACGGTTCTTAAACTCAAACCCTCTGTTAATAAACGCCAACACACCATAGGCCTTCTTTACTGCTCTATCCACTTGAGTGGCAACCTTCAGAGATCTGTGGATATGAACCCCCAGATCCCTCTGCTCCTCCACGTTCCTCAGAACCCTGCCGTTGACCCTGTAATCCTTATTCACATTTGCCCTACCAAAATGAATCACCTCGCACTTATCAGGGTTAAATTCCATCTGCCATTTTTCGGCCCAGCTCTGCATCCTATCAATGTCTCTTTGCAGCCTACAACTGCCCTCCACCTCATCCACTACTCCACCAATCTTGGTGTCATCAGCAAATTTACTGATCCACCCTTCAGTCCCCTCCTCCAAGTCATTGATAAAAATCACAAACAGCAGAGGACCCAGCACCGACCCCTGTGGCACACCGCTGGTAACTGGTCTCCAGTCCGAAAATGTTCCATCCACCACCACCCTCTGCCTTCTATGAGATAGCCAGTTACTTATCCAATCGGCCAAATTTCCCTCTATCCCACAACTCCTTACTTTCTTCATGAGACGACCATGGGGAACCTTATCAAACGCCTTACTAAAATCCATGTATACGACATCAACTGCTCTACCTTCATCTACACACTTAGTTACCTCCTCAAAGAATTCAATCAAATTTGTTAGGCAAGACTTACCCTTCACGAATCCGTGTTGACTATCCCTGATTAAGTTGCCCCTTTCCAAATGGTCATAAATCCTATCCCTCAGGACCTTTTCCATTATCTTACCAACCACCGAAGTAAGACTAACCGGCCTATAATTACCAGGGTCATTCCTATTTCCTTTCTTGAAGAGAGGAACAACATTCGCCACTCTCCAGTCCTCTGGCACCATCCCCGTGGACAGTGAGGACCCAAAGATCAAAGCCAGAGGCTCTGCAATCTCCTCCCTTGCCTCCCAAAGAATCCTAGGATATATCCCATCTGGCCCAGGGGACTTATCGACCCTCAGGTTCTTCAAAATTGCTAAAACATCTTCCCTCAGAACATCTACCACCTCCAGCCTATCCACCTTTATCACACTCTCATCCTCAAGAACATGGCCCCTCTCCTCGGTGAACACTGACGAAAAGTATTCATTCATCACCTCTCCTATCTCTTCTGACTCCATGCACAAGTTCCCACTACTGTCCTTGACCGGCCCTACCCTCACCCTGGTCATTCTTTTATTTCTCACATAAGAGTAAAAGGCCTTGGGGTTTTTCTTGATCCGACCCGCCAAGGACTTCTCATGCCCCCTCCTAGCTCTCCTAAGCTCTTTTTTTAGCTCATTCCTTGCTACCTTGTACCCCTCAATCGACCCAACTGAACCTTGTTTTCTCATCCTTACATACGCTTCCTTTTTCCTCTTGACTAGACATTCAACCTCTTTTGTGAACCATGGTTCTCTCACTCGGCCATTTCCTCCCTGCCTGACAGGGACATACCTATCAAGGACACGCAGTAATTGCTCCATGAAAAAGCTCCACTTTTCGTTTGTGCCTTTCCCTGATAGTTTCTGTTCCCATCTTATACTCCCTAATTCTTGCCTAATCGCATCATAATTACCCCTCCCCCAATTATAAACCCTGCCCTGCCGTATGGCCCTATCCCTCTCCATTGCAATAGTGAAAGTTACCGAATTGTGGTCACTATCTCCAAAGTGCTCTCCCACATACAAATCAAACACTTGGCCCGGTTCATTACCCAGTACCAAATCCAACGTGGCCCCACCTCTTGTCGGCCTATCCACATATTGTGTCAGGAAACCCTCCTGCACACACTGTGCAAAAACTATCCCATCCGAACTGTTTGACCTATAAAGGTTCCAATCAATATTTGGAAAGTTGAAGTCACCCATGACAACTACTCTGTGACCTCCACACCTATTCATAATCTGCTTTGCAATTT